>JASAOG010000308.1:65000-382500 GCA_030265305.1 Biomphalaria pfeifferi | reverse complement strand
ACAAACTTACTTTGGAAACTTGATTTCTCTTGTAGCGAGCCTCTGTATTCTATTGTAATGTGGCACAGAAATAAAAGAGAATAGTTGTAGTTGCATAAACATATATAAATAAGTTTTAAAACGAGTAATAATATTTAAGCATTATACATTTTCAATACAATGAGTTTGTCATAGTTAATCAGGAGGCCTTGATTGGGGGTTGGACGACACATTTACATATTAGAAACTCTATGTAACAAGAGCATTGTTTCGAGTTCTTCTTGTTGATATAGGTGCTCTTGTTGAAGATAAATTAGTGCTAATTCGTCGAATGTGCTGAGGAGTGCTAAAGTTGTAGACTCTTTCTTGAGATGTCAGATGTTAGAAGGAGTTACTGTGACATGCCGGAGATTCTCTAGATGTATATCTCTAGATCTAAATACTATCTTAGACATTGAATAAGTGAAGATCCTTCTAAATCAAATACAGAGAACTTTAATTCAAAAACTACAAATCACTGCAATGTACAGTATTTACACTAGTAAACTGTATCTAAATAAAATATTCAAATATACTACTAGATTTATTACAAATACAATGCTGATCTATACCAATTCTATTTCGAAACTAATATACGGTTTATCTCCATGAGAATCTCGACACGACTGAAGTTTTTCTTCTAGATCCCCGCGTCTCTTTCAACCTCTACCTGATCCTCTAATTAGACACTTGATTTTAGCCGTTGGCTGCCTGGTCGTGCGGTTTGCGCGCTGGACTGTCGTTCGGATTTATCGACGGTCGAGGGTTCAAACCCTGCCCGCTCCCATCCCCCGTCGTCCTGCGGGAGGTTTGGACTAGGAAGTAAACTATCTTCAACTCTGAAGGAACACCCGAAATATGTCAAACATTTTACAAACAAATCATCTCGTACAACCAATCAAATAATTTCCTTTCAAGTATCATTCGAGTGATAGAATGCTTACGTGTAATGAAATTCCGTGCTTGACCCTTACTTGACCAACACTTGGGTTTATTTCAAATTGATAGATGACTATTTCTAATTGATACGTGGACTATTTCAATTTGATACGCGACAACCTTCTAGCAGACATTGAATGGCTTACATTTCACATATCGCCTCATTCGTATTGTGTTCCACAGCCGTTTATAATTTACCAAATCCTGCGATGCAGTTCGCAGATTGGTTTTCACTTGTTTATTATGCAATTTACTATACACACAATCTACCACTATTATACACATATTCAGATAATAACCATTCTTGATTTAAAACAAGCACTTACCTATGAAACATGCTAGCATTAAACAAATAGATACATAACACAAATACTCACGTGATCCTGTTGACATTGTCGACTCTTTTCTATCACCTAAAAAATAGCAAAACAATTTAGACATGTCATAGAAAAGAACTACATGAAACAAAAAATCTGAGATGGGGGGGGGGGGGATTTTAAATTAAAAAGAAATAGGGAACAACTGAGGAGAAATAAAGACATGAAACCCTAACCCCCACCCTTTCAAAAAAACAACAACAAAAAAAAAGACACACAATCGAACTGTTAACTAGAGCCCTACACCACGCCGAGAATGTGTGCTTCATTGTTTTCCCCAGTTTAGGCATCAATGTTCACTCTTGCTCAATTTCACAGCGCTTGTCATGGCTAGACAGTGCTGTGAGCTTGTCACAAACATTGTAAATTTCATTATTTGACATTATCAATGCCTTTTTTAAAACTTCCTCTTCCGGTTCATTTGCCTGAGTCTACAAATCTATTGGCCCCGTTACGAAATCTTGCAAAACTCGAGACATTAAGGAAAGACAATTTCATAGCCTTCGACACTAAAATCAGAATGACGCGCTCCATAGGTCATGGCCACATTCTTACATGCTTGCTAATCGTAGGCACTGACTGCAAAACTGGGGATGAATATCCAAGCATGACATTGCGATGCTACGAAAATCATCCTAGGTATCACATACATAGACCTTATCACAAAACGAAGAGATTAGAAATAGAATTAATACAGAGATTGTACCCCTCAATGACTTGCTGACTACTGTGGAAAAACGTACTAAAGCTCCATGTCCGTATGAAAAACCTTGCTTTAAGAAACAGTACCGGGAAAAGATGAATCTATGGTAAGACAACATAAAAGAATTGACGGCCTGTCATTGAAAGAGATTTTATCCTAGCCAAAAGACAAAGAGGAATGGAGAATGACGGTCAGCATATCTTGTTCAATATACTAAGGGATAGGTCAAGGTTAAGAGTAAAATATAAAAGTCTTTTCGTGATTCTATTTTATGTCGTAGGTATGTTGTTGCACAGCTAAACTTAGTAATGCCGTCTTAATATTTTAGCTGTAACTTTAGAACAGTTGGAATTTGATTTCATTATAGCAAGAACTGATCTGAATGTGTGCGTGAAAGATAGGTGGGGGTTACAATCACGCGTCAAAAGATTGCAAAAAAAACACGGGGGGGGGGGGGAGGTAAGGAAGCAGGGAAGAATTTTTTTTCTTTTGGGTGTGGGGGGGGGGGGGGGGGGAGAGTTAACACATGTATTCGAAGTGTGGGTTTCAAAGTAACGATGTTATACTGATGTTGCTAACGATGATTGTGCTATAATGATGCTGTAGGATGATGAACAGTACCGAGACAACGAAGTAGAGGCAAAGAAAGCGATGGGAAGATAAAAGAATGGAAGGGGCCAGCCATTGAAAGAGATCATAAGAAAATGGCAGAGAAAAATGGAGAATGACGGTCGACATATTACTGGCCATGGAAAGATCCGGAGGAAAGCAGGCAGACTTAAGTAAGCTTTATGGTCAAGCTATCTGTCACCAGGAATCTGCAGGACATACCGATTGGTTGCTCCAATCTATTTAGGTCACAGACTTCCACTGATTACCTTTAATTTCTTACAGTGATATGCTCCCACGCTGCTGGCAAAACAGGACTCGAAGAAGACAATTGAGGCGTGACCTAGGAAAGGTAGGCACCACGAGCATATAGACTCCACACTACCCAGTAGCCAAGGCTATAGCTCTAAGCCCAGCAGAGACTTGTTTCGACGAGAACAACTCAGTAATCCAATAATTAAAAAAAAAAAAAAAAATGAAAAAAAAAAAAACGGACTCGCTACTGTTCTGTGCTTGCGAACTCCAATAGCATTGAAAAATCAATCTGTACAGAGCTTTGTGCAATGCTACGCAGGAGAAAGCTTGTGAATGAATTTAATAAAAATAAATGGTAGCTGGAGCTTTCAGAAAAGAGAAAAAGATACACGTATATCAGACTAAGGCGCCTCTAAAAACTGCCTCGTCTTACCAACCAAATAAAGCTGATCTACTCAACCGGGGACAGAGCACTTCAGTTTGCAGCGACAAAAGGGTTAGTGATAATAATGTGTTAATATTGGACATGTTGTCCGAGGCTGATAAAGTTGTGCAATGACTTTAATGTTGTGCGATGATGATAATGTTGTGGAATGATGATACAGTTGTAGAATGATGATACAGTTGTAGAATGATGATAATGTTTAGCGATAATGATAATGTTGTGCGATGATGATAATGTTGTGCGATGATAATAATGTGGGATGATAATACAGTTGTAAGAGGATGATAATGTTGTGCTATGATGATAATGTTTTTGAATGATGATACTTTTGTTGGATAATGATAATGCTGTAGGATGATGATAGTGTTGTGCGATGATGATAGTGTTGTGGTACAATGCTGACGTTAAAAGTATATGTAACTATGTATCGTTTAGTTTGACATCTGTTTAGAGATATTATCAACTGCGTTGAGATGTACCAAACTTTGCGTCTCTAGAGAAATGCAAATGGTTGATTCCCTTAAGTTTACTTAATCTTGCAAGTTTTATAATTCTGTACTTACTAAGGCTAGAAGCCCGGCTATTGGCAGAACCGCCTCTTCTCCTTGCTAATGGTTGTCCAAACGACGCTGCATAAATAAAACACAAGTAAACAAGCAGGCATTGTTTCTAGATGTCACTATAAATACTACGCTCAACAAGAGAGAAACAGTAAGGAAGAAATACAGACCTAGATCAGTGTGACGATTTAGTAAGTCTGTATTTAAAAAACAAGGTCTATGTTTATACAACTCGAGATCATATACATCATTGCCTGACGTATCTCAACGTCTCACACATCTGTTTGTCTTATTGCCTCACAAATATCTCATTGCTCTAAATATATCATTGCCTAACATATTTCAGTGGGCAATGCCTGAACTCGGGGCCATAGCGATAACAGGCCGAGGCACACATCAAAGAAACAGGTAGTCATCCGACTAGTAGCTGAATAGTACAGGGCGCAGATAGACTTTAGTTCGATTCCCGGTGTTTTAGCATTAGGATTCTTGATTATGTCGCTCGGTTAGCCCTGCACTGGTTGGGACCTGGCATAATTGTGGGGGGAAAAAGTGTGGTGGCCACATTACTTCCTCGTTAACGAATGTCCACTCGTCTAGTTAACTGATGTCCACTAGCTGCTACGTATTAGTTACCCAAAAAATAGCCCACAACATAATAACGCCGACAAAAAAAAAAGTATATCGTCTGCTAAAAAGCGTAAAAATTCCCAACCAGTAGCGCAATTGAAAATAGCCCAGGCTTAGGCATGTTACATACATTTAATTAATATCGGAATTTTTTTTTTCTCAATTAGAAGCAGTGAGCGATATCGGATCCCTAGATTTTCCAAGCTTCAGTACCATTTACTTGATACTATTAGTATTTAGGAAGATAAGGAAAGGAAAGGGCGAACACTCATTCTAAACTACGAATTTATCAAAGAATAATAAATATTATTTGTGTAATTTGTGTTTATTTTAAAAAATGATTAAAGTGACAAAATTAGATGCTGAAGTATGTTCGTTTCATTATGAATTCATCATGCACCGTTCTACGTTTTTGTTTTGCGTCTTTGAAATACTAACCACACAATCCCAAAATGTTCTAAGCAAACAATCCCAATAGTAAAAATACATGGCCACATTGCTACAACATAAGACCACACTTGGTGTGCTATTATTATTATTAAATAAGTATGTGAATTATTAATAATGCTAGAATGTATCTGGATTTTCTAGTTGTTTTAGAGGCTCATGTGTTCAAGTTTACAATATATGAGAGTCATAATTCGCAAAGAATAATGGCATTAAACGACACAATACCGAGATATAGGCATAATACCCTACAGCTCATTTAAGATGAATGATTTTAATACTGGAACTGTTACGTTCATTAATTTTGATATCTGAGAGTCACAATTCAGATAATTCAGCGGATCCCGAACGTTTTTGCCTCGTAGACCCCTTGCCATGTTTTCTGGTTTTCGGTAGACCCTCTGCTCTTTCCCGTTTGGGCGAGCGGAGCCGTTTACACACACAGGAAAAGGGGCAAAGGTGAGTTACTCGCGCCCAAACCAGTAAACTTCGGGCAGGAGGACTCATTAGCCTAGGCTTGAAGCCCACCTAGCCGAAGGAAAACAGAATGCAAATCTCTGCTGCTTTGCAGCTATACACCCAAACATGGGTAAGGCTTCGTGGGTCAGCCCTGGGGAAAAATAGGGAGCTGAAGACCATTAGGCAGTTTGCAGCTTTAATGCTCATCCCACCGATGTACCCTTGAACTGTAGTTCATCCCACCGATGTGCCCTTGAACTGTAGTTCATCCCACCGATGTGCCCTTGAACTGTAGTTCATCCCACCGATGTGCCCTTGAACTGTAGTTCATCCCACCGATGTGCCCTTGAACTGTAGTTCATCCCACCGATGTGCCCTTGAACTGTAGTTCATCCCACCGATGTGCCCTTGAACTGTAGTTCATCCCACCGATGTGCCCTTGAACTGTAGTTCATCCCACCGATGTGCCCTTGAACTGTAGTTCATCCCACCGATGTGCCCTTGAACTGTAGTGTTACTTAAAGAAATTCGTTTCATAATATCAGATGAAGGTTTGTGTAAAACAGTTTTTAAAACTACTTCAAAAACTAGTTAAATCAAAGTTTTATCTACAGTGTTTTCCGTATTTGGCTCTAGGTAAAGAGATCTTGTAAGACGCTCACAAATCACCATCTTCTCTACCTGACGTTAAAAAAAAGATTGTGTGGGTCTATTCTGAACCTTCTCTTTGAGTTTTCGTTTTTTTTTTCCTCACTTGTATCTTTATATCAGGGCGGCATCGTCTCAAATAATGCTCCAGTGTAAATGGCTTCATATGGTCGTAAAAAGGCTCTTATTATAGACAACCGCTAATTTAACAAGGAAATAAAAATCCACGCTTTCAAATCTAGATTTCTTTTTGTTAAGTATTAGTTACACGTAGACAAATTTAAACTACTTAGATTGGTATTGAAACTAAATACAACTATTTTACTTTTGAATAGGTGGATTAATATTTATAATTAAGGTGCACATCATTTATAAGCGTTAGAAATAGTTACGTTACATTAATGGGGTGTGAACATTAAATTCATGACTTGCTTAAATGAAATCCACTATCGTAGACCCTCCCCCCCCTCCCCATGGACATCTCATAGACCCCCAATTTACTTTTTCACTTTCGTAGACCCATTGGAAGTCTTCGTAGACCCATTGGAAGTCTTCGTAGACCCCTGGGGTCTATATAGACCATTTTGGGAATCACTGGACTAATATAACAATCGATACGCAGTTAAGTAAATATAACAAAACAAAAACCAAATCATTATGTTTTCCATACTTACAGAGCGATTGCCTGTTGGGCGTCGATAGGCCAGATTTCTCCCATTCTGTAGATATTTATTTATTTGTTCATATTAGAGAAAGTGACAGACAGACAGAGTCTATAGTTGATATTTTTATGTGGGAATCGATTTGTGGAATGGGTGGCTGAGTGGAGAAATGGATTGAGTTCGAATCCCGATATAGTGTAGAAATTTAAAATTCTTTCATAGCTATTTGTATTAAACACTTAAAGTCAAACGGAAACCTTGTCCTACCTACCCCTTCCTCTCCCAGATACCCCCACCTCTCCCCACCTGTTCACAAGAAAATATTGACCAAAGCGATGTGAGCATGTAACAGGAATATAGAAGACGCTTATACAAATGCAATTATAATGATATGGACAAGAATAAATGCTTTTCTTTTCCTCCCAAACGAGAATGAAACATCGGAATATCATTTTCAATTAAGGGAACTTCAAAGAATTCCTCCCTGATTGGCTACCTCCAGTGGTAAGACACTCGGCTTCTTAAAGTAGGATTTTGAATTCAAATAATGAGTTTGAATTTGTTATTATATTGACATTAATAGCACTCAGTTGCGATGCCATCGTCTATCTCTGACCACAGAAACAGAAGGTGACATCTTACCCACGTAGCTGCAAGGGAAGCTTAGAACGAGCAAGCGGTCGGGCGTTCTATTGCAGGGATGAATTTTTCTTAGTGATATTTCTAGCCAACCGTTGTCCTTTAAGACATCAACATCCGGTTTTATCTTGGCTCACCACACGCTTTGTTATGCATTTCGTATATGCATTATATGGTTTTGGGCATGTGGGTGGAAGCCAGTTGTGCCCATATTTGTTTGGGACCTTATTTAAAGAGCTCAAGGCTGGAGGCATTAAAAGATAAAATATTATCGATATGTCACTTACCTGATGAAACATCGGGTACCAAGTTGCCGTGAGGTTTTTTTCGTTTTTTACGCTTGTCTGTCTCAGTCTCTAATAAAACATCCAGAACACAGTTTGTTAGCAGGTGTGTGGGTAACTAACTAGCTACGTCATCATAAATAACATTTTTTTTTTTTAAAAAGGGAACTTATAATTATAAACTAAGATCATAATAAACTTAGTTGAATGCCCTCAAGCATACACACGCAAAAACTGGCGTGATGGCTAACTGCTAAAGCGTTTGTCTTCTGAACGGAGTGGACTCGAGGTCAAATCTTAGTGACTACTAAAAATAAAAGTTCCTCTTTAGGTCTATAGAGCAGATGATGTAAAGGTCATCTGTGTCTATGGCCTACGGTTAATGAGAGTGTCACGTGGCCAGCACAACGACAAACCGCCTCTACTTTTTCCAAACTAATGTCTGGTACCCATTACAGCTGGATGGACTCAGGGGAACTAAACAGGTTACCATACCAGCGACTGTACCCTATCTATACTTCTAGTTATTCGAAGCACGTTCTAGAGTATTCTAGACAATATGTCAACAGTCTATGTAATAAAGGTTTTAAGTTTTTAATGATCTCCCCCTTACCCCGCCGGAAACAGTAACTTTTTTCTTGTATGGTCCTGTACACCTGAACTCCTTCCTTTGCTATTATTAACAAATGTACCTCTTAGACCCCAGTGACTGCTACCTTTAACTGTATTACCTTTCCCAACTTTACTGTCCTTCGTATTTTCATCTTCCACAAAATCTGGAAAATTAAAAAAAAAATATTTTGAAGACAAAGTTATGAAATCGGCAAAAAATATTAACATCGTGTTATTATAGGAAATTTAACTATTATTACAAATTTGTAAAAACAAATGTCGCTAGAAAAGATCTAGATGATAGCCAGTATTGTGCAGATTTTAGAATTAAAAAAAAAATTATAACATTTAGTTGTAGGGTATGTTTCAGTATGGGTCGATGATGGTAGGCCTATATCTAAATGTATTACACTACATTACAAAACAATAACTTTGTTTAAAATATCTGATTTTATTACGTATAATATATTTCGTTATTGGTTTTAAGAGTTTACAGTTAACCACATCGTAAAGTAAAAGTGTAAATCTTGAAACGTTCCTTGAAACATGAAGATGAGTAGGTCTATATCCTAGTCTTCGGACTGTGATCGCGATAGTCTTGAGTTTGAACCCTGCCAACTATTATTTCCTGACGTCCTGCAGGAGGTGTGGGTGTGGATGTGAATGTGAGTGTGGGTGTGGGTGTAAACCTAGTTAACGAAGTATCGTCCACATTTTTTTACATTAAAAAGAAAAACAAAACCTATTGTCCGTTTCTAAAGACATCATCAGTGCGGACTCGCTTCGACCGCCAAAGTCCCGGTGTGTCACCAATTCACAAATAATTCTCAGTGACAATCAGTACGACTTCATCCTGACCTTCCCCGCCTGCCTCTTACTGTTGCCTGATCCAGTGGTCATCGTGCAGCGACTTCTTGAACTGTCACTTGAAGACTACGTACCTCTTACATCCCTCGCCCTAGTCTCGCGAGGTACACATTTAATTTATATTGGAGATTTTCTTTTTAAAGGTTATTCACAGTTATCTGTTCTTTTTTTTTTTTTTTCCATTTCAATTAGTTCATTTTAAACTGCTAAAGAAATTTGAAAAATGGCTATATAAATTGATAGCTTTTGAATAGTTTCCTATTCTTTACACCGGATAGACTGAAAGGCTTCCTTATTATGGATTCGTGTACATTGTATGAAAATCTCCTATATCTAATTATACATAGAAATAGTTTGATCTCACGAAAAAATTTCAAAACTGTACGCGACATTACAAATGGCCTAAGTTAGAGCATGGATTAGATAATGTATAACATTGTAGACAGGAAGGGATTTCATATCGTTGGCAATTTTGTATAGAGACTCGGACCGATCGCCAGCTCTATATTCAAACTGTGAAACTAAGCTTCGCCATCTTATCTTATCTTATCTTTATTACCTACTATGCTTCATTGCAATCTTCCTGGCTAGTGTTAGACAATTAGTAAAGAGATCCACCATAGTTGAATGACTCTAAACACAACATTTATTGACTGCATTCATGATTTTATTAGTAAGTTCGTGTTAAGACTATAAGGTGTCAACATCTTATTACGGACAGAGACTCGACTGTGGCCTTAATTCATTAAAACTTTATTCAAGAATCTAACGGTCTGGACTTAGCATATCTTGGTGTAGGTCTTGTTTATACGTAATTTAATCGCGTCTAACACACTCGTGCAAGAAACTCAAAGATCTTCTCAGTCAGGCAGCCATCATACAACTACAAGGTCAAGGCCTGTCACACTAGTAACCGGCATACAGTAATTAATTGCACTGTAATTCTCCCGTATCAGTGTGCTCAAACATCTTGAAGTAATCGCTTTAGTATACCAATACCTAACAGCTACTATACAACAGTGGCATATTACAATTTACAATAGCCATGTAGTCACTTAAGAATTGTGAATTAGAAAATACTCTGTCGCCAATCGATAGCTTCATTAGGACAAAGAATTGAACATGTGTAAAATTGACTGTAAGTCCGATGATGCTTTGTGTGTATGTGAGTGTGTGTGTGAGCGTGTGTGTTTAATTGTCATCAGTAAATGGGATCTTTCGTTCTTCTAAATAGAAATTGATTGTGTCGGCTTTTATAAGTCTGTGTGTGTGTGTGTGCGTGTGTGTGTGAAAAGGGGGGGGATCAAAATGTAAGTTGTTATTGTAGGATTCTTCATGTACGACGCCATGCCCATGAACCAATAATGCCCCGACTGTCGGCAAGCTATCTTAAGTGCATAATGCAGTGCATAAACCAGCGCATTAACCAGCGCATAAACCAGCGCATAAACCAGTGCATAAACCAGTGCATAAGGCAGCGCGTAAACCAGTGCATAAACCAGTGCATAAGGCAGTTAGAGAAAAACAAAACTGACTGACCGGGTTGGCGATCATCAACGTTATCTAGCGGCTTGATCTTCTGCAGTTGATCCCTAACGGCTGGAGCAAAACAAAATCTAGTTGAATGTTTGTTACAGTGAAGAAGAAAATAATGACTTTATAAATTGGTTTAAACTGCGTCCCTCCGTTTAACCGGAAGTTTCTCATTTAGCATTGTCCCAGCTAAAGCGAGTCATCAACAAGTCTTTTCTGCAAATTGCACTTTTGATTATTGATATTTAAAACGTGACTATCTAAGTAGTTAGAAGTTGAGAACAACTAACATAATTCTCAAAAAAAATTTTGACTAATCGATATCGCAATTAGTATTGTAGCATGATCATGACTTTATTACGGTATCATGATTGGGAAAACACGATTTCAGAACAAGAAAATTTAAGATTTAGATTTAGCGGGTTCAGAGGTAATTACAATGTCACACATTTAAAGATCTGATACTGCGTTATTCCTTTCAAATATATATTCGTAGTATTATTTACTTTATTTAAGTTCAAAGACTGGGTCTTACGACACATACAAAGACTGCATTGCAAACGTAGAGGCTAAAAACAGTATTAAAACGGCTATTGTGCCCCACGATGACCTGCTAACCACTGTAAAATTAAAAAAAAAAACAAAAAAAAAAACGCAAACTAAAACCTTATGGTTATATCACAATGTCCCAGGGCTCACAAAGACCTCCTTACAGAGAACTGTACCCAGAAAAAAAAAAAAAAGATGCAGACAGAAAAAGCGATTGGAATGGAACATAAAAGAAAAGGGCCTGTCATTGAGAAAGATTCTATCCACGACAATAAAGAAGGATGCAGAAACGCGGTCGACACCAAATCATGTGTAGTGCCCCGACGATTCAAAAGACTAAGAGATATGTGATTCCGAAATACGCTTAAAATAACTAATGGAGAGATGAAAGCGAAGGTAATTACAAGGTACACTTAATCAAGAGCGAGTTGTCTAAAAACTTGTTTACTGTATTTGCTTGTTAAACTTTCTGTCACTTTTTTGATGTCTCTCTAAACATTGACAATATACAAGAATACTGTTTCGCACGTTGATTGATAAATCTCATTAGATATTATACCATAAAAAAATATATTGTAATATTAGAATCCAATATACAAACCTCTGCTTATAGCCCCGTCTTCGTCGAACCAGATACCTCGTTTAAACTGGGCTGTAAGGAAACAACAAATGGACAATGTGCACCTACGTCATATAACAATGGGAGGTGGGGAGCGTGACGTCTAAGACTTAAAAATAAAAAAAAGGATAAAAAAGGGGGGGGGGGCGAAGCCTGTCAATTTATTTTTAAGGTTTAAAAAAATATTTTATTGTCATTATTAATCCTTGTTTAAATAGCACACTTAAATGATATTAACATAGAATTAAATTAAACTATTATGATCAAGTGAAGTTGTTTCTTCTTCCAATAAGGACCCAGGGGCGTAGTGTTGGGAGAAAGGGAGCATCGTCCCTCGGGCTCCACTTTCAGAGGATTGCCACAAGCAGAGTGAAGGTTTTTTTTTTTTTTTTTTAAGGAGACAAGCGATTCTCTAAACATTTTAATTTTTTACAAAATTATGTTTAACTAACAAACATTTTGGCACAGGCCTTATTACTGACTTCGTTACTTGATCTGTCTCATAAATTACCATTAAGCTTATTGTAATTCTAGAAGAGACCTCTACTCGCGTTAATTATGATGAATTCACTGTGTTGGATATAATAGAACACAATTTTTTATAGTAACATATAAATATATAATCGGTTTTTCAATTTAACTTTTTAAAATAATAAATCGGTGAACAGAATATGACCCAAACTATCGTTATCTCTATATATAATTCTCTTCATGACCCAACCATGCGGGACACCACGATGAAAAAGTCATGGAAAGATAACTCTTTTATTACTGCAAGTCGGACTAGAATTTCCCCACGTCACTTTCACGGTAACATAGAGCGAGGCTCAGAAAAAAAAGAGGGGTGGGGGGCGTTTGTACCCCGCGTGTCGGCTCGTATAAAATAATATAGTAGACAAAAAAAAAATGACCAATATTTTTGAGTACATCTAAATCTACAATCAATTTTCTTTTTCAATGTAAATAAGATCAGATCACGTTATGTGTGCTTACATACATGTCTGAATCAGCGGTACTAACACTGTTTTTTTTTTTTAAACAAAAAAATAACTGCTGTAACTATAATCCATATTTCTTTCCCTTTTTCAATACCAAACAAAATAATAGCTACCAATAATTGGTTAATGTTTAAAATTGTTCGTATTTTTTATGGTACAAACAATATTGTTCCAAAATTTCAGCTGGATCCAAGATTGGGTGTTGGAGAAATGACGTGTACAAACCTTTTACCAGACAGACAAACCTTATAGAAATTCAAATGAAACCAGAATTTCAGAGCTTTTCATAATTGGTGTCGTGCGCATCTGGAACTTCTTTGATTGATGCCTTTGTGTGTGTGTGTGTGTGCACCATAATGGATTGTGCGCTATCTCTGGCGACGCGTTATGCTGGCGTCATTGCTTCATTGCTCAGTTTTTTGCTGGATGGAGGATCTTAGTCTGGAGATCTCTGTGATTGTTTTCTTCCCCAGTATTGAGTAAGTAGATTGTTTTTTTATTCCTTCTTTAGTTCCTAGCTCTTAAGTCGGTGATATTATAATTTAGTTCCTAGCTCTTAAGTCGGTGATATTATAATTTAGTTCCTAGCTCTTAAGTCGGTGATATTATAATTTAGTTCCTAGCTCTTAAGTCGGTGATATTATAATTTAGTTCCTAGCTTTTAAGTCGGTGATATTATAATTTAGTTCCTAGCTTTTAAGTCGGTGATGTTATAATTTAGTTCCTAGCTCTTAAGTCGGTGATATTACAATCTTGTGAATGACTGTCACAAGGAAGGCATATTTTGTGTTCTTCTTGTTTAAGGGACGCAGGCTCTTGGTACTCTGCTGGAGCCAAGCCTGAGCCTGATTGTAGGCTGTGTTACTGTATGGACCCTTCTGGGCCAGTATTCATGGCATTGGGTTGTGGGCATCGCCAACCCGGAGTGAACTGTTGGCTCTGTGACCAAGGTGTGATTACCTGGTGACGCTGCTGGATATGTACCCTCCTATCTTAGGCACGACACTGATTTAATACGGATCACGATGTATAACCATCATTTACTATGTCATATCATATCATTGTTTCATTACATTTTTGCTTTTTTTTAATACGCATTCTCGTTGTTGAACATTATACGTTATCCATAACCATTATTCGTTCTCTTGGTAATTGCTTCATAAATTGATAGCCTGTCAGGGGTGTACGGGCAGACGAGACACGGCCAAATTACAACCCCGACAGGAAGTTAATACTTAGCGTTGAGGTGGGGAAACCGGTGGAGTATTTCATACACTAGATGACCCGTCATATACTAGGTAGACCCGTCATACACTAGATAGACCCGTAAACCCCCCTTGACAGTTGGTACGTATTTCTAAAAGAGTTTTCGTGGTGAACGCCCCTGTCTTAGGGTCATTTAGAAGCATTCTTCTCACAAAGTACTAGATTAAAATGATGCTTCTTCCGAGAAATGTGATACTTCATATCAATGCATTTCATCATCAAATTTTGTGCCTTGTTCTTTAGGATTAATTTGTCTGGATTATGTCCTCCTTTTGGGGGGGGGGGGGCACACGTGATTTTTTAGAGAGGAGATTAACCTATTACCCTAGTTTGTTTGTTTTCTAATCACATCTTTCTATCCTGTTACATTTATAAGGTATACTTTCATTAGTTAATATACGTAATGTTAAATCAAATGTATGAAATTTTGACTTCATCAAATATAGATCTAGTATAGTATGTATGAACTCCACTTCTATAGATCTAGATCTAGTGTTACTAACTCATATACATACATGTAGCCTTGCAGTTCGAGTCTCTCCTCAGTAAGTCTTTGGATTCACGCCGACTGTCACTGACCTCTCCACGAGCTTTCCCTTTCTTCTCTGATAGAACAAAGATAAAACAAGCAGAGATTTCAGTTCATCACTAAAGACTGGCCTCACAAACTTAACAATTAGTCCTTCTAACAATTCAACGCATTTTTTAGGGATTTTTAAAATTATTTATTTATAATTTAGTCGTTACGCTAAAAATGTCGGACAACGCTTCAGCATAAGTCTTCACAATCAATTGAGATTTCCAGACGCTTTCTCAACTACTCCCAACGTTATTGTTTTAAAAAAATATATTTAGTGGAAAGCGTGGTCGAGAATGACTAAGTACGCTTGAACTTGGCTTGGCTTGACTACCTATGATGGGGGCTCGAGGTTCGACACCCGACTCGAGCAGAGTTGTGTTTACTGAGCGCCTAGAGGCAGCACGGTACGCCTTCTCCCAGATACCCCTCCCCACACTGGTCCACAAATGAGATTGGACCATAGCGCTCTCAGCATGCTATAAGACTGAAAGTAGTGCTATATTAAAGTTATTTATTGTTATTTGTATCCTTTGACGATCTGAATACTCTCTTTCAAGTGACAATCACAGATCTGACTGCCTGAAACCCAAGACGCATCATATGTTAACGCTTGATCATGTGATAAACAGACTTGTAGAGAATTTAAATTGAAGACCTTGAAGCACTTTTAAGACTCGTGACTAATAGTTCAACATTGTTGCAGATGTAACGGAGCAGAGGAGAACAGGAAAAGGGGGGGGGGGGGAGATAGACAACACTATTGAGCAAGAACCACGATAATGGTTGACAATGATAATGAGCAGATTCCCCCCACCCCCAGAGGACAAAGGCTTTGTTTGCATTAGATGTTGCAATATACGTAGGTCGCAGCTGGGTTTGCGCGGTCACGCTTCAATCATCCTTTAATTTTCTGAATCGAAGATAATGTCTATACGATGATTAAACCAATAATAATTTATCTGAACTTAAAAATAATACTAATAATAATTACAATAATAATACTAAAACCAGGTAGAAAAGGACGACATGAAGGAGATAAATAAGTCCTTAAGATAAGTGGCCGAACTTGAGATTGGTTAATTGATGGTCATCATGACTTAAGTCTTCTAAACAGGAAGCTCTTGGACCAGCTTTATAAGCATCTCCATACACCCAAAACATATGCACGAGTCCTCTTCGTAGATTTCTCCTCGGCTTTCAATACCATACAGCCACATCTAATGATAAACAAACTTGAGTAACTTAAATGTAAGCCCTTATGTACAAGCCAGGGTTCTAAGCTTTTTAACCCAACGTCCCCAGTATGTTAAAGTCAACAACACCAAATCGTCAACTCGAGTACTATGTACGGGTGCTTCACAAGGTTGTGTACTTTCTCCTGTACTGTACACTCTTTACACTAATGACATAAGAAGCATCTATGACTCAGTTAAACTCATTAAATTTACTGATGATACTGCCATAGTCGGTCTTATTTCAGGAGACGAGACTCACTATCGAAGCTCGATAGAAGAGTTTACAAACTGGTGCACCGACAACTTTCTAGAAATGAATGTCACAAAAACTAAAGAACTTACAATAGATTTCAGAAAGAAAAAACAAACTATATATGAACTGCAAATAAACACAACATCTATATAACAAGTAAAGGCATATAAATATCTAGGTATAATCATTAATAACAAACTTTCATGGGAAGACCACCTTGGAACTCTGACAAAGAAAACAGCCCAGCGACTATTTCTTCTATACAAGCTCAATAGCTTTAAACTAAACAAGAAGATCCTAGATACTCTTTACGGCGCGACTATACAAAATCTGCTAACATACGGAATAACTTTTTGGCAAGGCAACGCTTCATCTAAACTGTTGGGACGTCTAGAAAACATCGTTAAAAGGGCATCAATAATTACACTCACAACATTACCACATTTAAAGGAACTTTTTGAACAAAAGTGTCTAAGGAAAATTGAAAAAATCTTGGAAGACAACGGCCACCCGCTCCATCAGAACTACGTCATGTCGTCGCGAAGTGGGCGACTGCTGTTAATCAAAACAAGATCAGAGCGATACAAAAACTCGTTCGTACCTCACTCGGTCAGACTATATCACCGCCACTTATTGATCAGGGAACATGAAATGCACCAAGATACCTGTGTGTAGTCGCTGAATGAACTCTTTATGTTGTGTCTGTTGTATTTATGTGTATTTTTCTGTTGTGTTGTCTTTATATGAGAAGAGTCCTTGTAAACACAACAAATTTCGTAAGGATCAATAAAGCAGTTTTAGTCTTAGGAAAGTCGGTGTAATATAGATGATTGGAGGTTTAAAGACGGGTAGCACCATCTTTTACAACAGACTTGATCATTTTTACATTAGACTTATCATTCTTACATCCTACTTATCATTCTTAGATCATACTTATCATTCTTAGATCAGACTTATCATTCTCAGTTCAGACTTATTCTTAGATTAGACTTATTCTTAGATCAGACGTATCATTCTCAGATAAGGCTTATCATTCTCAGATCAGGTTTATCATGCTTAGATCAGGCTTATCATTCTTAGATCAGACTTATCATGATCAGATCAGGCTTATCATGATCAGATCAGACTTATTCTTAGGTCAGACTTATCATTTTCAGATCAGACGCATCATTCTTACACCAGACTTATTATTCTCAGATCAGACTTATCATTCTCAGATCAGACTTGTCATTCTTTCATCGGGCTTATCGTTCTCACATCAGACTTGTCATTCTTACATCAGACTTACCATATTTATCATCTTGATCAGATATTCTTCTAAATTGCATTTTGGAGCCTTTGGCTTTAGCAGCTCTCTCTAGAAAGAATTGTGTGTAATGTATCAACCATTAGAACTTCAACTATGATTATTGATTTTTTTAGAGTATACATTTTTGCAGCAGGACTTTTTGGCGCATGTGCCCGATGGTCGTATTTGGTACGAACGAAATATATTTGCCACATTACAAATGTTAGTTTTTTTAAAATGTCTTTAAATAGAATGCGATATATTTATGTTTTTTATGTGTTCTTCTGTGTCAAACGCATTTTATGGTAAGAACAATAATAATGTGCATTTTATATATCATTATTAGAACATGTCGTGCAAACAAAAAATGTTATAGTTATATAAAATTTGTATTTTTTTTTAAAGAAAAAATACAATAGAGATCAATAATCTAAGGACTTTTCCCTTTATTTTAAGATTTCAACCAGAATATAGCCATAAAACACTGAACCATAATCTTCAAATACAAAAACAAAACTTAATAAAATACTCTGAAAGACACAAAAATAAAGGCACATTCCTTGTCCCCTATGCTAGGACAAATTTGTACAAATACTCCTTCTTCCCTAGTGCTATTAGAGCATGGAATGGGTTGCCTGAGCTAGCCAGAAAAACCAGTGACTTGGCAGAATTTAAGTCATTGGTTAACATGCATGACTAAATGCATGACGCGTATGACGTAATCATCTTCTTTTTTGAAGTAACGTCTATATTATATAAGATAAGATAAGATTTTTATTATTATTTGCGGAGGGAGCAGGGGAAGACAACTGTGTAACCAAAAGTGAACGAAACTTTTATTTTCATCATATTGTTTAAAGCTATATCTTCGAAAGAAACTGAGGCTGCTTTTCAGATATAAATATTAACGGGTTATATCGCGCATGACGCTACGTTCCGCCATTTTGTAGGTATTAACCCATGTGAACAATGCGAAAATGCGTAGATCACGTGATGACGTCGCGGAGGCCATTGGGGGTATTGGAAGTCCCAGTCTCTGTTGTCGAATTATTTAGTTTTGAAAGTCTTGCTACGAACAGAGTCTCGCTTAATGTTCCGATACCACAGTGCACATGTACATGCCAGACCATTCGCTTTAGAAGGCATGAACTCTGACCTTCAACCTAGCAAACTGTGGGCGATACAGACCAATAGCTTGTTGCTACGTGGTACAGACCTGTGACGTGGCAACGAGCTATTGGTCTCGGCCTATGAAACTATGAAGGAGTCTACCAGTTCGATGTGGGTAACATGATCTGCACGTAACTTATCCATCTTAAACACGCTTAGTTTATGCCTAAACTTTTCAAACAGAATCTTTTATTTCAAGAATTGTCCAAAACCATTTTTTATCTTTCTGTTGAATCTGCATATAAATACAACAAGAACCATTTTTAAGCTCAGAAAGCTCCAATAAAATTTCCTAAAGAAAGATAAAAAAAAAAGGTGCTGAAGTAAATATATAAATCTATTTGCACATCCAGACAGTTGTATTCAAACTAACCATGACTACATTATTTAAACTACAGACGAATAGAGAGATTTATATAATTAATGTACTAATTTAAATCATTATTGCACACATTACCTAAATATGTTCTAGTCATTCTATAGAATAGACAAAGTAGGAAATCCAAAATTCATTTCGTACATGAAGTATTTAGGTATTTTATAAATTGCCGAATTTCTCACTTTGCCGGTTACACATACATTGCGTGTTAAAAATACTCGAGGTATTTAGGTAACATACATATTACGGGTTAAAATACTCGAGGTATTTGGGTAACATATACATTGCGTGTTAAAATACTCGAGGTATTTAGGTAACATGTATATTGCGGGTTAAAATACTCGAGGTATTTGGGTAACACATACATTGCGTGTTAAAATACTCGAGGTATTTAGGTAACATGTATATTGCGTGTTAATTATACTTGAGGTGTTTAGGAAATATATGAACTCCAAAAAAAATTAGATCTACAAATTCAGCTTACTGTCATCTTGTGCATCTTTTTTCTTTTTAGCTGTGAAGTAAAACAAATCTGTGTTAGTTTTAAAAGTTCAAGGCTCTCCCTCACTATTAAAGATTATTGCTTAGTATTTCAAACCTCGTGAAGGGATGACATGCGAAATGGCAAGGTTCGAACTCGGACCTGATGTCTGTCCGAATCAATCAACATTCTATTCCAAATGTAACATTGTAAAAAACAAAACAAAAAAAACAACAACACTTTTGTTCTGTCACTTTGCAGAGCTCATATGACTAGTCTTATATCTGTCAGGAACTGCATTCTGGATTCCAGAAAATATATTTATATATATATATATATATTGTTAGACACCTTGTTTATAGTATTAGTTATTTAGCGACGCACCATAGAAGACGTATATTGAACGGGACTAGTGACGTTTGGGATATTTTGGGTTAGAGACTGGAAAATCAGTTAGCGATAGAATTCTATATGGTAAAGACGTGTTTATTTTGACAGAGACTTTTACTGTGGCCTTTTATTGGAATAAATATAGTATGAACTGTCCCTCAGTGTTGACCACATCTCTTTACTCGTTACATCCATCGTCTTGTTTATTCTGTATTGTTGATCAACTACATTGAATACACCCGAACAATAAAATTCAAACGCTTGCAGAGTAATTGGTTGAAATTCAAGTCATCTATAGTTGACCTCAAGACAGCCTGAACAAGTACATCACAATATATCGAGGCAAGAATAGCAAAAGGTCCTATCTACAGAAAACTGTTAACCGAGAAAAGTGGAAAAAACACTATCAATTAATAAGATTGCAATTAAAAAACTTGACTATACTTTAAAAAGTTATTTTAGAAAGCATACTATCATGGACTAAATGTTTTGAGAATAATAAACTACTTAATAAATTAGAAAGTTTGTAGATAGGATTTTTTGGCACTGTGATCTATGACGGCAAAAACATCCTATGTACATAGATTGCAGTGTTTTCTTAAAGGTTTGGATAGTTGGGTTTCCCAATTATTATTGATGTATAACTTATCATACTTATGAAATATTGATTATATTGTAGATTAAAACTTGTGGCATTTATTTTATCTTATTATAAAATACTGACGCACCCTCTAGATAAAATAGAAAATTTTTGATCTTATATTATAAGTCAAGTGATTCTACCAATGGTTTTAGTCTTGTATGAATGTGAATATTCATTTATAATAAATCTAACTGCACTCTTTTTGGATTTTTTCTAACTTTTGTGTAATTTCATTGGTTGATGGGTCCCAAACTGTGATGCATATTATAAGATAGGTCTATCTAGAGTGAGGTATCCTTATAACTTTTGTTACATTTATAGAAATTTCTTTAAAAACCTAATGTCTTATAATAGATTTATTAATAACTTCATCTATGTGTGGACTCCACAACTTTTCATTTTTGATAACTCCTAAGTATTTAGCATTTTTAATTTCTAGGTTTGGCATTTAATATATTCATTTTCTTATCTTTGACACTCTTAATAACAGACCTTTTTCTGGATGAAAAGACATACTCCAATTTTGTTCCCATTTACAGAATGTTATGTCATCATAAATAATTTGTATTAATAATCTATATAATAATTAATAAGCAAAAAAAAAAAAAAAAAAGACTATGGTTACTTTTCAATCTCTGGCAATTTAATTTTAAAAGTTGAAAAACATTTTAAAAAAAAAGAGTTTATTAAACATTTAATTCTTTTGAATATTTTAAACTACTTGTTTCATAGGCTTATTCCAACAGTTAAAATAAACTTTTTATCACTATAAAAGTGAATTATAAAATGGTCGATGGCATGCTGGAATCACAGTTTCACAGAGATTTCAAGTCTGCAATTTTGGCAGCAGTCAGTGGAAGTTTGTATTTGGCTTTCAATGCCATTGAAGGTTGTCTGACAGGTCGAAGAGGTAAAGGTCGAAGTGGGGTTCCATGCGAAAGGGTGTAGAAAATTCCTTCCTTTGTATATTTAAGGTGACATATATCAGTAACAGTTGGGTCACCGACAACTTTACCAGGCCGAATTGATGTAACCAGAGATGGATACTTTTTCCAAAACTGATGGTCCACAGTTTTCACATTGTATGGGTTTTTATTACTGTCTCCCATTCTGTTGGTGTGTACACTTCAATTTTTGAGCTGTTTGTTTCAATTGCTGCATGGACACTGTCAGCTTCCATTTGTGTATGCCCTCGAGTGAGATATTTTTGATGTACTTCTTTCAGGGTTGGCTTTAGGTTATTGACAAACATGTATTTAATTGCAGAGGACAAATTAGCGTTGCGGTTTTGGTAAGTACACCTATCAGACCGAAAGATAACGCTTTCTACATTGTCAGGGACAGATAGCAAAAAATCCACGATACTGCTTGCAAATTCATCTGAGTCACGGCCACCCTGACCTTCATGCCACAAATAGCAGAACACATCATTACTTTTTAAATCATATAGAGTAAAGTTGTGCACAGATAAACTTTCTCTTGTAATATACTGCAGAAGCAAATGACTTGGGGCAAAGAAGAAGCTGCTGCATATCCATTGTTACAACTTTTAACGTGTCATTCTCCGCAGCCAGTTCCTTGTCTAATGCCTTGAAATGGCGAGCTCTGTCTTTCATTTCAATGTGTTCCTGAAAGCTAACACTGTCGACACTTCCTTGTTTGTATGCCACGCAGGTGTCACATTGATCCTTACTAGGGTTGTTGAAGGAAAGATCAAGACTATGGAAGATTTTGTCAAATATTTTCTTTGACACATGTTTGTGGTTTATTGCTGTGTCTTCTGTATACATGGTATACATTTTGGATAAACTTAAACCAGGTTCCAGATAGAGCAATTTGCGACAACAGATAGCGACAATAGTGTGAGGGCAAAGTTGGAAACCGCTTTATAAATTGTATCACTTGTTCCATTATATCTTTAGGTGTTTTATTGGCTGGTGCTCTTCCAACATTGCCATTTGGAGTGGCAAAACCCTGACTTTTTTAACTGTACCTTGAAGGAACTTCAATATCTAGAGTGTCTAGAAACATTTTTTGACAAACTTTGATTTTGCCACTGATGCTAGGTAAAAAGTACTGGATGCTCTGCTTGCTTCTGCTTTTTTCACCTGCTGTCTTGCGAGATGTCTCTGTAACGACTGTGTTCGACAAAATGAAATCTCGTTTGCGCTCCCAGGAAACCAACCAATATTGCTCAAAAAGTTCAGTACGCAAACTGTCATCCAGTTTTTGTACACAGCAAGTGCATTTAACTGGCTTCAAACAACGACCCTCTCCATTCATTCTCTTTAGGGCTTTTGCATTACGCTTCCATTTACTCGGGTCAGAAAAACCTTTCTTGGCAATTTTGCGTTTAGCAGTAGCAGTCTGTTCAGATCCATTTTTATGATTGACTCCAGTACTATCCACTTCATCTTCTGACCCCTTTTCTTCAGTTGGTTCATCTGTGTCCATAACAGCTTCTCCATCTAACCCTTTATCAAGTACATTTTCCACCGTTTCAACAGGGTCAATAGCAGCTGCTTCACTCAACCATTCACCAACTACATTGTTTAACATAAATTCATCTGATTGTTGACTTATTTCTATTAAGGGCACATCTCCTTTTTCATCCATTATATTGTTACAATTCACTTCAACTGCAAGGAGACTGCTCACAATGAAATTATTAACATCTTCAGAAGACATATCAGATGATGGCAAATTGATGGTGTCAACTGATACTATTGCGGTTGGAGCAGACTCACAGTTGAAGTCGTTATCTGGAAAAAATGGAATTTTAGATAATATAAGTTATTACATATTTAATAAAAGTATAGAGCAGCTGTTTTCTTTGTTACTAATAAAAGGTAATTTTTTTTATTGTTGCTATTCAAAAAATAACAATACAAATGAAATTATAAACTAAGTTAGTTAGCATATTTGACTATTTAATTAATTAGCTTACATTCAGTCAAAATATAAAACCTAAACTAAATGAGTTCAATTTATATAAGTACATATTTATATAATTATAAAGTATAATTATTTTAATAATTATATAAAACAATATAATATTTTAACTTCTTAGACTAGATGTAGTACTGCTGTAATTAAAAATGAAATTAAATTAATTATGATGTAAGAATATAAAGATGTTTTGATTTTACATTTTCAGATGAAAAAATTAACTTAAAGATTGTCTATTCCCATTTAGTAGTTACTGTCTTATCTAAGATTTAGCCTAATGATAAGTATTGTCTATCATCTAAATTTCTTTTCTCAAGCTCACTTGAACTAGGCCCTAGGTCTAGGCCTAGGCTTACAGCCCTAGACCTAGATCTAAACTAGAGTTTGGCCGTTAGACCCATAAATATTCAAGAAATTATAAAATTATTATTATTTATTATACTATGTAATAGCTTAGCTGATCAGTTTGCTGATTCAAAGTTAATGTCATCTTAATTAATAATAATTTATTGATAAGGGAGAATATGACGTGTAGAGTCTAATAGTCATTTTAGAGACTGAAAGTTTGACCCCGATTATCGATTGAGACGGCTGTCACCTAATATCGTTCACCACCTGTTTCATTTATTTTTTTGTGTGTACTATCATTAAATTAGAATAATTATTATATAAATTACAACTTACCAATTAGTTCTAAAACTGCTTTGGATTTGTAAAACTTCCTGGTTGGAATCATTTTAACTAAACGTAGATGGACGAATTTTTCCGAGACAAGTCGAAGCTGCATCATAAAATGACAAAAGCCAAATGTACATAGAGCTTTTAGCCAGACTTTTTATCAGTCAGCTTCAGATAGGTTAATTTGAATTTCTTCCTAAAAAGTTGATTTTGATTGGATCTGACGATAGCACCTTTATCCAGACATGCAGAAAAACATTATCAAGGTGGTACCCATAACTCAATAATGGTAATATTTGTAGATAGGACCTTTTGCCATTCTTGCCTCGATATATATATATATTATATATTATATATATATATTATAGATTTGCTCATTTTAACATTAGAAACTTGCCTTCCAAATTTTACTATCAAATTGCACATGCTGCTGTAGGCCGCACACATTGCTGCCGCTAGCGAGTAAATGTGTTTGTTTTTTGTTTTATTTTAATGTGGGAGTGGGTAATGTAGAAATAAAAATGTTACATTGAAAATCACGTTTTCTAATGGCAATGTCTTCAATTCCGAAGATTTAGGATGAGTGAAGTGTTTCACATGGCTACGCAAACCCAGTTGAGATCAGCATATTTTCCTGGATCTCGTCCAGACTAAGCCATTGTTCACCAGCGGTCTATTTAAGTTTTCTTTCCGTCTTGTGCGCCAGTCTTCAATAATGGCTTTTCAAGGAGTCTCAAATGTTTGTCTCGCAGCCTTTGTGACAGCTCTCCAACCATCTCTATCAGAGGCCATCTGCTGCCAGGTACTTTCCTCTATGCCAGTGAGGGCGCAATGGCGCCTGAGTTGACAGGGGGAAGGGGAATATGTCTGTTACGCGTCCTCCTTTAAGCTCGCCTAAGAATATCGTTTTTGGCATGCGGTCGTCTCACGTGCGGGATAATTGTCAGATCCAGCGCAGCTGTCGAATGATAATCACTTTTTATTAAATAAAGTAAAAATTAGTAGAAAAAAAAATCTAGCCTCCACTTAAATACCATTTCGAGAAATAAAATATTTAGGAAAGCTATAAAGATTTCAAATATTTACAAAATTCAGACTTGGGACACGATTTAAACCTTTCAACCAAATCTAGAGTATCGGTTGTGTTGAGTGTGCTGTGTGCTGTCGACACAGTGGTACCGTGTTCTAACCCTGGCGATGTTATCCTCTGCCATCTTGCAGGACGTTTGTGCTAGGGCTTCTATTAGTCCTCGTTCTTGAACCGCGTCGGAAATGCACACGAGAAAGCAGAGGAGAAAATACAAGTGTCGCGTAGTATAGACAAGTGTCTTTTTCTTTCTCCTGTTTTCTTTTTTTTATTTTCTCTAGTCGTAGTACTTGTACGGGGCGAGAGTGTCTTGTATTTTTTTTGTTTTGAATTGTTTTGCTACGTCACAAAGTCCGGTGACATCTATTGGTCATTCTTTTGTCATGAGGCAGTTCACCCTCTTTGGTTGAAACGGACGGTGTGTTGGCCCGTAAAACGTTCTTTGTCTGTACTAGTTTCTCGGACTTATTATTCAGTAGGATTTTTGAGACCCCTGTTTAGGGTGAGTTATTCGTTTGTGATATCTATTATTGTATGTTGTATGAGGTTGTCACTATTTCTATTTTTTAGTGTAGAAGTTGAGAGTATTGTTTATTTCGTTTATAGGGTGCCAGTGTTGGAGTTGTGGGCATCGCTGGCCGTCTCAGTTTTTTTCAGTGTCATTGTCAAATTGGCGATCATCTGAGGTCTAACTTTACTATTACCGAGGTTGGCAGTTTTTGTGACGCCAGTCGGTCAGAGTCTGGTGGACTATGTAACTAGGGTGACAAAAGCAAAGGTGCTTAAATTAATTAGTGAATAATATCTTTATATATACCTATTATATATATATATATATATATCCAATATATATATTGTCTATTTTATCATCCTCATTGTACATACACATATATCAGTTTCACACAATTAAATTCATTTATTTTGTTGTTATTTAAACTATTCACCTAGTTGGTTACTCTTTGTACGACTGTGTGTGAGTGATGTTCTTGTCAGGTTGAACCCCGGGACCTTAATAGTATACAGCTAGTTAACAACCCAAATAAATCCTAAACCTGACAACAAGGCACTGGTCATCAAACAGGCGCAACTCTTTCATTAGCTATGCATTGGAAGGATGCCTGGTGTACGCTCTGGACTTTCGTCAGTATGGTTGTGGGTTTGAACCCTGGAAGCTACCGCCGTTCTGGTGGTGGTTTGAGTCTAGGAAGTAAAAATCTTCAGTTCTTAATGAACACCCGAGACGTGTATACGAAACAAAATAAATGATTAAATAAATAAAAATAACTTAATGTATAGACACGAAAAATATCACATTTCACTAACCATCTATATCAGTCTTTTTCCCGCCTTGCCTTGTACCTACGGCGTAAAGAAAAAATGAATTAGATAACTGTACCACACACTGTGTTGTCCTATATCATGCACAGTATGTTTATTTATATATATTTAGATGGGCAAATGAAACTAGATACGTACTACTAGCTAACACCACAGACCAACTCGTGGTTCCATCAGAATTGACTTAGCCAACACAGCCAAAACCATCTGCCCATTATTTGTCATAGTTACATCCGAAACACGCCATTATACTGCTTATTTCCAGACTTGTGAGAGGCTAAGTGACTTGGTCAGCGCTCTTTTAATGTTACTATAAAGCCATTTAAATCAGTACGTCAAATATATTTTATTACATATAGATTGAGAAGTCTTATAGTCTGGCACTTTTTAAGAGAAATATTATTAGACAATATAGAACCAGTTAAGATTTAGATCAAGGTTACATCTTCTAATAAAACCAGACTACATCTAACTACTAGCCAATTTGTATAATTAATAATAAAATAAGATAAGATATATATGAAGCTTAGGTGTAGATTTGACTTGATGGCTCTGCAAGACGATGTGGGAACAAGAGTCGCCTTAATATTAAAACCACAGGGAGATAACCACGAATGGCAACTGACTTTCAGGGAAGTAAGAACATATTTGAAAATATCACTGAAATCTTTTTATAAAATATATCTATCTAATATAGTGAACAAAACCATTTATACTTACTCATTATAGGAGCATCTGGAATAAAATAAAAGTTTTTTTTTATTAATGGATCTGTAGAGCACATGTAAAGATCTGCGTGTCTTAGTGGTAAAACACTTAGCTTCCGAACCGGGGGTCATGGGTTCGAAGACTAGGATTTTAATTTCGCGATCCTTAGTGCCCCTCCCAGCTTTAATGGGTATCTGACATTAGTTGGGGAAAAATAAAGGATTTCGTCGTTGCGCTGGCCGAACGGTACACTTGTTAACAGTGGGTCACAGAAACAGATGACCTTTTGCATCATCTGCCCATGGTCTGAAAGGGCAACTTTACTTGTATATATTTTTAGAGACAAAGTTAACAAAAAAGGAACGTGTCTCAATAACAAAATGATTGATGCGAAGATTACAATAAAGTACTTTTTAATTCCATTTCTATCAGCTTGTATTAATTTTATCGTTCTTCTATTTTTTTTTATTTGCTCCTCTAGGAAAAGCCTTAGCTTCTACTCCGTCCTCGTTCTCATTTTGATGTTGGAGCGTTCAGATGACTAGACCAATACATTGGAGGAACTGCGCAGTTTCCAGATCAGGGAGCTCTCCATATAATTTTCAGGGTGACCCGTCAAAATAGCGCCGATAAAATAGCGCGGACAAAATAGCGCCGACAAAATAGCGCCGACAAAACAGCGCCGACAAAACAGCGCCGACAAAATAGCGCAAAATTTCCCGACAAAATAGCGCAAGACAAAATAGCGCGGACTTATATATGATGTGTATAAAAGTACCGGATTATTAGTAATTTAATTTCCTGGGTATCATTTTTGTTGATGTCTCTTTTTCAATATTAATAGATTTGAAACTATGCCATATTTGCAGAGAACGAGAGTCCTTAAATTTTATATCGTTCCCCTTTTTCACCTTTGATTAAAATGCCTAACTTGCTAAAAATTGGATTTTGAAATGTGGGGACAAAATAGGATAGGAAAATACGAAAGTGTGTTATACTAAAATCAGACATCTGCGGCATCTTTCTTTGATCAAAACAGGGCGTCTTTTGCCGCAACATTGACAAACTTAGGTGTGTCACGATTAGTTAAGATGGCGATCACATTTCTTATCGTTTGTTTAATCTCAGGCAGTGACTGACGAATTCAATCACTGATTTTGCTATTTCCTGTCCGTCTTTGTCTAACACCATCAAATAATAGATATCAAATTTGATGGAATTTCTACGTAACATTTCCTACAATTAACTTTGTGAAAGTTTGTGTGTGTGTGTGCGTAAATTTGACAAGTATCTTTGCTTGTTTTTGAAGTACACTTTTATAATGTAAATAAATGCTATATTTTGAAATTATTCATTTTACCTTATTATGATTTTTGCTTATTTATGTTTTAAAATATCTAAAGTGTTTCCTGCAAAATGACTGAAAAAGTATGATAACATTAAACCAAAAAAAAAATTTGGCTCTATACATATTTTACGATATCTAAAGTATTTCTTTCAAAATGACTATAATAGATTTTTTCTGCGCTATTTTGTCGGCGCTATTTTGTTCGCGCTATTTTGTTCGCGCTGTTTTGTTCGCGCTGTTTTGTTCGCGCTGTTTTGTTCGCGCTGTTTTGTTCGCGCTGTTTTGTTCGCGCTGTTTTGTTCGCGCTGTTTTGACAGGGTACCAAGAAGAAATATTTAGTGTTTTGTGATTAAACATACAGCTTGGACTATTCATATCCGATATTTACATTGCGATTACGATTTTATAACACTAGCAAAAACATGATTTTATGATTGGGGTGTTGGGTCGCCGCATAGTACGCAAATGTAAAAAAGGAGTTGCGGACCAAAAATGTTGAGAATAGCTGAAAACTGGTTGAACTTATATATAAGACTAGACATATGTTACCCACGACCCGCGGGTCTTTATTTGCGCATTACTGTCGATATAGTCACAATTAAACGAAATAATAATGTAATAAGTAAAGCGAATGTGTCAATGTAAAAATAGTGTGAATGAAGCTAAAATAAAAATTGCTAATAGGCTTAAATCCATTTTTTCAAATTAAACATTTGCTTGTAGGCCTACATATATTTGATTAAAATTTGAGACTTAATTTTGTATGTTCATGTGTTAAAGTATAAAGTAGATCTTGAGGTAGACATAGATCTAAATCTACACTAATCTAGAGTTAAAAATTGGCTTTTATAGAGCTCATTCTGTATTGCGCATGCGTGACCTTTTTTTAATGAATGAATATAGGCCTATCTCAACACGGCTACGCAACTTTAGCGAACATCGAACGAATGTATTAAAAATGCTTTAGAAAAACAAATTTGAATGTTAAATTGATTAAAATATCAAATGAATGGACAATAATTAGTATTTTTATGTGTTAAAGCACAAAACTATCTTTGCGAAAAGAAGTTTTATCATCTTAGAGTTCAATAAGAGTTTTAGACCTAGACCTAGGAATAGACTCTGTAGAGAGATGTGTTAATGTGTAACCTATTGGTAATGTCTAATGAAAGAATGTTCGCCAGGAAATCTGTAGTCACAGATATCAGGAACTAATTTATGTAAAAAATGCTTTTGAAACACAAAATTGATGGTTAATTTTATTACATAATGAAATCGATGGATCTTCTTTTGTATTTTCATGTGTCAAAGTAAAAAACTATGTGCGCAAAGTGTATTTCTTAAAATTAGATCTAGGTCTGAATCCTTCGATCTTTTCTCATGTCAACATTGTTAACCATGGCCTAGATCCATAAAATACTATAGCTGTAATAGAGTCGGACAACTTTATTTTTTTTGAGGGTCTTAAGTTTGTTTTAGGGCTACAATACATACACTACGGTCTAAGTTAGTATCCAAGGAACATTCCTGCCTAGTTTTATCAAGATTGGTCAAGCGGTTTTGATGTCTATAAGTAACATACATACATACACCTCACATTCTACTTTATAATATAGATGACAAAGACGTCACACGGGATATTTACTGTACTTCACTCATCATTATAAAGTACTTCCAACTGTGTCTTTTTTTCTGAGGACCAGTAAATAATAACTTGCAATGACTGTTATTTTTTGTTTATTTGCCAGCATTAAATTGAGCTTTCGTGACTTAGTGTACATTTCTAATGCTGTGTGTCGTTGTCGGCAAAGCTGATCTGTTTGATCTCAAAATGACTTTTAGATTGCGCGGATTCAGACTCAATGAAGTTTCGCTATCCCTAGCCCGGCCCAGTGTACCTTATCCTGGCTACACTTCAAGACAATTGTGTTGGATTGGCGGTTGATGGGGAAACGCACACTAGGTCAACATTAAAACACTAACACGTTTATTATGTTCATTATGTGTTGGCCACTTACATTTACTGCACACACTTTCTGACAGCATAGTGGCTAAAAACAAAGAAAGGTAAATGATTACTTGGAACTGTGTAGCAAGAAGATGTCATATAAAGGTAATGTTACACCTTATCGACATTATATTTACAACTTAAATAAAGAATATAATTACGTCCTACGCGTTTCAGGTGTCAATCTAGTCGTGCATGATAATCATTGACTTAAACTCTGCTAAGTGGTTAGTTTTCCTGGCTAATCCATTTTCTAATGGCACTTGGGAAGAAGAAGCGCTTGTTTAAGACACAGACATCAAGATATTAAGACACAGACATCAAGATATTAAGACACAGACATCAAGATATTAAGACAGACATCAAGATATTAAGGCACAGACATCAAGATATATTTGAAGCTCCGCATTCAAGGCGGAGCTCTGATACAGTCAAGAAATTAAAATCGCGATCCATTTAGCGAGCGATTTCACGTACACTAGGTGGCGCTAGTAGCTACACCATCATTGACATATTTGTTTTTCAAAAAAGTCATTCGAATCCATTGTGTCACTCATAGGTGGCATGTTGATAGTTGATAACTAGTACTTTGATAACTATGACACTAAATCTTACACATAGAATCTGTTCCAAAGATTGAATCACTGCCTTCTTCTAGCAAGTTTAAGGCTGTAAATAGATTTGAAAAAAGTTTTTAGATTCATTTCATTGTCTCACATACACACAGAGTAAGAGAGAGAGAGAGTGTGTGTGTTTGAGAGAGTGTGTGTAAGAGATAGAGTGTTTGAGAGAGAGAGAGAGAGAATGTATGTGTGTGTGTGTGACAGAGAGAGAGAGAGAGAGAGCCGGATTATGACGTCTGGAAGATATGGGGTAACGATGGAGCGGAGGCCCCTAATTTTCCGAAAAAAAACCAACATATTTTTCCATCAAGTCTTTCAAGCCATTGAAAACAGTATTCCCAACAAATTAAATTATTTCAACAAAAAAGGTAGCGATGTATTCAAGCATAATACAGCTAATTTAAAAAAATCATCATTAGCGAATAAAATTTTGGGATTTTTTTTCGATGACAATTCGTTGAATTTTTTCGCTGAAATCTTTATCGCTGAAAAAAAAAGGGGAGGGGGAGGGCTCGTTTGTGGGTCCTCTCTTTTTATGGAGTCCATGCAGGGAATTTGAAGCTATAAAGTTGAATCAATAACGAATTTTTCAAAAATCGTTGTGGGTACAGATATGCTACTGATTTGAATTTTTTTTGTTTTTGTTTTTGGAGGTGGATGGAGCATGGATGGTCAAGTCAGATGTAAGCCTGTTACCGCCTCGGAGGACAGTTGTTTGAGTTCTGAGACTATCTATGTTTCAACATATTTCTGTTAACCCTCTTCTCTCCCTTACATGTCTTGTTTCATCATCGTCTCTGTCACCACATCTTCTTCACCTTTATATATATATAAATAAAAAAATATATGTATATACATATATACATATATTTTTTTATTTTTTTATTTTTTTAAAATCCCACAATCTACACACCATATCTATTCGGAATGCGTAAAACATGTCATAGTCTCTGTTTAGCCAACCCAGGACGAAGGATGTATAATTAGATGCATATCCTGCATTTCCCTGCAGAAATCATGTGTGTCTTCATAGCTTATATGAGCTCGAAAACTTACTCCCAAATACACCCTAAAACTTACACGCAAGCATGTTCCGAAAGTTCGTGAGCATTCAGTGTGTCGTCTTTTGCATTGTTTCGTGTGTCTATTCACTCTTTCTCTCTGTAATTATTTTCCATGTTCCGAAGGAATAATTCATTTTACGCATTAAACTTCAATAACTTTGTTATCAGAAATTATTTTATTTGGTAGATATGGGAATGAATGCTCTTTTTACATAACGCAAATTAATGTTTATAAAATTAAAAAAAAAATAATTTGAAGTGGTCAGTGAGAAGAGAAAGGGTTAATTTCAGCGTATTTCTCCTACTTTATTTGTTTTCAGTTTCTTACGTACGCTTTTCTTTTGTTTTCATTATATCGCCAACACATTTCTTTATATAGCATAGTCTTCTTTTTCTCACTTATTGATATTCTGTTGTTGTTGTTGTTTTTTTAATAGCGGAAAGTAAAAGACATCTTGTAAGTATAAGCGTATTGCGGATTAATACAATTATAGTGTGGAATTATAGTGTGCTTACCTTCGAGCTCGCCTTTGGTCAATTTTCTCCTGAGTAAGATTTCTTTTGGTTTACCTGAAGGTCAAATAAATCAAGGTCATTTACATTTGCTTAGTGCGTAATTACGTAATTATAATGATAAATAAGAGAATGGTTTCGCCTGTAAACTTTACCTTGATCTTTCGCAGACATGTGTCTCGGTGATCTTGTTTTACTTTCGCGCTTAACGAGACCTCCTGCTGAGAGGAAAGACGAATGTTAACTTATTAACTACTGACACAGAGATTATGTACATCTTTAATCTCTCAACCTTAAATGTTCTACTTCATATGAAATCGTCTGATCAGGTTGAACTGCACCCTAGCAACAGATCTACCAACCAAGTATGGTACGTAAATTTTCAGTCGTAAATTTATTTAGAGAAGTCCTAGCCAAAGGGAGTGCTCTTTATAATTTAGAAATCTAAGCGCATATTTGTATATGCTTGTAATCAATGACATAAGTTACGGTATACGAAAAGTGAGATTTTTTTTTCCAAATAAACGATACATGTTACTGTTAGGTACTTCTTGAAAACAGATATTTGACTCTTCAGCAGGGCATGCCTGTCCTTTCATATAGGTCTTACCTTGTAACATTCAAGGGTTACTTAAAAAAACAAAAGATTATTGCTTGCTTAGCGTGTTCGTAGTTCAATTTAGACATGCTTGATAATTTAAATTCCTGGCTGGCTTAGGCAACCCATTCCATGCTCTACTAGCACTAGGGAAGAAGGAGCATTTTAACAAATCTGTCCTAGCATATGGGACGAGGAATGTGCCTTTACTGCAGCATCTCTATCATTGTGTGTTTCAGAGTATTTTATTCCATTTTGGTTTTGTATTTGAAGATTATGGTTCAGTGTTTTATGCATAATTGCTATTTTACTTTTAAGTCTTCTATCCTGAATCGTCAACAAAGAGGCTGTACAATACTTAGTCCACAGAAATTTCGAAAGATTTGTACAACTTGTTTTCTTGTCCCAAAATTTAAAAAAAAATAAATAATAAAATATGTTCCTAATGTGCGTAATGATTATATCAAAATACTAAGAGATGTACAATATTAATTAATGTCAACTTCTTTTCAATACCTTATAGAAGCATGCATCAAGATTCTGTTTTAGTAACTTCTATGTATACTATTTACTGAATAGAATATAATATTTTTCTCAATATAAATAATTTACATTCACATTGTTACCATGGGCGCTATCTTTTTTTTTTCACCATTTCGCAAATCCATCAATGAACCCAGATTTATCAATAAAAAGTTTTATAAAAACTTACCTCTCCTGAAGTTGTTTTTTAATAATAAAAAGTAGTGCATTAAAAACAACGGCTTAAATAATAAATTCTACAAATAAAACGGACCACTTTCTAAAGACAAAAAGTAGCCGTTGAACCAGAAGTTTGAAAGACCTCAAATATCTTTTCTAGTTTTTGCAATGTGTAAACGTGACAGTCGGACGGACGGACACACAGACTAAACAAAACTAACAGCGGCTTTTCCCCCGCTAATACATGAAAACAATGTAGATAATTGTAAAATCAATTTAATGAAAGAAATACACGATTCTTTGTGAAGTGGAAACTTTTCAGAGAAAGAAAACTACGTACACTTGTACGAATACAATTCTAAAAAATATATTTTTTTTAGTGGTGGTGGGTAGGGGTTAAGGATTGGGTAAGAAAAACAAATTATCAAACCAAAATGATACTTTTAAAAACTTTCAATGACACTTTAAACTCACCGTTAGTACCTTCTTTCGTTTGAAGTTTCTTTTTCTTTCCTGTTATCTCTGGTATAGGCAATACATCCGGTGCTGTGGAAGCATTTCAAAGCATCACTAGACTGGCAGAGAACAAATGAAAGTTTTTGGAATTATTGAGACGATTTTTATGCGAATCAATCATCTATTTTATTTCTTTGAACAATCCAACTTGGTCCGAATGACCTACCAAATGACGTAATAAATGACCTTCAAAATGACTTATCGTCGTTCCATTAACGATATTTGCGTAAAAATTCTGAATATTTTGAGAAATGTACAGTATTTTTTTTCAATTTTTGTCTTGTTAGTAACTTGGTCTGGATCTGCACACTCGTTTTCCACATCAGACTGTTCTCGCTGGCTACTTGACCTGGTCAGTTTTGCTATAAAACGTAGTTCTGGAGACGTGGACACCATTCTTAAAGTGCTGTTGTACGGGAGGTCCAAGGCTCTTTATCAAACTTACTATTTTATTTTTCATACACACAAACACATAGACATTTACTAACACACACACACCATTTTGTTTATACAGGCTTCTCAAACGATTTCTATAGATGATACCAATTTACTTACAGATGATTGAGACCCTGTGTCTGCCTTTCTTTTCCAATGCCTTGGCCTTCACTGACAGTGTAGAAAAACATAGTTAAGACAAATTCGAATAATGATGAAGAAGATGATATTTAGTAATGTAATAGTATGTACTTTGAGTACATGCAAAACACAAACAAAAACATTCTACCTATAACCAAATCCAGGAAGAAGACAAATCTGTGTATAGACATAAATTACTTACAGAAGGCTCTAAGTTCGTCTTCTAAGAAGCTAGTTCGTGCCCATCCTTTCTTTGAGTTCCCTGAAACAGAACAGAAAACCCTCGCTAAGCTTTACAAAGTACTCATGAAAAATAGTGTGCTAAAAGCAGGGTGCTAAAGGCAGTGTGCTAAAAGTAGAGTGCTAAAAGTAGTGTACAAAAAGTAGAGTGCTAAAAGTAGAGTGCTGAATGTAGTGTGCTAAAGGTAGTGTGCTAAAAGTCGAGTGCTAAAGGTAATGTGCTAAAGGTAGTGTGCTAAAAAGGGTGCTAAAGGTAGTGTGCTAAAAGTAGAGTGCTGAAAAGCTAAAGGGTTAGCTTAAATGGTTTGTGTAGTGTGCTAAAAGTAGTAGCTAAAATTCAGTTTGCTGAAAAGCAGCGTGCAAAAAGTAATGTGCTAAAAAGTAATGTGCCAAACAGGTCAGCTGTAAAGTAAATATGAACGACGAAAATTACCTGGAAAAACATTCACTATGGTTCAGCCTCAAACTACTTGCCAACCTTAGGAAAACATTGTATAGATAAGTCCAGTACATGAGTTAACCCACAAAATGACCAGATAAAATATCCACCATGTCCAGCTCTAAACTTTGGAAAACATTCAATAAATGTCCAGTAAAAGAATTTTACTTACAAAATATATTTTCAAGTCTTTGCACCTCACTGTCATCCAAGATTGACAAAACTGAAACGTACACATCAAAGATTATTAATCTTTTCTTAATCTACACTGAGAGTTCAAAAGTATTTAATATACGTGCCAATAGGTAGATCAATAGATTTAAGTAAAAACATTATATACACTTTGTATTTCAAACTTTCAATCTCTAGAAATCAATACATGATTCTGGACTAGTGTACTACTGTATCTTTCTATTAGTGCAAGGTAATAAAATAAATGTATATTTACACTAAGCTTATTGTTAGTTCACACTGTCTGGTGGGATTCTCGAACACGTTTTTTTTCTCCCACTTCACAGTCTCGGATAAAGTTGAAACTTTGCACAATTATTTAGTGTCAATGACAACACAATGACAATTATTTTTTTTTTAAACTAATTAATTAAGTATTGGTAATCAATTCAAATATATAGAAAAAAGGGGAGGAAAACCTTTAGTGTTAATTAAACAGAATGGACAGTGCTCTCCCCTCACGCGGTATAACTTTTTTTTTTCTCAATATTTTGCTTGTTTTTGTAATTTGGACTACCGATGATCGTTTTAGTTGTCCGGAATTAAAGCAAAATTTTACATTACTATCTTTTGTTCGACTCATACAATAGTGAGAGTTAAATACATGGACAGGTTAATCAATAAACCCAGTGTCTTATGGTACACGCTGCATACTTCAAATGTATCAACATCAAACAAGTATAAATTTACAGAAACAACATTAAGCTTCCAATGGAACTACATAGAGTTAAAATTTATATGTGCATTTTCAGTCAAAGACTTTAGTTCTTGCCTATTGCAAAAGCTAATTTTGAAGAAGGTAAGATGATAAGCGGAGCGTGCCAATAAGTGTCAAGCTTCATGTTAAGTTTTCTTCTGTAAATCTGTTATTGCTATCTAGTATATAAATCCACATGTAAGGAGTAGATATGCATGTATGTATGTCCCGAATGGAAATCCAAACCGTTTGACCAATCTTGATAACATTTGGCATGAATGTTCATTAAATCGCGGCAGAAACCCTGATGCATATTATTATTTTCATCTGATCAAGAACTAGCTGCATAGAATTGGATATTGGGTCATAAGATTTAAATGCAAAGATATACCACAACACTATTTCATTATGAAAATGACACATTTATTGCGTGATTTAAAGATCTTGGACCTACTTACTGTCAGACCGTATTTTATGCAGAGAAGATGAACGCCCTTGAAATCTCCTTTTTGACCTTAGACCTGAAATTTAACATTATTAGCGTTACAACTTCTTTTGTGATCATTACAACTTCTTTTGTGGCCATTACAACTTCTTTTGTGGCCATTACAACTTCTTTTGTGACCATTACAACTTCTTTTAGACATAAATTGCTTGTGCTCAAATTTCTGTATAACACAGCGTCGAAGTTGCCACTCCCGAGTAACATCCCGCGTTGTATAATTTAGTACAGGGATGCCAAAAATACGGCAGTGAGCAACATCCGGTCTTTGGCTCGGTGCCCTCCGTATCATCGAAATGTGGGTACAAAGTTTAGAAACTCATCAATAATTAAACCATTATCTTTCCTCGCGTTGGGGCTGTGCGTCATAAACTTTTCTTAGATGGATTTCAGTCCTTGTTTTGTATTACTGAATTCATGTTCATTTTATTTATGTATTATGTTTAATTTATGTTATGTTTCAATTATGTTCAAGCGACATGAGTTCATAACTGTTTTAAATCCTTGGAAATTTCCGCTCCTGTCTTGAGCTGGCCATAATATAGATATTATATGTAAGTAATTCAAGGCATTTGTTCTGTAGTTTGGATATTAATCGGTTGTTATCAACGCAAGTAAATCAAGATTTAGATTTATTATCGATTACTTCTTGCAGTATGCAACATGAAGCAAGCAAACTGTAATTATCCATTCTAATTCCTGCCAGAAGCTTAATAATAGCAAATGTTCCTCCAAAGATTCAAACACACGAAATGTTCCTCCAAGGATTCAAACCCACGAAATGTTCCTCCAAGGATTCAAACCCACAAAATGTTCCTCCAAGGATTCAAACACACGAAATGTTCCTCCAAGAATTGAAACCCATTAAATGTTCCTGCAAGATTCCAACCCACGAAATGTTCCTCCAAGGATTCAAATCCACGAAATGTTCTTTCAAGGATTCAAACCCACGAAATGTTCCTCCAAGGATTCAAACCCACGAAATGTTCCTCCAAGGATTCAAACCCACAAAATGTTTCTGCAAGGATTAAAACCCACGAAATGTTCCTGCAAGGATTGAAACCCACTAAATTTCCCTGCAAGGATTCAAACCCACGAAATGTTTCTGGAAGGATTAAAACCCACGAAATGTTCCCCCAAGGATTCAAACCCACGAAATGTTTCTGGAAGGATTAAAACCCACGAAATGTTCCCCCAAGGATTCAAACCCACGAAATGTTTCTGCAATGATTAAAACCCACGAAATTTTCCTGCAAGGATTGAAACCCACTAAATTTCCCTGCAAGGATTCAAACCCACGAAATGTTCTTGCAAGGATTCAAACCAACTCATTTTTTTTATACCTACTAAATGTACCATGTGAAAAGAAATGTCTTTTTCATTTAACACGACAAAATGAAATGATAGGAAAGAAAAAATAGATATAGCTTCTATTCAGGCTGCCCCTGAGTCCACCCATAGGCGGTTGGTCGTTGTGCTGGCCACATGACACCCTGTTATTTGACCGTTGGCTAAAGAAACAGATGACCTTAACATCATCTGCCTCATAGATCGCTAGGTCTGAAAGGGGAACTTTACTTTACTATGATCCTTGACCGAAAGAAAGGATTTTGCCCAGAGATTTGAAATGTGAGATTGTTTTTTTTTACCACCGATTTGTCTGTAGGTCTTCCATCTACTGCAAGATCATTGATCTCATTCCTTAATAGTGACTCACTAGTCCTTTAGCCGAGCCTTTTTCCTCATAAGGCTAAATCTATTATTGGAATTTTCTCAATGTTTCTTACAAAGTATCACCAATGAATTTGAGATGTCTGCAACAGCAACATCCCTCCACCCACGAGGAACAATCTAGCAAGCCTTTCGAACATTCTGTTTGTGAAATGGGCTTTCGCAAGAACGTAACCTGGAAGCCCATTTTATGCCACGAGCCCTCTTCCTCTTAGCTCACCCATCGACTAAGTGTGGACGTCTTCACCAGTGCGCCACGCCAAGGCCGGATAAAATGATCTCCTACTCACCTAGAGGGTATGTCGCGTCAGACAGGACGTTTCTGATATGACTGGCGGAGGGTGACAGTATCGTCTGGTGGATCTGTGGGATGAGAGCCTCCTGAGGAAGGTCCTTCTGACACGTATGTCGTTCTTTAGCATTCTGTTCAGTGGGAGATATCTGTCGAGACAAATGTGGATAAAGAGAACTATCAAATCCTGACAGCTGGTCTGCAAGTAGCTTAGAAGTTAGATAACCTTTAACCTTAGATCATTGGAAAAAAAAGCTAAATTTAGAAAATTCAGGCCTGCGTGTTCATAAGCATTTCAAAATAAAGAAACTGACTTTTTTTTTTTTAATTTCTTTTGTACAATGCAATATTTTACTCACTGACATGCTCAATCTCTTTAGAGAACTTGAAAAAGGGGGGATCTGGGAGAGGGTTTTCGTACTGCCTTTAGGCGTTCAGTAAACAAATATGAGCTCAAGTTGATAGGTAGATTGGCGCTTTATGCTACTGTTTTATAAGTTTTGGATGTTCCTTCAGTATTTGAAGATAATCTACATCCTAGCACAAACCTCCCGCATGGCGACGGGGGCCGGAGTGGGCAGAGTATGAACCCGGCACGATCGATAACACCTAACGACAGTCCAGCGCGAATACCGTTCGACCAGGCAACCACAGAGCCCACTGAGTAAGAAAGAACCCAATTAAGATTCAAACTGTAAGCAAATAAAATACAAAACTAACCATAACAAAAAAAAATTAGCAAATTACAAGAACGAGATTGTTGCACACACGAGATCTACTTTTATTTGGAACATATTAAGTCCAAAGTGGAAGCGATTTATTAGACGTCAACTTTCGGCTCGAAACTTTGAAAAAAATTAATTGCATTGTAGCTCAGGGTGAAAAAAAAATGACGTCTCTCATCTGTCCCTTTACTTTCGTCGATGGGTTGATTAAACAGCTCGAGTAAGCAACGTCCCTCCTCTATTTCCGTACAGCAACTGTTGTTAACCTAATATCAAAAGAGATTCTGGTCCAAACTGTTCCGTTGTCTAGCCAGCTTTTTCTTTTATTTTACATTTTATTTTGTAGAAGGGAAGAAAAAAAAAAGATCGTGGGGGATATTTGAAACAAAACCAACAGAGAGTTCAAGATTGAGGAATGTAAACTGACATACTATAAATAATTATTCATAGTCAGTAACGATACCCGAATGAATCCCTTAGATAAGCTTTGTTTTTTAAAAAAAGTATTCTTTTTTCTTGTGTTTGTCTTTAAGAAGATTACTTCAAACGTCTTGGCCTGCTGCAATCGTAGACGATTATGGTTCGTCGCATAGAAATAAGATGAAATCCTGGTATGGAAGATGTCGACCCACACAGCAGTCCCCTTTCCTGTTTAGACATTGTGCAAGGAAGGGCAAATAAAGCCATACAGTTTGATATCTGTAACGTCACAGGGTTTTACCAGGATGTAGCCCTGTGTTGTGCTGCTAGTTGCCTCAGAGTCACGAGCTCCTGAATTTTCTCCAGGGCTTATTATCGAAGCAATTCTCATGTTAGAGTGTAGCCGCAATGCAAGGAATGTTTTGATTTCTAGGTTTTTTTATTTCGCCAAGGCTGACGAGCCCCTCCAGCCGCTTACTCAGTTACTGGTTTCTCGGCTTTGACCCTTCTTCTGTAAGTGAAAACGGCTCCAGCGCGCTTAGAGTATGTAAAGTTGTAAACCACTTTTGAAGAAAGCCTGGAGTTGTAAGATTGTTAAAGGTACTTTACAAGTATTTCATTATTACATTTTAAAGAATATATACAGTGGCGAAGCTTTTGATTATGGGGACGCGTGGGGACCCTGCTTTTTGACATTCAACATCATGACATGAGATAATGACTTAATATTTAATGTAAAATAAAAAATAAAAAATTCGAACACTCCTTTAGAGACCCCCCCTCAAGTGGGGGCCCAGAAATATTGAAATTTGGACCCCCAACCCTAGCTACGCCACATACAGGGCTTTTTTTGTGACGGTACGCAACGGTACAGCTTACCGGCATCTTTTTTAATGTGGGGAAAAATTATTACTTTTCTTGTATTTTAACGTATATTATTAACTTATTATTAGTTAAAAGTTAAGCAATCAATCACTGAGTATATATATATATAATGAGGCACTAGCTAGCACCACCTCTTCCAGCGCAAACAACTCGTGGAACATGCAAGAGCATTGGACCTACCCGATACACAATAGTCGTTGTACTAACAGAGTCCATCGCAGATTTTAAGCGAAACATTGTTATGTTCGTTGACTGGAATAATTAAATCAAAAAGTCTGTGCTAAAAAAATATAACGATTCGTCTGACTGTTCGTTTATCTGTCTCTCTTCAGTTTGACTTTCTCACCAATCGGCATAACAGTTCGATTTGACACTCACCTGGAAATAAGAAAGAAGATGTTTAGCTTGTATGCCACGTAAGGCTGATTGGAAAACGCTAGGCTTGCCACACATGTCATTTGGATTCAAACTGTTGGGCCTACAGAAACTAGATTGTAGATATTTTCTCTTTGCTTCAATTCTAACCAGTAAGGTACTATCTATACAGCTCATTAGTTCAAGATGGCGAGACGAGCTTTATTCTAGCTTATTGATATTTTCTCTGAACATCTTTAGCTACACATTAATTCAATATTGCAATTATCAATTGTTTCACCTGTTTCATGTACATATAGCTATCGACCCTTTTCTTGCCCGTCTCGAGCCTCATCACATATTCTTGATCGCATGTCCTTATTACATTCCCAGTATCACATGCCTAGTATTGGGAGTCTTTTATAATTTTTTTATAAATAGAAATCGAAGATTTATAAAATAAAAAAAAAGCTAAGATAGCCTAAATAAAAAGCATTAATAATTAATCCAAAGCTAAGATAGCCTAAATATAAAGCATTAATAATTAATCCAATGTTATTTTGAATATAAGAACAGCCAATCTGTAATTATTAATGGAAATTAACAAAAATAATATTAGGACGCTTTTGATATGTTAATTAGATAAAGGCAAAGGTTGTCATAATATTGTAACCATTTATTTAGAGACCACCACAAATTGGTCCATATGATAATCATAATGAATATTGGTCATTTAAGTTACGACATCATGTATTATATATTTAATCTGGAACTAAACTTTGGACTCGTCTACATCAGACGACTAATTTCTATTAGTATCACTGTCACCTAGATTGGCTAGATCTATCTAGATCTAGATTAAAATATTAAAAAATTGACATTTTTAAGATAAAATAAAACATAACATAATTTAACATAAAATCGATCTAGTTCTTCCCAAACAACCTAAGACCTAACAAAGCCTGTATACTATACATTACCGGAGATGGAGTATTGGAAAAATACTTCACCAAAGTGAAGAACTTTCCAACGTTTGTTGATCTCAAAGACTACTGCCGGAAACCTCGGCAGTCCCATCTGTCATCAGCTTGTCACATGATCTCCGCACTGTTGACCGAGATGCGCTGGAGCAAGTGGTACGCAAACGGTGCGCATTTGTTACTGATAGCTGTTTTCTCGTGTCTTGCAGTTTAAAAAGAATCGCATCAATAAAACTTTTGGAAATGTTTAACTCATAGACCTACATATATATAGGTCTGTGGTTTATCTGTTGCAAAGAACTATTAAAAAAAACCTTTAAAGGTATCAAGTGTACAGATTATTAAAAGTGCTTATAATAATAGTGGCGATGTCTTCAATTCCGAAGATCAAGATTGATTGCAGTGATTCACATGCATATTTATCCACTAGTGATACAGTGCAATAAGTCTCATGCAGACAAAGCCAAAGTCCGCTGGTGGTCTATTTATTTTCTATATTTCGGTCTTCTATAGTTATAATATTTTGTTCAGTATAATGTACAAATTATAAGACAAATTTCATTATGGATAATAAAGATTATTATGTTAGAGTCAAACGATTATTCATTCTCTGGCGCTTCCAGGGTCGAGTTTCGTTTAAAAGAAACAAAATTCATTGTAGTCCCTTTATCAGTTTCCACTGAGGAATTTTCTAGTGAAGTGCCAGGTCTGCAGCAGTAGCACCACCCTCTGACTGGTAACGAGGATGTTCCTAGGAATGTTAAGGGCCTTGAAGGTATTTGTGAGGTCAGTCGTTATTATCCCCTCGGTTGATATAACAATAGGGTATATTGTTATTTTGGATAACTTCCATAAACGTTTAATCTCCAAGCCTAGGCTCCCACATATATATATTTATAACAATACATCACATATATGCTCCATGTAATAGACTGTTTAGTATCAAGACACTATGAATAGATTTGTCAACATTACTTTATTATGTCAATTGTAAAAGCATAGTATCAAAAAAGTCCCACTGGTGATATAAACAACATTATAATAAACATAAAATATAACAAAGTTTTTGTTTTTTTTTTAATAATTTTTTTCTACAATAAATGCATCAATAAAATTTATAGATTTAAAAAAATACCATACATAATTATTCAGTGGAGTAGGGTTGAGAATGTGCGATACAATGTGTAGGTAAGTTAAAGGCCCGGGTTCGCTGTTCTGCCTCATCGTGGCACCCGGGTGGAAACGGCTATTTGAGGAGATAGCTAGGCATATTGAATGGCAAAACATAACTCCCGTGGGGATGCCCACGGGTAGACGAGAGTCCACCCCTTGCACGGGCGGGGTTGTAAAAAAGTCCTCACAAAAATTGTCACACATCCTTGCGCCGTTCCTCAAAGGACCGTCCCATAAATGGCGAGTCCCCCACGGTTAGCTTGGTACAAAGAAGGAAGATGACGGAGGCTCCCAGTGCTCCTAGGCCTTCGGCCATGTGTCGGAGGCCGAAGATATTGGATATAGCAATGCTTTATATAGGCATTGACTCGGGTCGCTCTCAAACAGAACTGTGTTCCCACAGGTTTGTTTTTCTTTTTTTACTGTTACGGCTGGAAGACCTAACAGGTTTTTTTCTTTTCAAACTTTGAGCTCGAAGAGCCTTCGACTCTGACCAGATGACAATCAAACGGTAAGTTAAAGGTAGAAATCAAGCTGAAGCTTATTAGTTAAAATAGGTGGACCTCTGTGTGCATACAAAACTTGTATCTAGCTTTTAAAATACTTCTTTTGTAAATATATTTATTTAACATGGGTATACTCCGACATACTTACATGCCCACGCAGACATACACTCTAAGAATAAAGGTTTTAAAATTGATAATATGTTTAAAGAAGAAAAAGAAACAACTTAGCAGCTATGCGCATACAAAATAAAACAGGATGATCGAAAATATACATATAGTTTCTAGCAGGGTTGAATGTTACTATAGCTAATAAGTGTTCTATCGTTTAACGCATCACATATTCTATTTCTGCGGTTCTCAACCTTTGTTCTACGACCCTATTAAAATGATTCATAATTCTGCAGCAAACCCCAAGTATACCAACGCCAAAGTAACTGTTTTATCCTAATGATAAAAACAATCATAATGTATAATAACTCTGAAATGCGTAATATCTTTATCATTGTTAGAAAATTAACATTGCCAAAGTTTTATGACAATATGTAATTATGGTTTGTCCGCTTGTGATGTAAAAACAGTCTAGTGGATGTTGTCCAGGAAGTGGAGGCAGGTAGACCACACCTGCTTTCAGGCTAAGCCCAAGCCCAGCTAGGAATCTGCCATCATTTGGGGGGCCCGGGGTGGGGGGCTTTACCTCTTTAAAGGGCCCCTGCATTTTGACATTCGACATCATGACATGAGATAATGGCTTAATATTTAACGTAAATATATTTCTAACACTAATTTGGGGGCCCTTCTCAAGTGTGGCCCTTATCAAGTGGGGGCCCTTCTCAATTGGGGCCCTACTCAAGTTGGGCCCTACTCAAGTGGGGGCCCTCTTTAAGTGGGGACCCTCCTCAAGTGGGGGCCTGGAGGGATTTTCAAATTACACCCCACCACCACCACCCTAGCTACGCTGCAGTCCAGGCCTTTAAATCCAGTCATCGTCTGATGGACCGTATTTTAAACTGTTGAAAATAGTTATGTCGCGACATTTAAAATGTTAGAAATCGTTCTGATTCGGCTATCCTCAACATCTGTCATCGACTGACCATCATACTAAGAAATAAAAAAATAGGGACGGAAAATGTCAAGTTTTACACGTTAGAACAGACAGAATATTCCGATTTCCGGTGATTTCTGGAAAATAGTCTTTTATCCTTATACCGGGGTCGCAATACACATAGTAAGAACCGCTGAGATAGTTCCTTAAAAGAACGCCGCAGACTTATTACGATAAACTTCCAAACATTATGACCATCTAGCATTAGGGCCATTTCTTGAACATGGCTTCATTTCTCTGTTACCTTTGCGGCCAACTAAGGTAATTTTAAGCTGACTTTCATGTGTTTCTTTGCATAATGGAAGCGTGTAACACTGGCATAAAAGTCAAAGTCGTGTCTCTATGAAATCATAAAGAAGGGGACTCAGGGGTGGAGCTCTCAGGCTCGTGTGAAGACGACGATGATGACTGCGACAATGAACTGGATGATGAGCTTGAAGGGGAGGGTGCATTGGCTGGACTTGGGTGGAGTGTGGACGACGAAGTCGTCTCCGGCGCGGGGGTGCTGCTGGGGGAGCTTGACGATAAAGAAGAAGGCTCTGAGGGGATGTAGGGCAACACGATACGATGAGCGTCCACAGAGTCCACAGAGTTCTGCATGCCTCTTCTCGTCACGTAGTCCGCCTCCCTCCTATGTTTCTGCTCAGCGTTGATGCAATGCGCCAAGTCGATAAGAAAATCCAACGGCTTGTCGGGTTTGTCTGTGATCAAACAGACCATCAGGAACTGCAAGAACAACAGAAATAATATTTATAGAATAGCATCAAGTCAACATGATATCGATTTGTGATAATATCTTTTTTTGTGTTACATTATTTAGAGAGAATAAGGAAAAGAGAGGGAGCTGAATTAGAGAGGAAAATATTGAAGCTGGTTGATAGAAAAACAGAGAAAGCTAGTGCAAGAAAAGAAAAGAGTGTAGAGAGAGGGGGAAAAGGAGCAGAGAGAGAGAGAGAGTGAAGAGATGAAAGAAAAACATAACAGTTAAGAAGTGAGTAAAGAGAACAGGTAGAAAGTGAGAACACAGTGCCTGCTTAGAAAAAAAAAAGAAAAGCTTGTGAAAGGAAAAAAAGAGCAGGTAAGACTTGAGAAAATGAGAACCGGTAGGAAGACAGAAAAGAGAGTATGTAGGTTGAGAAAAAAGAGAACCTGAAAGAAGAGAGGAAAAAAAAAAGAGAACAGTTAGTGAGAGAGTGAAAAGAAAAAGATCAGATTGGGGAGTCCCTTCTATATTCCTTGCTCTATTCGTCGAACTAAAATGATTTTTTAAAATCCCCTTTCAGATATTGCGATTTACAGAGCATTAATGTTAAGGTCATCTGTTTCAATGGACAATGGGCGGAGTGCTATGTGGCCAGCACAAAGACTAACCGCCTTTACTTTCCCCAACTAAAGTCAGGCACCCATTGGAGTTGGGTGGACTCTGAGGCTCCCTAAAAATCCCGTAATTCAAAATCCCGAAATTCAAAATCCCGTAATTCAAAATCCCAGTCTTTACCAAGCTTCGAACCCAGAACCCCAGGTTCGTAAGCGCTTAAACACCTCAGACACAAAAAGCGTAACATTCACTTAAGGTCGCGGTGACTAGAACTAAATGTCTAGTTTCTCTTGCAAACTTCAGGACGGGGGGGGGGGGGGGGGGGGGGGGGGATCGATAACTTTACTTCAAAAAGCTCATGCAGTCCGAACTGGAGAATGTAGTCTCTGCTCTCTGTGCTGGGCGTCTTAACTCTTTCCTTATTTTGCGTGTCCGAGAAGGTGTGCTTACTGTCAGACCTTCTTTCCAGCAACTGAAAGACAAAAAGAGATTCATTGGTGAAGAGATAACGTGTTGGGCATGAATAGTCTTTTGGAGATTTCTATAGACGTTTGTGGTTTGAATATTTGAATAGACGTGATAAGACTTCTAGTTTTGGCTCTGACTAAGCGCTTTATTGATCCTTTATGGGAAAAAAAATATTCGCAGAAATAGAACAGACAAAACATAAGAGTTCATTGAAAGACTGCACACATCATCGCCTTCTTGCAGGTGACGAAAATCTGTACCATTCTACAATGCATACTTTTACCAATGGGCAATAGTGTAATTACAACTTTCCAATTGTTATTGGTAAGAAACCAAAGAAATGATTGTATATTTTAGGAAACATAACATGCAAAAACCAAGATCAACAACCAAACCATAGACGAAGTGCCCGAATATAAATACCTAGGTTTAACCATCAACATAAAATACATGAAAATCAAGTTATGCGTTTTAATCAAAGGAGAAAAGGGGGAATGATATAAAATTTAAAGTATTCTCGTTCTCTGCAAATATGGCATAGTTTCAGATGTATTAATATTGAAAAAGATAGAGACATCAACAAAAATGATGCCCAGGACATTAAATTACTAATAATCAGGTACTTTTATACATATCATATATAAGTTCGCGCTATTTCATCTTGCGCTATTTTGTCGGGAAATTTCGCGCTATTTTGTCGGCGCTATTTTGTCCACTCTATTTTGACGGGTCCCCAAAGTTAAATATGACAATCAATTTGGTACATCTTCCAGTATTGTGTTAAGACTTTAAAACCCCCTAAGCTATTTGAGATATGGGAACTTTCTGCAATCCTTGTAAGTTCAGATATTTTATGTCAGCTTTTACAGCTTTCTTTCGTACCGTAAGTTCAAGATTTTTTCCCCTATCAGTAAATCCGGCACTTACAATGACTTACCTTGAGCAGGTGCAAAGCGTTGTCCTGTTCACGTGGCAAACGTCGCCAGAGGTGGTCGGCAAGTGGTTTGTCGTAATCCCAACCTGTAAATTTCGGTTTTATCTTCGACTTTCTTCTGGTCACCGGCTTAGGCAGAAGTTTGAGTCGACGCTCCCAATAGGCCTTCCTCGGGTCATTTTCCAGTTTCCTTCTGATCAATTCAGGATTCAAGCCACGGAACTCTGCGTTCTTTGCTATGTACAGTTTATGTTTCTCCATGAAGCTGTGGTCAGCTACGTCCATATGCTCGTTCTCCAGGTCCAGCTGTCTCTCCAGCACCTTGCCAGTTTGGCTGACGATTGGTGGCAAGGAGTAGTGTGATGGACTTAGTGTACTCCTCTCCACGCGTAGTTTGGACTCCAGAGACTCCAGCAATTTACCTCTTGCCATATTTTGCAATAATTCATCCTGGTAGGGTGAAAAGGATTAAAAGAATCACAGAAACGTATACAATAGTTAGTTTAATAACAGAAATAATTTAATAACTTAGGCTTCGCTGGAGGTGTGATTTTACAGCGCTGTGTTTCGTGTTTTAAGTTGCATCCACAACCAAGGTGCAGTATCCATTTGAGTTGGATTATATACTATTCAAGGCACTCAAGTATTGCATGTACAACACGTGATGAAGTAAACAAACAACAAAAGTATTTCCTTGAGACCCTGCACTCTATAGAGCAGACTATGTAAAGATCATCAGTTTCTGTCAGTATCTTCAAATATATATATAGTAAGTTTATCATGACTGTTTGTCTGGATGACTTCAATAGACCTCTGTTGTGAATGACTCCTCAATGTTTTGATACGCGAGAATGACCCGCGGGTGATGTTTATATAGAATAAAGCAGCCCTGTAACTTGTAAGAGGGGGCCATGTTATTGACTTAATGTTCGGTCTAAAATCAGATATTGTTGCTGCTTAAATTTTTTTTTTTAATATATCCACTTTTAGTGGGTGAGTTCCGCAATATCTTAGTTCGTTGTACTTGTAGAGGATATTGTTTAATTAGTAGAATTAGACTATACTGATTGTTACAATTATATTTTATAAGGGACAGTGTCGGTGTGGCTTGAAACCCTGTGTATCGACTATAACTGTATCGTCAAGAAAGTAGAGAGAGTTATTCAAGATGTGAGGTACTAGAGATACATGTGTTTAATTCTGTGCTCTGTTTTACCAACCATCAGATAAGTTGATCGTATTTCTGGGGACTACAGAACAAGATAGTTTCCTGATCTAAACATGTCAAACCTGAAAATGTCTCTATAATGTTCCAAAACCGTTCCGTAAACCCTGAATTTGTGTTCCACAAAAAAAAAAAAAAAAAGAGTAATAGCTAAATCCGGGTGGACTAATTCTTTGGTTTAGTCAGAAATACAAATAATATTTTATTGTATTGATACATAATTTTTGAAACTGTGATTGAATTCAAACAAGTTTATTTTTTTACGTTGATCAATTCCAAATAAATCGATGTCAAACTTTATTTTTTGGGCGACATTTTATTCCCAGAAATTTACTTAGATTTTCACTTTTTCAAAGGACTGTCTAATTTCTCACATATATTATTATCATTTTAGTAGATCTACACCAAATTGTGTGACCAGTTCATATTGACACAAAATTGTAGAAATCTTCTCCCCCCCCCCTTTTTTTTTTCAATATGTCATTTACAGAAACCAATGAAGAATTGAGTTATAAGTTTGAACATGTCTGGGAATAAATGCTATATGGTCATATTAGAGTTAGTAAAATAGAAAGTTGTTTTTTTTTAATATTATAATCTAGAGGATTGTTTATAACGTCAAATTTTGTTTACTTTCACAAAAAGTATTTTATATTTAATTAATAAGAATTTCATTGTTAGGCGGTATATTCAACACCTGGTGGTCCCTCTAATTGCTTTGTACTGCATGCTTCGAATGTTTCTTCCTGGTTGAATGATTATTACATCCTAGCCTAATACGAGCTTGACATTTAAGTAGTACTAAGTCAGACAAGGAGGCGCGGTGTCTGAGCGGTAAAGCGCTTGGCTTTCGAACCGGGGTTAACGACTGGGATTTTCAATTTCTAGATCTATCGGTGCCTCTGAGTTCTCTAATGGCTACCTGACATTGGTTGGGGAAAAGTAAAGGCGGTTGGTCGTTGTGCTAGCCACACGACACCCTCGTTAATCGTATGCCACCGAAACAGATAATTTTTTACATCATCTTTGTGTTCTGTTGTCACAGATCAATTAATAAAATACTGTAGACGTTAATAATAACAATTAATAAACAGAGACTTATATATACTTATATGACCTTATATATATATATAAGTAGACATTAAAGACTATCATTTTATTACGTAACATCTTTTTTAAGTACTTCTAACAAAACCATTCACAACAAACAACAACAGAATATAAAAATATTAGCACAATCTGCCCTATAGACCACAACGTCTGAAAGAGGACCTTTTTTTTTTATACTAGTCAGACAAATTCTTTTATCACATGAAGACTGGAATTTTTAACTTCGTTATCTTCGGCCCCTCTTGGTTCACCTGGCTATTTGACATTAGTTAAAGTAAAGGCGGTTGGTCGTTGCGCTTGCCACATGACACCCTCGTTAATCGTTGGCCACCGAAACAGATGACCTGAGTGGTAAAGCGCTCACAAGGTCTGAAAGGGAACTTGACTTTACACTTTTATAACATAGCCTTGCATATTATTGAAAGGCCTATATTCTTAAAAAGGCATAAAATACGTGAGCATCGGCTGTGAGGAGACATTGGAAGTCGACTGATCTCTGGTAATACAACTAGCCGCCTTTTATGCGGAAGGGTGCTGGAGGACCTAAGTTTAATTAAGAGGCTAATATGTGATCAGAAAAGTCTTCTTACCTCTGTAATAGGCCGATAGTGGCGCTGCTGAAAAGCTTTTTCAGTCGAAGCGACTCTTTTTAAGGGCTGGGACTCTTCAGGTGTCGAATGCTTTAGTGGGCTTCTCACATCTGGGCCAGAAGTCGAAACACGGTTTTCCAAGGAGCGAAGCAGAAAGTCCTGCTCCTTATCTTTTTCAGACGAAGCGTCGCTTGTCAAGAAGGAACACTCTTCAGCTGTTAGTGTGCTTCTCACATCAGAGCCGGAACTGGAAATCAGGTTTTCCAAGGAGCTAAGCAGGAAGGCTTTCTCCTCTTCTCCAAGCCCATCACTTTGCCTCGCCAAGCCTCTCCCGTAGGGGCGCGGCTCAACAACATTTTCAGTCGAAGCGTCGCGTGTGACGAACGATGACTCTTCAGGTGTGATATTTTTTAGGGGGCTACTCAAATCGGGACCAGAGCTCGAAATCTGTTCTTCCAGGAAGTGAAGCAGGGAAGCCTTCTCCTTTTCTTCAAGCCCACGACACTGCCACAGGAAGCTTTTCTCATACGACCTTATGATGGCCTCTTTCTCAAAAAGGTCCATAGAAACGCTGTTTTTAATTAATCTCTTCTCCAAAGCTGTTGTTAGCAACTCGGTCAATGCGCTTTTCTCATGACCCGGGATGACAAAGGATTGGTCAGTATTCGACAGCAGGTGGCTTTCCTTCAGAGGTGATTTGAGCACGAACTTGCTTTTCATCTTTGGCCTGCTTTTTTTCCTTTTATTTTTTTTTCCTAAATCTCTCTTAGTAATTCTCTTATCTTTCGTGTCTCCAACTTTCAAGTAGTCGATTTGCTGAAAACAAACAAACAATAAAAAAAAGAGTTATCCCCCAGCATTCGTATTAAATAAAATCTATTTTATAGCAAGATCTGACTTAATTTTTTTTTTGTTTAGTGCCCACATCAGGATATTTTTGTGCGTTTTCGGTCGGTCTGTCTGTCACGTTTAGATAACAAAAACAACTCTAAAATTTATTGAAAATCTTATTTAACCTTTAATGCCCTTCCGAAACATCTCACAATTTGTAAGTAAGAAATGATAGATAAAATAAAGGAAATGTGTTCTTATAAACAGAGATTTCCAAAGATGTAATCTAGATAGTATATTTGATCTAGTTAGAGATATAGTATTGATATTGTGTATTAATAAATTGTTTATGCATTATAAAAATATGTATGTTGCTACAAACTAATTAGAGCAATTAGAGAAATCTTTTGCACGATTAAACAAGAAAATTAATTTTTTTAAACATAGCCTATTTTGCAATTATTTTTTTTTATTAGGGAAAGAACTGTTCAACTACTGCCGTATATCTCAATATTGCAACATTTATTTCCTTTTGTATATAAAACAGAATTAACTAATTACAACTAGTTAATTAACCAATAGGTTAATATTTTTTATTGATTAATGTGTTGTCATTGACATTGAATAATTATGCAAAGCCTCAACTTGACCAGCGAATTGGAAGGGGGGAATACAATGTGTAGGAAAATAAATTCTGTCAGACAGACAGAAAAAGCGATTTGTTATAATACAGGAATACTGGATCTGAGAGAGTAATCACCATAGCGTAACCCCCCCTCCCCCCCCCCCCCACCCCGAGGAACGAGAGAGGGGGCGGATGGGGCTTTTTTGCGAGTCTTTTTTTATCCTCCCACATGTGGAAGGCTTATTTGTTAAAAGGTTATGTTAGGGCTAACAGGTAGAACGAGTCCAGCTTTTAACGCCAAGATGGAAAGAAAAGTCACCATGGTCCTACCTTGTCCGTTAAGTCAGTCTGAGAAACTCCTTGAGATGGCTGAAAACAAGTGCAAGGGAATGAAAATTAACTCATTGCTCATAAATAATAATAATAATAATAATAATACTATTTTGAACGACAAAACGCTCCCATCTGCTGTGAAAAAAAAAACGCTACCATTGTTTACATCGCCACTGTCTCATAATTTATAAGGAAAACTGAAATGGAAAAACAAAGAACATATGGGAACCTAGGCTTGGAGATTAAGCGTTTGTGGAAGTTATCCAAAATAATATAATAACTATTGGCCTCACAGATACCCTCAAGGCCCTTAACATGCCTAGTAAGATTCTCGTTGCCTGTCAGAGGGCGGTACTGCTTCAGACCTGCCGGTTCACCAGAAAATTCCTCAGTGGAAACTGTTAAAGGGACTACGGTGAAATTTGTTTCTTTAACGAAACTGGACCCTAGCAGAGCCAGAGAATGAACTACTCTTTCGTTTCTAACATAATAATAATAATAACAATACTAATATTTACACAATTGAGAGGTGCTGTTAGAGGTAGAACAAGAGGATGAAATGGACGAGAGAAATAAATATTGATATGGTCAAGTCTTTCCTCCCGTATAAATAAATACGATGATAAACCTCTCCTTGGCTATAGGCTTAAACTAACTCTTCAAGGAATTCAACTAAAAACTACGTGAATTTTCTTTCTCTGTAACGAAACTCGACCCTGACAGTGCCAGAGAATAAATGCTTGATCGTTTCTTACATAATAATAATAATAATAGCAATGTCTATTTTTCCGAAAATTAAGTAAAGGAGCAGTGTTTCGTGGGACACGCTAACCTAGTAGCGACCTGCATACATATACAATAAACAGGATGTCTCAAGGAATGGACACAAAGTTCAAAAGATTGAAAACTTACAGGTTAATTTAAGCAGACCTCGCACCACTAGAAATGTGTTGCTTTTTAATGGGGAATACCCAGAAGACCAAGTCTACGCTATGAAATATGTAAATGGAAGCATAATGAACATGAATGCACCAAAATACTGTAGAGACGCACTTTAGGTGACTGCAAGTGAACGCACAATTATCACGACATTGATTCAAAACGAGACTATAGTGTAAAGATAAACGGACATTTGAAGCTAGGTTTTCAGAGAAGCATCATCGTTTATTCTAGTGATCTAGTCATTTATATTATGCATAGAACTGTTGATTTACTTTATTGTTATTGTCTTAATCTGTTTGTCTATTTCTACGAACTTAAAAGTATTTCTAGCGCGCAAAGAAACACGCAACCAATCTTCTGGTCAGTACAAATTCTACAGACCAAGATTAGACAGCTCTTACAATACCAAAGGTAATGGTTTCATGATGTATCCGAGTGTATTGCTTTACTTTGTCAGCGTGGTCTGACATCTAAATGACAGTATGAGAACAGTTAGTGAAATAAATTTAAAAATTACTGTTAACTATATTTACAAGTAACATTTTTTTAAGACGACTCCTCCTTTGAGAATCTGATGACATTCTAGAAAAGCGATTATTTTAATCTTAATAACTATTGAATGAAAGATTTTTAAAAAAGGAACATTTTTTACCCCTCCTCGATCTCCCCCCCCCCCCCCCCCACACACACACGAAAAAAAAACCTTTTTAAGGGAATGTATAAATCTACTATAAATATTCTAATGATTGGCCTATAGATCCAGGGTATCTACCAAAACTTCTATTTTCTAGGAAAATCATTAGAGCCGTTTTCAAGATCCGTGTCCAGGTTTGTCCAAGTTCCAATGAATTTGCAAGCTGAATAAAGAATATGTAAAGAGGTCCGAGATTATAATAAAATAAAGACATTTTTTATAGGACACCCTAAATTGTTTTAGAAATGAAGTCTACCGAGTGAATATTTGATAAAAAGGGTGCATGAGACAGGAGTCGAAGAAGATGACGATAGTCCTGTTTTGGTTTTCTATCTTTCAATGTCAACACATCTTCTTTTTCATCTTCTTTTTCATCTTCTTTTTCATCTTCTTTTTCATCTTCTTTTTCATCTTCTTCTTATATATTCTATTATCCAAACAAAAAATAAAGAAGAGACTAACGTCCTACGCATTTCATGTGCCAATCGAGTCATGCATGTTAATCAGTGACTTAAACTCTGCCCATCCCAGTCTCTAATGGCACTAGAGAAGAATCTTGACTCGGTTGTGGCCCTTATATGCTTAGGGTTAGATTGAAATTTTCTTTTCGCGTGTTCATAATCTATTTTTGGAAACCCGGCATTCCCTGTCCTCAACATGTGGCACTATGACATTGTGTTGGTTCAATGGTACAGATGGAACTGAAGCTCTTTAAAAAAAGGACTAGTGTTTACATCTGTTTAAAGATAGAGTGATGATTGTTAGAACGTAGATTTAATCTAAAAGAAACATTAGTTAATTCGTATATGATAATTGAGCAGCCTACCAATGCAGATGATGTCCCTCCTTCAGCCTCGTTGTTGTCCTGTGTGAAGTATTGAAATAACTTTGACTAAATATAGAACATTTATTTATGCATAACATTCTTTGCATGGTATTTAATTATATATTTTTTTTTAATCTTACGTTTTAATTGGGATTTTTTTTTATAGTATATTCCAGTTGTTTTTTTTTTAATATGGATATAAGCTGTGCCAGACATTAGTGGTGGGAAGAAACATAATGGATCAGCTTCTTAAGGCCCTAATCATTTTTTATATCAAGTTTTATCAATCTTTAAATCAATCCTTTAATAGACGTTACTTTTTTATTACATGCGATCAAGACATCGTATCTATATCAAGCTTTATCAAGACATATAATTATGTATTAAAATTACATAAAGACAGTTCCCGTATCTATAAATATAATCAGGTAAAATATTTATAACAGTAATAATAAAACAAATGAACAGAAATGGACACTTAATAGTTTTTCATTAGCCTTTTAGTATGGACAAACAATTAGCCCCATGTGTTATGGCTTTACAGTAATGCCCTAAAGAAATAGACACTCATAAAAAGAACTTTGTTTTATGTAAGCATTAAAAGATAGTAGAACTGTTTGTTATTGCATGAACAAGCGCGAGCTGAATGTGCTAATTGAATAGATGTAAAGTACATCTCTTGAAGTATAAATGTGTCCTTGTGTTACGCGAAGTGCACTCCAAGGTTGCCAGAGAATTTAAACACGATGTTTTTTAAAAACACTGGCCCTCTTGTAGCTTCGAGTTTCGTAATGTATGCGAGATAATTTAAAATGAATAATGTGTGTCCTTTCCGCTACCAAGACAGCACTCGATTTAAAAAAAAAGATCCGCAGAAGAGACCAACTTGTTTTAAGTGTCAGTTTGTCAGCTCCCAGCTTCATGTTGAGTCTACTACGTTGAATTTATTATTATATATTAATACTATGTTGTATTATTACATAAAGTACAATAAATGTTATTTCGTCTTGTTATTGAAAGTTGTAGATATTTTTTTTTTTCGAATGGAGTTGGTTCGATGACCTTTCACCCTAACTCCCATCTGTCACACAATGATATTGGGTGGTCAGATTTCAAATGATAACTCTATTGTAACATGTGTAACACAAAACCGTTGTAAAAAAAAATGAATGAGTATAACAAAAAAATTACATCAGCTTCTTCGTCTAGGGTGACCTAGAAGTAGCAACACGAAATGAAATGCTTATAAAGTAGAGAGATCCAGAGAGTAAAAATGTTAAAGAGAATCAGAGAAAAAAAGCATCATATTTACGTAACCCACTGTCTGGTAACAACACATTCTATAAGAGCTACTAGAAGTAAGCTACGTAACCCACTGTCTAGTAACAACACATTCTATAAGAGCTACTAGAAGTAAGCTACCTGACCCACTGTCTGGTAACATTACATTCTATAAGAACTACTAGTAGTAAGCTACCTGACCCACTATCTGGTAACAACACATTCTATAAGATCTACTAGAAGTAAGCTACGTAACCCACTGTCTGTTAACAACACATTCTATAAGAGCTACTATAAGAGCTACTAGAAGTAAGCTACCTGACTCACTGTCTGGTAACAATACATTGTATAAGATCTACTAGAAGTAAGCTACCTGACCCAGTGTCTGGTGACAACACATTCTATAAGAGCTACTATAAGAGCTACTAGAAGTAAGCTACGTAACCCACTGTCTGTTAACAACACATTCTATAAGATCTACTAGAAGTAAGCTACCTGACCCACTGTCTGGTAACAACACATTCTATAAGATCTACTAGAAGTTATCTACCTGACCCACTGGCTGTTAACAACACATTCTATAAGAGCTACAATAAGAGCTACTAGGAGTAAGCTACTTAACCCACTGTCTGTTAACAACACATTCTATAAGAGCTACTATAAGAGCTACTATAAGAGCTACTAGAAGTAAGCTACCTGACCCACTGTCTGGTAACAACACATTCTATAAGAGCTACTATAAGATCTACTAGAAGTAAGCTACCTGACCTACTGTCTGGTAACAACACACTCTATAAGAGCTACTATAAGAGCTACTAGAAGTAAGCTACGTAACCCACTGTCTGTTAACAACACATTCTATAAGAGCTACTAGAAGTAAGCTACCTGACCCACTGGCTGTAAACAACACATTCTATAAGAGCTACTAGAAGTAAGCTACCTGACCCACTGTCTGGTTACATCACATTCTATAAGATCTACTAGAAGTAAGCTACTTGAACCACTGGCTATTAACAACACATTTTCTCAGATCTACTAGAAGTAAGCTACCTGACCCGCTGACTGTTAACATCACATTCTATAAGATCTACTAGAAATAAGCTACCTGACCCACTGACCGTTAACATTACATTTTCTTAGATCTACTAGAAGTAAGCTACCTGATCCGCTGACTGTTAACATCACATTCTATAAGAGCTACTAGAAATAAGCTACCTGACCCACTGTCTGGTAACATCACATTCTATAAGAGCTACTAGAAATAAGCTACCTGACCCACTGTCTGATAACATCACATTTTAGAAGAGCTACTAGAAATAAGCTACCTGACCCACTGTCTGATAACATCACATTCTATAAGAGATACTAGAAATAAGCTACCTGACCCACTGTCTGGTAACATCACATTCTATAAGAGCTACTAGAAATAAGCTACCTGACCCACTGTCTGATAACATCACATTTTAGAAGAGCTACTAGAAATAAGCTACCTGACCCACTGTCTGATAACATCACATTTTAGAAGCTTGTAAAAGCTACGTAACCCAGCTCCCTTTCTGCTATATAAAACATAATTAATTAATTAATACTGATTGATTAACTGATTGGTTAATTTTTAAATTGATTCGTGAATTGTCATCGACTATAAATAATTATTCAAATTTTCAACTTGGTCTGTAAATGGTAAGTGGGAGAAAAACAACATTACAAAACGTAATAAGGGTATTAAATCCATATATACACCCACGTCTCTCATTAAAATACGAAAAACATGAATATATGTAACCCTGCCGGACCAAGTTTAACAAAGGACGTTTGGGCCACGAGGCCTTCATCAGCTACAAAACAAAACAAAAAATGACAAACAATTACTATAAAATAGTCTTAAGTGAACTTATCTGGACGATGTTGTTCTGTATCGAGGCAGAAAAGAAATGAGCTACGCTGGTGTAAAAGCGCAGGAAATCGGAAAAGGGGGGCGGGGGGTGCGGAGATGTCAGTCAAAGATGAATGGTAACAAGGGGTAGCGTTAGTGTCCATCGCGTATTAAATAAAGATGTGTCGTTGTTGATCCCATTAGGTAATAAGTTTGTTTTCGATCTACAGACGGGTGTTTTGTCATTGCATTGTTGTATAGCAGTGACGAGGAGATCAGTGGTACCTCTATCTCTATGATGTGTGCTATTAAAATGGATAGAGACAGGCTTAGTTGCAAAATTACGAATGTCTCTAACGCGTTCTTGGAGTCGTGTTTTTAAGGTCCTGCCTGTGTCTCTCATTAAGCAGCAGTTAAATTAATTAATCACCGATAATTAACTAATTGGTTACTTTTTTATTGATTCATGTCTTGTCAGGTACAATGAATAATTTTGCACAGTTTTAACTTGATCCGAGAATGGCAAGTGGGAGAAAAATATGTTGCAACTTTTTTACCAGAAATATAGTCAGACATGCAGAGTTGATATAAGCTTTGTAATTACTAGAAGGTAGATACCCAAAACTATGGTCTGGTAACACCACATTCAAGGAATTAGTAAAAGATGCATAACCCACTGTCTGATAACACCACGTTCCAATAGTTGCTAGAAACTAACAAGGCCACTCTGGTAGCAGAACATTCTAAGAGTTACTAGTAGATAACTACTTAAACCAATGTCTAGTAACACCACATTCTAGAATGTTACGACCTAGTCTTACCTGGTATAGATTTCTTATCTTATCTTATATAATACAGACGTTACTTCAAAAAAGAAGATGATTACGTCCTACGCGTCATGCATTTAGTCATGCATATTAACCAATGACTTAAATTCTGCCAAGTCACTGGTTTTTCTGGCTAGCTCAGGCAACCCATTCCATGCTCTAATAGCACTAGGGAAGAAGGAGTATTTGTACAAATTTGTCCTAGCATAGGGGCCAAGGAAAGTGCCTTTTTTTTGTGTCTTTCAGAGTATTTTATTAAGTTTTGTTTTTGTATTTGAAGATTATGGTTCAGTGTTTTATGTATAATTGCTACTTTACTTTTGAGTCTTCTGTCCTGAAGGCTTTCTAAATTTAGTGATTTTACTCTAGTCAAATGTGACTATTCATTTGTTATGAATCTCACTGCTCTATTTTGTGTTTGTTCCAGTTTCTTAATGTTTTCTTGAGTTGAGGGGTCCCAAACGGTGGATGCATATTCTATTATTGGCCTAACCAAGGTTAAATAACATTTTAGTTTTATGTTCTTATTTGATTTATAGAAATTTCTTTTAATAAACCCTAATGCTTTGTTGGATTTTTTTGTAGTTTCATCAATATGTGGATTCCATGACAGTTTTTCATTTATTATAACACCTAGGTATTTTGCGTTTTTAGTCTGTGTTACTGGTTTGCCATAAATAAGATAAGTGGAATTAATTTGTTTTAGATTTTTTGTTACTCTTAACAACTGACATTTTTCTGGGTGGAAAGACATGCTCCAATTTGATTCCCATTTCTGTAATTCATCTAATTCTCTTTGTAAAATATCTGTGTTTTGTGTTGTTTTTATTGTTCTATATATTATGCAATCATCTGCAAATAATCTGACTTTTGTTCCTGAAGTAATGCAATTTGGTAAATCATTTATGTAAATTAAAAATAGTAGTGGACCCAAGACTGTTCCTTGAGGTACACCTGAGTTTACTGTTATTGGTGTTGATTTAGAGCCATTTATTATTACAGTTTGTTCTCTCCCTATCAGAAAATCTTTAATCCACTGATGCAGTGGACCATTAATGCCGAAATATTTTAATTTTTTAAGCAAACTATGGTGGTGAACTTTGTCAAAAGCCTTGGAAAAATCTAGTAAAATAGCATCTATTTGTTCACTATTATCTAAACCTTTTGAAAAATCGTCAATTAGTCCTATTAGTTGTGTTTCACATGATCTATATTTCCTAAAGCCATGTTGGTAAGGGGTGATAACATTATGTTTGTTTAAGTGGTTTATGATGTTGCTACATATTATGTGTTCTAGGATTTTACATGTGATGCTGGTAAGTGATACTGGTCTGTAGTTTCCTGGATCAGATTTTTCTCCTTTTTTAAATAGGGGGGTGACATTAGCTTCTTTCCAGTCCTTTGGTACTCTGCCCTGGTTAAGCGATGCCTGAAAGAGTATTTTGAACACTGGGGCTAGCTCATTGCTTAGTTCTTTGAGTAATCTAGCTGGAATACCATCAGGACCAGATGCTTTATTTGGTTTGGTGTTGGATAATAGTTTTTGAATTCCATTTTCTTGTACTACTAAATCTTCTATGTTGTCTACTTGGTTCAAATTAAGAAATATGTCTTTGTCTCCTGGGGCTGAGAATGCTGATGCAAAGTATTTGTTTAGGATGTTTGCTTTAGTTTCATTATCATTATGTATTATGTTATGTTCATCTTTTAATGGCGCTATGCCTGTTGTTTCCATTTTCTTAGACTTAACGTATGACCATAGGTTTTTGTTGTTATCTTTAGATATTACATTGTTTATGTATTCACTCTGCAGCTGTCTGCTTACTTTTTGGGTTAGGTGTTTAATTTTTATATACTTTTTGTGAACTCTTTCTGCCTTGGTTTCTTTAAATTTTCTATATAGGTTTTCCTTCTGTTTACAAAGCTTCTTTAGTCTATTATTAAACCAGCATTTATTTATTTTGTTTGATGTGTATTTAGTTGGTATATGATTTTCTATAATGCTTTTAAGATGGTTTTTGATGAAATTCCAGAGGTCATCGACTGGTTGATTAATGTCTTTTTCTAATAAGAATGTTTGTTGAAAGTTTAATGCAGCTTGGTGTAGTTGTGTTAGGTTACATTTATTCCAGATTACGATTTTTCTTTTGGGTTTTGTATTGGCTACTGCTTTTATCTGACTGTGTATTTTTATGATCTCATGGTCTGATAGACCAGGGATTATATCATAATCAACTACTAATCCAGGACTGTTGGTTAAGAAGAGATCTAATGTGTTGTTTAATCTAGTTGGCTTTTTAATGATTTGATCTAAACTTAGGTTGTGTAAAGTTTCTATGAAAAGCTCATTTATGTCCTTAAGGTTTTGGTGTTTATCTATGGTTAGTGTTTTCCAATTTATATCAGGTAGGTTGAAATCACCCATAATCCAAAAAACTGCATTTTTATTTGTCTCTTTAAGTGTAGTAATCTGATTACATAGTTCCTGCATGTATTCTAAACTAGAATTTGGTGGTCTGTAAATGCTGCCTATTATTAGGGATGTTGAGGTGGTATTAATTTTACAAAATGTAGATTCTATATTTTTTGAGTTAGGTAAGGTAATTTCTTCTGCTATAAGAGTGTTTTTTATTGCTAAAAGAACTCCTCCATGATTTACAATGAAGTAATGACTAATTGATATTTGATCTAGTCTAACCTTTATTTCTTGAACTAGTGGAAAATCCATTTCTTCTTGAGTAATAACTTTTTCAGTTAATTCAAGTTTGCTATTTGGCTATAATAAAAAAGAGAAGAAGCGAAATATATCAAATAGTTCGTTGTTTGTTGTTTCTTTTAAACAAAAATTAGAAGAAACTGGAAGAAGAACCGCAAAATCACTGCCATATCTAATATTTAACGTACTATTTCTCGAATAAGAAAAGCGGAAATGAACTAAAGCTAAATATAGGAAGGAGTGGGACACGCCTTTATAGAAATATGAGAGACCCTCCAGGCTGATATAGCAACCTAAACTGTTGTAGACACATCTCGCAAGGGTCCCAACTACAAGATGAAAGGATGCCAATGAATTGAATGCTTTATTTATTTATTTTTTTATAGAATTTTAAAATTATCATTTTTTAATTGATTAATGCTCATATATGGATTTATAACTACAAAGGAAATCTTTACTGGAGGGGGGGGGGGATAGCCTTTCGGCCCCTTGTTAGCACATCACGCTCCACTAAGTGCGCGCCCCAAAGTTTGGGAAACGGTGATTAAAAATTTTCTTTTTTTAAGCCGTTTTTAAATGTCTCCCCCTAAGCTCTGGTACCCGTGTGATCCCCTTTGGTCCGCACCTCCCATACCACCCTAGTGACGCATAAATTTGGACAATAGGACTAAATTATCTACTTTAAGAAATCAAGTCATAGGGAAGTTGGAGGGGGGGGGGGGCGGCTATTATTATTTATTTAAAAGTAGAAACGAACCTAACCTTTACAACCAGACCAAGAGATGGAGTGGATTTGGCTTTCGTAATCTGTAAAAAAAGAATATGATTGTATTCTTACTTCCTGTATACATATATATATATATATCTTACATTTTGTATTGCTGTGTTGATGGCCTAGAGTGCATTGAGGCTTTGCGACAATCATTTCAATGTTTTTCTTGCGGTGTGTGTGTGATCTGATTAATTTTGTATAATGTAATTATTTGTTACTTTGACTATCTTTTATAGCACTCATGCTTGTGGCAAAATGAAAAATAAAACTGTTAAATTGTGACGCTGCCTTGCAAAAACAGATTGCCTTTGGCATGTGGTCATCTCTCGTGAGGGCTAGGTGTCAGACTCTATACTGTCAACATCGCCTTCCAGTAGACCATGGTTATTTCTAAGATATAACTGTCTGCAAATGACCACTATGGAACGGAGGACCTTTTGTGGAAGCGATGAAAGAAGCTAAAAAATTTCCCTTCAGTCCTTGCGATATATAAGAGAGATGATGTAAAGATAATCTGTTTCTGTAGCCCACGGTTAACGAGGGTTTCGTGTGGCCAGCAGAACGACATACCGCCTTTTACTTTTCTCCAACTAATATCAGATAACTATTAGAGTTGTGTGGGCTCAGATGCACACTAAGGATCCCAAAATTAAAAATCCCAGTATTCACCAGGATTTGACCCCGGACGTCTGGTTCAGAAGCCACCATTCCTCAAATGAAACAGGCTTAAATGGAACACCAAGTATTGGCAGTAAGTTAAATGTCTGAATGAGGATTGGGTACAACTGTCCATTAACATTGTTTCTTGATGTCCAGCGATGCACGATCATAACAGAAACTTCACTGAAGAAAAAAAAAGAGCCATTTGGTAGATCGACAAATGAATAGTAGCAATATGAGATCAATTCAGAGACTTGGGTCCATATCTAGATGTTATTTGTGTGAAGGCTCACTAAAGAGTGTCGATCAGCAACTGATGAATTCTTCGTTGGCACACACACACAACAAAGGCTAAAATGTTGGTGACTTGTTTTTAAATGAATTTTTTTGTCTTGTTTGGTATACTTGATGTCCAGTAAAAAAAAGAAGTTAAGTTTTTATCAAAAGGTGTAATGTTTTGCAAGTAACTGTATTCTATTAACTCTTTCTCTCCGTAATTATTTTCTACGTTCCGACGGAATTATTCATTTAGCTCATTTGTGTTTCAATACCCTGTTATGATCAAACTTCAATAACAACTTGTATGTAAACAGGAACAGTTATATTAGGTTTATAATTATAGAAGAATGCATACTCTGTTTATGTAACACAAGTTAAAGTTTATACAACAAAAATTGAATTGAATTGAATAGTTTCAAATCAACGTTGGTATCGTCAGGAGAAAAAGAGTTACATTAGGTTTCGATTTAGACAAGAGAGAAAGTTAAAGTAGATCGCGATTTAGACAGAAACTTCGGGTTCAAAGCACAACAAGTATCCGGTTAGAATATGCGAGTTTTATACAATATACAAGAGCTATCTTATATAATACAGACGTTACTTCAAAAAAGAAGATGATTACGTCCTACGGGTCATGCATTCAGTCATGCATAATAACCAATGACTTAAATTCTGCCAAGTCACTGGTTTTCCTGGCTAGCTCAGGCAACCCATTCCATGCTCTAATAGCACTAGGGAAGAAGGAGCAATCAGTAACATGAGACCTGTGACATGGGCACGTTTGTAATTTCAGAAGTAAATGTCCACTTAAGACGTGTGTTTATTTCCAATAAAAAGCTGAATTGTCGTTGGTCATGCAAACTGGACTATCTACTTGTCACGGGTTGAAGGCCTGCCCGCCCCCACCCCCAGCCTCCCCGGGTGAGGTTTTGTATCTTCAATGGTTAGAAACATCCGAAACATGTAAAACAAAAAATTATTTTCATACCTTTTGAGAGGACTTTGCAGACAATACAACTTCCTCCACCTGTGAGCAAGAAAAACAATTAGTAGAAACCTTTTTTGTTTCATGAAAAAAAAAGCAAAGGAAAAATAAAAGCATATAATAATATATATACATATAACAGAAGCGATACAATAATACTATTTTTCCCTTTACCTTAAAACGGAATCTTAAATAGCAGTACCCAATTCAGTGAGGTTCAAATCTTTTCTTTTTTTTTTCAGCTTTCCATCTGCTGACTTGTTATGTAAACAAAAAAGCTTTGAGCTAGGCATTAGCAAAAGGCAAGCGAGAATAAGGGCCTCCGAATTGGAGCGTGTCACTATTTCATTACTATATGGATACTTTTATTGTGCTCTTGGTGCAGTTCTGGCCACGGCATGGTCTAAATTGTGCCAATGTGCCAAAAACCCAACTATCAAAATATTGATGCAGTACTCGGGTGGGAAGGGGGTTCGGAGGGGGTAAGAAAAATCCGGCAGACTGGGAGACTCGTCGCCACATGGAAAAATTGACGGGCATGTCAAGGAGTGAGATGTGGTTACTAGCCATTGGTCTAAACTGGCAACAGGTGGTGGGTCAGTGTTCAAGTGGGTGCCTGCCCATTTCTAACGAAAACCGCGGTTCATGCAGCACTCGTAAATAATGGTCCGTGCACTTATAAGAAAATAAACAATCGACAAGGAAATGACTTTTTAAAGGATACCGCCTTGTCTTCCATTAAAGTTTGTTTACGTATTTTTATATATATATATATTCGATGTCCATCCCCATGACTGGATGAGATTGGAATTTCTCTTTATTATGCTGCGATTTCCCGCCATATTTGGAGACAGCGGCTTTAGGAACTAAGGATATGGGAAAGAGTGAAGAAAAAATGAACTGTATATTACATACCAATCTTGACGATGATTCTGACGAAAGAATTTCTTCTTCCTGTAGGTAAAACAATATAGGAAATTGACACTGGAATTTTTTTTTTTTTTTTACAATGGAATCTATATTTACAATGCCAACTTTTATTTTGGGTTTAGTTTGTATGTTTGCGAATCTTGAACTCTAACTACAGAGACAGAGAGCAACATCCTAGCAATGGCATTGCAATGATACTAAGTATCGCATTGAAAGACTGCATAAAAAAGGATAAGAATGGAAACAGGATCAAGAAGGCCACGGTGCTCCACGGTGACCTGCTGGACATAATGAAGACTAAAACTTGATGGATATATCGCAAGGTCCTCGGTGCTCCCAAAGTATTCCTTCAGAGAACAGTGCCAGGCAAAAGAAAAAAGGCAGACAGAAAGCGATTGGAAGACAACATAAAAGAATGGATGGTCCTGTCATTGAAAGACATTCAATTCAAGGCAAAAGGTAGAGGAGTAAAGAATGATCATGTGAGGCGCCCCAACGGTTCAGCTGACTAATGGATATGTGAAGGTGATGGTCAAGTTGTATGACGTAAATGTTTCCTCTTCATTTAAAAACTAGTCTGCCCCGTTTAGTAAGCAAACCAATGTTTTTTTTGAGTTATTTTGCTGTAGATACAATCATCTTAATTTCATTATCTCTGTCTATGGACGCGTGTGGGGCCAAATCTCGATGACACGGTGTCACGTGTTTCTAGGCCATCTCTTCCTGTTCTTTCGTCGAGGGTTCCAGTCGAGGGCTTGTCTGGTGATGTTCCATCCAGGCTTGCGAAGGGTTAGGCCTATCCATCGTCTCTGAAAGAAATCTTCTTTAATGGTGTCACGAGTCGAGACTGTGACCTATTTCGACCAGTTTTTAGAAGCCCAGGTCAAGTCAGTTCTGACCAGAGTAAACAAGTTATTTTTAGTCATCCAAGAGGTTAGGTGGAAGTTTCTATGATTCAGGAAAGTACGATTGAGAAAAGTATACATTAGGGGAAAGTGAGTTAGTCGGGGTCCTCGCATAGTAATGGTTTTTTATCTTAACAGTTTTATGTTTAAAAAGTTGCGGGTCCATTAGTTGAAGTTATACTAGTTAAGGTTGTTATTGTATATTTAAGTTTTTATTTTATGAAGAATTAAGTCAAGTTGTTATTGAATTGAGAAGTTAATTGTATATGTAATCTGAAGAGGTTTATTAAAGAAGTTTTGAGGGAATACAGATGTTTCTTCAGTGAATTATCAAGTTATTAATATAATCTCCGGCGTGTGACGATTATGTTTAATCAACAATTAATATAAAAAGCATTAACAAGAAATAAATAAATAGAAATCGCCACAAATGGGTTGCTGCTTTGTTCTTAACTGCAGCATCTCTTAGTTGATTTTGCCTGGCCAGCAGAACATAAGGAATTTTCTGAGGCTCGTGTTAATAAATAACTATTCAAAGTTTACAGCCAAAACTCTTTACTCAACATTGTGTTTTTTGACATTTTTTAAATCAGATTTAAACCTTAAATTAAATTCACCATAAATAGAGCATGCAGGAATTATTCAGTTGTCAAACATCATCAGTATCATCAGTACCATCAGGGCCGGCCCTATGTATTTGGATGCCCTAGGCGTCTGCCTAGTTTGCATATTCCTAATGTCGGCCCTGTACTAGACAAGAACATTAGCTGAAAAGTCTTGAAATATAATTCCCAATCCTTAAACGGCATCATTCATTGCCAGACACCTGACCAAAAAAAAAGAATTACTGCTTCAGGTGTGACCAACTGTTTACAAAAATACAAAGTTCATATAAAGGAACTGCTGCTGCACTAAAGTTAAAAAAACAAAAAAAAACGAACGTTAGGGCCACAAGGCCTTCGTCAGCTATGGATTACAGGCAACAATAATGTTAGTGAATGTTAAAAGATGAACTACATCAGACGTATCGATTTAACCACGTACCTACCTTTTCTGTTGACATTTCTGTAGTTTGTTCTGCTGTTTGTTTATAGCCAGACTTCTGTTGAAAAAAAAACAATATTATATGCATATATATGACTGATTTATCGACCAGTGCAACAAGTAGCAACAACATAAAAATTGACTCCTTCGACTTGATAATTATTGCATTATCGGTGTCTTGTATTGTAGAAATAATTTGGGGCTCTGAAAAGGTGAAGTAACACACACTCAATTATGACGTATGGTGTAGGAGCTTGCTAATTGTATAGCTCTTGTATACTGACTGTATGTACGCATTAATATTAAGCCCATAATTGATGATGTAGCTATTGAACCTGGACTTCCCTGGAGGCATGTTCTAGACTCGAAGATTAATAATGATTTCAGAATTTCATATGAACTAGCTAATCTAGTTGCATATTTTGACACATTTCTAAAGCCGACAAGACCACTATCCTGGAGTGGGGGACGGGGTTCTACTTAAGTTGTCTTTTAGTTGTCATTGCCTGTGGCAGGGGTGGGCAACCTTTTCTATCGAAGGCCGCCTTTTTAAAAAATTAGAAATCGGGGGCCGCATATATATACATATATAACATGTACTTATAACTTAGAAAAATAATCTAGCTAACTGTGTATAATGTCTTTCAATTCACATTTATAAATTTACATTTCATTTTTTTAAACTTCCATTTTGAGGAACTACAACAAGAGTTAGTAATTTCTTAAAATAGTTTTACTAATATTGTCTTTTTACTTCACAATATTTCCCCACACATGTACAGTTGTACTTAAAGTGAAGTATTTAACTTAACACTCGTGCAGAATGTTTCGAAACACTGGAACTAGCTTACTAATTGTTATCCTGCTTTCAAATTACAGTCAGTCAGCATCGACCTGTTCTTACGCTTGTTTATTTTCAATAAAAAAAACTTGTTCATTGCTTAACTGTCCGAAACAATGTGAAAACTTAGCAGCAAACTTTTTTTTAGTGTGAAAATACAGCGTCTGGCACTAATAAAAGTCCTGAAATGACTGGAACTGCTCTTTTTGGTCATAATTTGCTTGGAGGTATGTCATCTGAATCAGTTTTGCACTAAACGAGGAGCTAAACGAAAACTGGCTCCATGTTCTTAGCGTCTAAAAAAATGTTATCAAATTCTTTGTTTGAGAATATTTAACAAGCACACAAATTTCATGTGCTAACAACCCATTTCAATATTCCCAATGAAAAACATGAAGTCTTGTCTTCCACTCTTCATTAGAAATATCGGTAACAAAGTCACATCCAATGTCCTTCAAAGAAACATAACAATTTCCTCTTGAATTCCATCTCTATTACTTTACCCATGCTAGGACAGCGGATACTATTGTGTTACATCAGGGGTTTTCAACCTGTGGGTCGCGATCCCCTTGGGGGTCTATTGACGATTTACCAGGGGTCGCCAAAGACCTTCGAAATAATGAATTGTTTTTGTCTATTCTTCTATGGCTGTGTGTGTTTGCGGGGGGGGGGGGGGGGGGGTCACCGAGCATAAAAGGTTGAGAACCGCTGTGTTACATTGAATCTTTTAGTTCCAAATCTTCAGTTTTCTTGAAAATGCCTGCATTTAAGACCTTTAGTTCTGAAGAGTTTGATATAGTAGATTGTAAAGTGAATAGTATGTTTGAGATTGTATGCAGCAAACTTTCCCGCTGAGAATATATGGTTGGGATATTGTTCTTTAATTTCTTTTAAAAACCTGTTTTTCTTAGTCAACGCACGGGCTCCATCAGTTGTTACACATGCCATCTTCTTCCAAGCCAACCCAACACTTTCAACACAGTTCTTCATAGCATTGAATAAATACTGGCCTGAAATTGTGTCTTTGACTGAATAAGTTTGGGAATATTAATCATAAGAATAATCTTCATTTACTTTAAACATTTAAACGTAATTTGCCCATCCCCTGGATTATGTCCCTTTTTGTGTGTGAAATGTATATTGCCTTGGAATTATAACTCGAGTAGTTTTGCTGTCTTTAATGTTCTCAGTAGCATGCTGTCTTTAAAGTTCTCAGTAGCATGCTGTCTTTAAAGTTCTCACTAACATACTGTCTTTAAAGTTCTCAGTAGCATACTGTCTTAAAAGTTCTCAGTAACGTGCTGTCTTTAAAGTTATCAGTAGCATGCTGTCTTTAAAGTTATCAGTAGCATGCTGTCTTTAAAGTTCTCAGTAACGTGCTGTCTTTAAAGTTCTCAGTAACATGCTGTCTTTAAAGTTCTCAGTAGCGTGCTGTCTTTAAAGGTCTCAGTAACGTGCTGTCTTTAAAGTTCTCAGTAACACTGTCATTACCTTTGTGGGTAACTTTGTTTGTGTCTTTATAGTTGTGCTTATTGCCAAATGGTGGGCATAGAAACCATGATAGAAGGGTAGATCAGAGATGATAACAGTGAATATAAGGATGCATTGTAAGATTAATATATGTTTACATTGAAAGAAAAATGCATTACTGGAGCGTAAAACACACACAGACATATAACTCTCTATTTATAATAAAAAAGCATTAAGTATTACTAAAGAGAAACTTGACAGAGTGCTAGTCCAAAGTCCAAATATGTTATTTCATGTCCGATCTATTACCTCACCTTCATTATGTCATCTGCACCATTAAAATTCTGGCCCACCGACTTTTAATCAAATGTAGACCCACTTTAAACAACACAAGATAACTCTACCTTTCGGTAACTAGTTACACCCCCACGCAGAGAGACTCAAGAAAATTCTACCTTTCGGTATTTAGCTAAAGCCTCAGAGGATGGTTCCTTGTTGATCAACTCGGTCTCCTTTTTATCTTTCGTATCATGTAGATCTATAGAGAACTTGAATTTTTTTGGCTTTTTAATTTCATTTGAGTGCTGTAGAGAAACACATAGCAACGTCAATTAAGAATGCTTTATAATCAATGGTTTGCACGGATAGTTTTACGCAGAATGGGAAACGATTATGTTACAACTTTCCTGCGCATATTCCATTGACCCCCCTTCCCCCCGTGCATGCAATATGACAAGGTGGCCACGCGTTTTCATCAGTGTATCTACAACAAACACATGTCCTCGTACCCTAGCGAACTGGTCACTACAGATGTCCCTCGGAGGGCTCTTCGCTCAATGTCCTCAACGCTTGTAATAGTGCGGAGTAGCATTAGTGTTTAGTTGCCTTTTCAGGGCAATGGCCGCTGCCAAACTGCATGCAGCTCGCTCCCCATTGAGCCCCGACAAAAAGCATGTTGAAGACAATTAACGTCTATCTGTTCAAAATAGTTCTTATAGCACCGATAGGCTACATAATGTTTCAAACAGTACCCAATACTTTACATTATTATTATTATTATTATCATTTGTCTTGTTTGTAGTCGTAGTTTATAGAGAGACGTTTACATGCAGGCGTATTCTAAATAAAATAAAATTCATTATTTATTCACCACTGACGAGTTACATATAACAACCGACACAGATACCGTATTTTTCTTCATATAACCCGCGTGTAGCCCGCACAATTTACTTCCAAAAAAAAATAATTGAAAAAAACGTACAACCCGCAGCTTTATTATGGCTTATATTTCCCGCATGGCTTGCCGTAAACCGCCGGTACATAAAGCTGTTGGTCATCAGACTTTTGTCCCTCGAGACGCAGTCGTGCTCCAGTTGTTATCCCAACCAGCGATACGACACGAGACGGGTGTGTAATAGGAGCCTACGGTCGTATCTGTATTCTATAATATGTTGTTTCGACAGAAAGTCGTTGGCCTAGATAGTAATGACCCACCGCTATGGCTAGAGTGTCTGTTATGCTATGAGTAAAATAATGTTTGTAAGCCCCGCACAGCTGCCGTTCGTCTGTAGAAACGTGTATAAGCCGCGGATAAAATGCGCGAAAAATAAGGTATTTTGGAGTAGCATTTAATTTCTTCAACAGAGTCTAGGATTTACAAAACTGATCTATTTGCAAAGATAATAAAGATTAGTTAAAAAAAATATTATTTTATAAATCTGTAATTTAAGATGAAATTTACATCACACGTGTTATTATTATTATTATTATTTTTATTTTTATTATTATCATGTTAGAAACGAACGAGTATTCATTCCCTGGCACTGCCAGGTCGAGTTTCGTTAAAGAGCAACAAAATTTATTGTAGTCCCTAATCAGTTTCCACTGAGGTATTTGTTAGGTCAGTTGTTATTATTCCCTCGGTTGATATAACAATGGGGAATATTGTTGCTTTAGACAACTTTCTATAAACGCTTAATCTCCAAGCTTAGGTTCCCATATTTTCGTTGTTTATTATGATTATGATGATGATGATGATGATGATTGTTATTCTAATATATTTTTATTATTAAATATATAATTTCTGAGATGAAATATAAATTTATCCTCAGTTTACCTTGCGCTCGTCTCTCTCTTGTTTGGTGATTGGGGCAATGTCTTTGATAAACTTCTGCAATAATAAATGGAATCCTTTGTTTAACAAGACATGATCGCCTGAAAACTCAGTGCAAATAGTTTGAAGATATACGCGAAATTTCAACTTTTGTTTAGCCGAGAGCGAGGGCTTATTTCGAATAGATATTAACCAAGGACTTTAGCGAATAGATATCAACCACGGATTATATCGAATAGATATTAGCCAAGTATATTTATGCACGAATGGAAAGATTAGTTGTACTCTTACACAGGGATGGCCATGCTTTTATATCCGTGCGCCTATTTATTTCATTTCTAATTCGCGTGCGCCACACAAACTTTTAACCACTTTCAGTCCTATAAAGCAGGGGTTTTCAACCTGGCGGTTGAATAACGATCAGCCAGGGGTCGACTAACATCATCGAAAATCTGGATTCTGTTTCCCATTGGTAGTGACTTTTTTTTTAAAGTATTTATTCAAGGATAGGTAACTGAATCAGAAAGGTTTCAAGCTTTTTAAATAGTCTCGGAATCAATTGGTGATTACATATGCCCAATCTGTGACCTCAGCTGTGTATCAAGTATTGGCCTCTTTAGTCACACAAGAAGTTGCAATGGGAAAAGATCGTCTCTCGAGACATAAAATGCCACAGGTGTAAATTTATTTTTTTTAATAAAAAAAAGTCTAATCAAAAAGTGTCCGTAAAGTGGCGTAAATTGCAGATTATCTGTCTTCAATTGATACATCTGCCCAGACTATCATGTTTATGAACATGATCTTACATACAAACACTTTAAAATTATTATTTAAATTATTAATGAAATACTTTTTTCCGATGAATAAAAAAAAAAGATTAAAAAAAAAGGACTAAACCGATTCGCTTTCATGAATATTCATTATCTTAATCTCGATTTCAAACATTTTAAAAATAGGCCATAGACATAGTTCCTTTTCATGTTCACTATATTCTTAAAACCCATCTGGCTAAAAAAGGGGCCAGGGAGAAAGAGATATTTTTGTTTTGTTTTGTAGGTGCGGAGCCACTGATGAGAGTTTTGTAAGCACCGATCTATAATGAAAGTCAATGCTATTTATAAAGTCAATGCTATTTATGGTGTCAATGATTTATGTAATGACACATTCCCTTTTGGGATTAATAAAAGAGTTCTTAAAAGAAAGCCACAAATATCAAATACTAGGACGAAAACGAATGAAGATTACAAAATTTGCTCGTTGATTTTCTAATAATTTAACTACTTTTAAATACCCACTCATTTGCCAAAAAAAAAAAAACTTCACTTCTTCACACTGTCAGACTGGTTTGACCAGCGGTCATATTGTGGTCAAAGGGAGGCAACAACACAGGAAAATGAAAAAAAAAAACGAGATGAAAGTAAAGTTCTACCTTTTGGAATTCAGCCATGGTGTTCATTGCTTTTGGCGGTGGATAATGTTTCTTTATCTAAAACAATAAATTAACAGATATAGAGAGACAAAAATAAAGTGTACAGTGCTACCAAGGTAAGGGATACGTCCCAGAAACAGCCGTGATAGCCAAGACTCCAGGAAATACACACGTTGTATACCAATTTGTGAATGTGAGCAGACGTTTAGAGTCTAAAGTGTGAGACCAGTCGTCATAGCAGGCCTGAACACCGACCATGTAGGCTGCAAGCTATGGTCAGGGGAGACCAATAGCTTGTTGAAACGTCACAGGTCTTACGTACAGACCCGTAGCGTGGCAACGCGCGATTGGTCTCCACTACAGGTTGCAACGTTTCCAGAGGCCCACTATTGTGATTGTCTTGGTAGGCGTCTCCGCTTGTTGCTGCATACCGTGTATATGTACAACATTATGTTAACTGTAATTTATATCGAATTTATTGTTCTTATTTTTATTACGGAATTAATCGTAGCAAATACCAGCGAACTAATAAGCCGCATTAGCTGAATCGCAAAGATGGGAGGGTCTCTGTGTATGAAATAAAGCAATGATCCAGGAATAAAATACTGAGATGTAACTGTTTTCAGGAGAGAAGCCTGTTGATGTTTTTTTAGCGTTCGACCTTTTAGGATATAAAAGCCCTAAAGCTTTTAGACCAAACTACATCTGACCATAGGAATGTCACCTTCATCTGGATCCCCTTCCGTGTGAGCATAGAGAGAAACGAAACGGCAGACGGAGAAGCTAAAGAGCCCTAAATCAAGTGGTGTCAGGAACCCAAATTCCCTTCTCAGACCTGAGACAGAGTATTGCCTCTGCCACCTACCGAGAGGGTCAGGAGCGGTCGGAGGCTGGGACCACAACAAGCTTAGACGAGTGGAGGCTGATGTCAGCTTGCGGTCCATATCAAGCACAACCTAGTCAAGACTTAGGATTGGTCAGACCTACATCACGCACTCCATTGTGCTAAAGAGAGAAGAGCCCCCGCTGTTAGAGTACCATGACTCTTATCTCACCGTGGAACATACCCTCCTTGATTGCCCCAGATACCAGGATAGAAGAGGGAAGTATTTTAGAGCAGACAACTTAAAAACACTGTTTGTCATGTCGACCCTGGGAAAATACTGGGCTTCATCCGGGAGGTGGAGTGGACTACGAAGGTTTGATTTGTGATAGGGCAAAGTAATTGTGAATATATAATATTTACAAAGGATTTTAAAATAAATTTTATTAAATAAATTTATACTATTTTTTACTATCTGAGATTTGAATGGACCTTGTTTTATATGTGAAGAAAAACACGCTTAAATGCTTTAAGGAAAACATTTTCTGTCTTTAACCATCTATCTATCTATCTATTTTTCTGTCTATCTATCTATCAGTCCGTCTCTGCCTGTCTCTATCAAAAAGAGATGTGGCTGAGTGTTAAAGCGGGTCCCGAGTTCGAATCCAGGTGAAGACTGAGATTTTTAATTTAGGAACCTTTGGGCGCCTCGAGTCCAACCAGCTCTAATGTGTACCTGAAATTAGTCGGGGAAAAGTAAAACCGTTTGGTATTTGGGCCCGCCACATGAAACTTTCATTAACCGTGGGCCACAGAAACTGATGACTTTTACATCATCTGCCCTATGTATCGCAAGGTCGGAAAGGGGAACTTTACTTTTTTTTTTTTTTACTTTATCAATGTATGAATCCATGTATTCATCCTTGAATTATTCCACCCATCCATCTGAAACAATGTATTAGTCTGCCTACTTACTTCATCTATTCCAGAATCTTCCAAGCCAATGTTAGCGCTTTTCTTCTCCTGGGGATTTCAAAGAAAGGTTGAATTATTGTTTAAAGTCATTTAGACCTCCTTGCGTCGTGCAAAGACCTTCGTTCATCTCATAGTGACGAGATAAAAAGGAAAAGGAATTAACCCGATTTGGAACCTTGCCCCTCCCCCACTCTCTCCTTGCAGATGATGTTTCCTGGTATAGGGCTCTGTCAGGGTGTAGCGCTGTGTTTGCAAGCTGCCTAAAGATCATCCAGACGGTATTTGTGTACTTTTCTAATACCTTGCTTTTAAAATGAAAATACCAACAATACCAACCAATACCGTTTGGTCTGCATTTATAACTGTTAAAATAGTTTAAACTAGCGATGCCCATAATACGACCCGCGGGCGTGGCTCTGTCCAGCCCACCGAAATGTCGGTACAAAGTGTAGAACCCCCCCCCTTTTTTTTTTCTAGAAAAAAAAAAAAGTTGAAAAATGCATCTTGACCAACCTTACTTTTTCTCCGATGGATTGGTACCATGAACTTAAACCTTTTTAAGTTTATTAAATGGGACTCTGAATATAGAATGTATCAGAAAAACTGAACGGATTTCTGCTTCTTTGTGGAACATGATAGTGAGCCAACATGTTAGATTTGTAAAGATTGGATGGCTGCCTGGTCGTGCGGTTTGCTCGCTGGACTGTCGTTCGGATTTATCGATGGTCGAGGGTTCAAATCCTGCCCGCTCCCATCCCCCGTCGTCCTGCGGGAGGTTTGGACTAGGAAGTAAACTATCTTCAACTCTGAAGGAACATCCGAAACATGTAAAACATTTTACAACAAACAAACATTTTATAAAGAAAGTGTGTCTGTTTTTTTTTTTTTAAAAAGCTCAACATATAAACGCATTACAAAACAAATATGACCGCATTCTTGGTTCGAATTAGGTTGGGCAACACTGATCAAGAACATTGACTTAAATGAACTTGTACAGATAGGCACGTTTTGACAAGCGATAGCATCACATACCATAGATGTGATAAATTCTAAACTGAAATTTTGTGCAAAATCGAATTCGAAATCACCAAGTGTGGCTGGATGTTCCGTATGATTTTTAAAAAAAACAACTAATTATTTAATGCATTCACTTGATTTACTTGATTTAGGCGTTAGGAGTCCAAGTGAAGCGTAGGGCCGCATCAGTACCTCGCCCTCGTACACTGTTCACTGGCAATGTCTCTCGGGTCCATGTCCACCTTGCTTTCTTTTATTTTATTTATGTTACTCTCTTCCATGTTTACTTTGGTCTAACAGCCTTGATCTTCCCATGTGGGTTCCAGTTCAGAGCCTTGCAACATTTACCCTTATCTTCCAACATGGTCTGCCCAATCCAGTTCCATTTGCATCTTTTGATTTCATGCTCTATTGGTGTTTGCTGAGCTGTTTCCAACAGATTTTTGTTTGACAATTTTTTGGCCATTTAGCACCCATTATATGCCTTAAGCATTTGTTGGTAATACCTGAAGCTTGTCTGCATTGCTGTTTGGTACTCTCCATGTCTCTGCGCGAGGCCCCACAAACCGGGTGGTCGTGGGCGGTTTTCCACGTCGCCTACGCGTTGCGCCGCCTCAACAAGTCACAGATTTCTAGAACTTAGTCGAAAATGTGTATGTGTGATAAGCTCACGAAATGTCAGGATGGGCGCATCTACTATTTAATAGGGCCAGGTTAATTTTTTAACAATTCTTCAACTGTCTCCTTTGGAAGCTGCCTGCATCCATGTTGCTCTTTTATATGTCAGTTCAGGTTAGATGGTGCCTATGCTGGTCTTTAAACGTTTTCGGCAGGCCCCTATGTTACGTCCATCAACTTGCGGCTAGCCAAGGTAATTGCCTTGGCGAAATGTCATTCCTAATACATGCCTAATGTCATTCCTAATGCCTAGCGTAACTGTGGAACTATAGGCATCCTCCAAGCCACTGACTAGAAGATGTGATGTGCTACAGGTAGTCTTGTCTAACAATAGGATCAAAACAGCTCTTTAAAAAAAAAGATCAACATATAAACGGCTTTTTAAAAGAAATATGACGGCATTCTTGGTTCGAGCCGCGAATAAAAGATTGTTAAACTACGCCTAGAGAGAGAAGGATCGATGGTAATATTTACCAAAAAGAAACAAGACAATGAGTCGGTGGTAAAGCTAGCTACACTGGTGTTCATTTTTTAAGTAGAGAAATGAAGCCATTTTCTGGTGCGTATAAAAAAGATGAACATGAAATATCCCATTAATGATTGTAAGTACTGGATCCACGGGCTTCTAGTCAAATAGTTTCAGGTCAATTTCATTTCGTTTCTCTACCCTTTCGTTCATGTGGCCCGCGACACGAGTGTCGGAAATTAAAATGACCCGCAGGTCGAATTAGATCGGGCATCACTGGTTTAAACCTTCTCTGCAGGGACAGTCCTGCTGGAGTATTAAACTCTTTGTATTGTCGTCACGGCGATCCCGAGTTGGACCCCAGTCCACTTCATTCCCTGTCCGCTTCCATCCCCTTCCAGCTTCCATCCACTGTCCGCTTCCATTCCCTGTCCGCTTCCATCCCCTTCCAGCTTCCATCCACTGTCCGCTTCCATTCCCTGTCCGCTTCCATCCCCTTCCAGCTTCCATCCCCTTCCAGCTTCCATCCACTGTCCGCTTCCATTCCCTGTCCGCTTCCATCCCCTGTCCGCTTCCTTTCCCTGTCCGCTTCCTTTCCCTGTCCGCTTCCATCCCCTTCCAGCTTCCATCCCCTGTCCACTTCCATTCCTTGTCCGCTTCCATCCTCTGGAGTCCTCAAGTTTGGACTAGGACGTCACAATGTCCACAAGAGACGTTCCAAACGTGTTTATAACAAAATGCTGTCCCAATGACTTAAACCTTACCTTATACTTTCTTCTACTTTTGGCGCGTGGAAGCTGGGGAGAAAGGAACAAAAAGTGTGAATGGTGCTTCAGAGTTAAACGCTACTTTTTTGTTTGTTTGTTTTACGCCATCTGTCACATAGTATCAATATCAATGAGTCTGATATCAATGAGTCTGATATCAATGAGTCTGATATCAATGAGTCTGATATCAATGAGTCTGATATCAATGAGTCTTCTATCAATGAGTCTGATATCAATGAGTTAAATGTAAATTAGTCTGATATCAATGAGTCTTCTATCAATGAGTCTTCTATCAATGAGTCTGATATCAATGAGTCTGATATCAATGAGTCTGATATCAATGAGTCTTCTATCAATGAGTCTGATATCAATGAGTTAAATGTAAATTAGTCTTCTATCAATGAGTCTTCTATCAATGAGTCTTCTATCAATGAGTCTGATATCAATGAGTCTTCTATCAATGAGTCTGATATCAATGAGTCTGATATCAATGAGTCTGATATCAATGAGTTAAATGTAAATGAGTCTGATATCAATGAGTCTGATATCAATGAGTCTGATATCAATGAGTCTTCTATCAATGAGTCTGATATCAATGAGTCTTCTATCAATGAGTCTGATATCAATGAGTCTTCTATCAATGAGTCTGATATCAAAGAGTCTGATATCAAGGAGAACGAGAAACAATTGTACAAAATCTACTTTTTAATTTTTTTGTTTGTTTTTTAACATGCAGGTTTCAATCTTTTCAAACATTTTTTTTCTTCTAATGTGCATTGTTGACTTTTGTAATGAAGCAGCTGCATTTTGCTTGTACCAAAATATTTTACTATAACGTCTTGTTGTTTCATAAATGTATGTATAGAAACAATAGACTGTCATTATTTTTAAATGACTAGTTCTATAAACTAAGAAAAGGTAATTATCTCTTTGCATATTGTAAAATTTAAATTCTCATTTTCGCTCTTTCGTTAGCTATACACTTTCCCTGTCTGGCTCGTTTTTATCCCATTGGATCTTTTATCAACCTTCTCTTTCTGTTAACTTTTTCTCTCCTTTCTTTTTCACTTCTCTAATATCTACTTCTTTCTTACTTCTTTCTAGTTTATCTCTTTCTTGCTTCATTTCCCCTATTTTTAAAAAGCTTATATCAACTCAATCTGTCTGTTTGTCTGTCTTTCTGTCTGTCTGGTAAAATGTTTGAACACGTCATTTCTTTTACACCCATTCTCGAATCAAATGGAATCTTTGCACGATTATTCATTGTCAAAGACAAAACAAGAACCCTAAACCATCCTCTCATTATTGGTAATTAATTCATTTGTTTGATACAGACAAAAGTAAGTTATTCTTCACAGTTGTGGCTAAATTTGTGGGAGTTTGTTCCATACCTATCATCGGATCAGAAATGACACTTTAAACGATTATTCATTGTACTTGACTACGGATGAATTTATTTAAAAATAACATTTCCAATTAGTCAATTTAATATTGGTAATTATTTATTTGTAATTCATTATTTTGATTATTTGATAATCTTTCTCTCTTTCATTTTTTCTTTTTTCTATCTCTTTTTTTTCTTTCTTTTTTCATATTATTTCTTTCTTCTTCTCTTTTTCTTTCTCTCTCTCTTTCTCTCACTCTCCTCTCTCTTTCTCTTTCTCTGTCTTTCACTTTCTCTCCTTCTATGTGTCTATCTCTTTCTCTCTTTCTCTCTCTCTTTCTCTCTCTCTTTTTTTCTCTCTTTCCCTCTCTATCTGTTGTTCTCTCATTCTTTCTCTCTCTCTCTCTCTCTCTCTTCTCTTTTTCTTTCTTACTCCTAAACATTACTGACAGAACAACATTGTCTTTGTGCTTGCTAAAATAGTTCCTAAGAAAACAAAGCAAAAAAAACTTTTTTTTTCATTACCGAAAGAAGTGTATCGATTGTTTCTTTGTCACCAATTTGAGACTGTAGAAAAACGGGATGTCAAATTAACCTCAACTTTAGATAGTGTTTGAAAACACGTAAAACTATTTTAAGCTGCCACATTGAACATTCCAAAGATTTATTTGGTTTAAATCTGAAAGTTCTTCAGAAAGATTTGACTTACAAAATGATTCTAATGTTTGCCATGCAAAATAATTTGTTTAGCTTTTACTTGTTAGACAGTTTAAGAGATTGTGAACCTGGGATTCTGGGTTCAAATCTCGGTGAAGGCTGGAATTTAGAATTTCGGGATTTTTAGGGCACCCCTGAGTCCACTCAACTCAACCTGACTTTAGTTGGGGAAAATAATTGTTGTTCTGGTCACATGTCACCCTGCTCGTAAACCGTTGGCCAAAGAAACAGCTGACTTTAATATCATTAGCCCTATAGATTCCATAGGCTGAAAGGGGATACTTTAATTTTATTTGTAAGACTTACATGCAATGGATATATTCATTGTTTAATGTTCAAACGTAGTTAAGAATAATTGGGGATTTCCAACACACGCAGTGAGTGACATGATAATAAAACAATATCTGAAAACTTGGAGCTTTTACAATATTCTAACTGTTGCGAAATGAGACATTCAAAGGTGAGGGATAGGGTACAAGGCAATCTAGCAAGACAGTGCAATCAGGCAACACATGATAATGGGGCAACAGGGCGTAATCAGGCAACACAGGGTAATCGGGCAAGAGGGCGTAATCAGGCAACACAGGATAATGGGGCAACAGGGCGTAATCAGGAAACACAGGATAATCAGGCAACAGGGCGTAATCACATGGTAACTTGACAGCAAGGCGCAGGGTATACAGATTATTATTATAGCTTTTATATAGCGCTACTTTCATGCTTATAGCATGCTTAGAGCGCTTTTGGTCCAATCTCATTTGTGGACCAGTGGGGGGGGGGGGGGGTGGAGGGGGTATCTAGGAGTTTGTGCTGCCTTTAGGCGCTCAGTAAACACAACTCTGCCCGAGTCGGGTGCCCAACCTCGATCCCCCTTCTAGGTAGCCAAGCCAAGCCAAGTTCAAGCAAACTTGGCCCCTCGACCACGCTTCCCAGATTAATAAAGCTACACATGGTAATCAAATTACACGGTCATTAAGCTACAATGGGTAATCAAGTTACACAAGGGAATCAAGTTACAAAAGATAATCAAGACAAAGGGTCTTTTTGGAATTGTGCTACTCTTGTAATTCATTCTTGTGTGCATGTATAGTGTACTATTGTAGTAATGTTGAGGTGGCTACTTGTAGTGGAACTAAATTTCCATTTGGCTGGACCAATAGATTTATCTTATCCTATCTTTACAATCTGGTAATGTAGTTTTAAAATTCTGTTAGATCTTCAAGATTGTTAGAGCTCGCTTTGTACATACCAATAAATCAATATCATCTGTGTCCGGAGACGGTCTGTCTGAAATTGAAGAATTTTATATTTATAGTTGATATGTTGCACAATTCTATAGTTTAGCTCATTACGAATAACATATCGGACAATGCATGATCAATATTTACTTTGAAAAAACAAACAAACATGTTTTGATATGCTGAGCAGAACGTTTATTTTTTACAGACTGTTGAGGTTTGCTATTACATTTCACATTAACATAACGTCATACATGATTGGACTGCGCTAGAGGCTTTGGACTTTACTGAAAAAAATGTAGGTCATTACATCCTATCCCAAAACTCCTGCTTGGGATGGATGCGGATAAGTTACGATCTCGGAACCATGGTGATAACAGTCCAAATTACATTTATCACACGACCAGGCAGCCATGCATGTATTCTAATGACACAATAGTTAGATGCGTTGACGTTTGATTTAATTGAATATTGGCGCGACAGTACTTTAAAAAGTTGGAACGGAAAAAGAGAAAATAACGGACGAAGGTCGTAGAGCGTCCATGCCAGTTCTACATTTCTTGTTCCAGGCTGAGTTTGATAATAAGAGAATAAGTCCTGTGTGTTGTTGTTTGTTTTCTGAGTACTGAAAGCTTGAGTGGTCTTTACAAAGATCAATGGTAAAATTGCATATTTTTGACACAGTGAGCTTGGTTTATATAAAACTAGATTTAAGGTTTTTATTCATGAGTTTTGTCGACACAAAACATTCATGTCACCAATAGAATCGATTACCTGCTTCTAACTTGTCTGCCGATCTTATAATGGAGACGTCTACCCTTGAATGAGCCTTACTCTGAATTGCTTATTGGTGGATCATGAAAGCCTGGATACGTGTAATGAGAGAGTGTTACTTAAATCTTAGGATGAGGGAGAGTAAGCAGCAGCTTAAGAGCAGGAGAAAGTGTAGCCAACAGCTCAGGATGAGGTAGTGTTACAAACAGCTTATGATGAGGGACTGTTACAAGCAGCTTAGGGTGAAGGAATGTTACAAGCAGCTTGGGATGAAGGAATGTTACAAACAGCTTAGTGGGACGGATTGTTAGAAACATCTTAGGATGAGGGATTGTTACAAACAATTTGGATGAAGGAATGTTAAAGCTTAGTTGGATGGGTTGTTACAAACAGCTAAGGATGAGGGATTGTTACAAACAGCTAAGGATGAGGGATTGTTACAAACAGCTTAGGATGACGTGGCTGCTAAGTGGTAAAGCGCAAGGAACCCGGCTTTGAATGTCGGTGAAGACTAGTATCTTGAATTTCGGGATTGTAGAGATGCCCATGAGTCTACCCAGCTCTGCTGGATACCTGGCATTATTTGGGGAAATAAAGGCGGATGATCGTTAAGCTGACCACTTGACATCCTAGTTAACCGTCAGCCAAATAAGAAGACAACCTCGATATCACCTGGCCTATAGTTCATAAGTTCTAATAAGGTTATTTCACTTTTTAGGATGAGAAAGTACATTCAACAGTTTTGGCATGTTTGTTATAAAATGTTTGACATGTTTCGGATCTTCCTTCAGAGTTTAAAATTATCTACTTCCTAGTCCAAACCTCCCTCATGACGACGGTGGATGGCAGCTGGTAGGATATGAACCCGGGACCATTGCCAAGTCCGAACGACAGTCCAGTTCTCATACCGCATGGCCAGGCTGCCAAACTCAACAGAGCTTAGGGAGAGCGACCAACAGTTTAGGCTTAGGACGAGCGACAAACAGCTTAAGGTTAGGACTAGCGACAAATAGCTTAGGCTTAGGACGAGCGACAAACAGCTTAGGCTTAGGATGAGCGACAAACAGCTTAAGCTTAGGACTAGCGACAAACAGCTTAGGCTTAGGACTAGCGACAAACAGCTTAGGCTTAGGACTAACGACAAACAGCTAAGGCTTAGGACTAACGACAAACAGTTTATGCTTAGGACTAGCGACAAACAGCTTAGGAGGACAGACTATGATTAACAGCTTAGGATGAGGGGAGTGCCAAGAATTGCTAAGGATGAGAGAATTAATCAACAGCTAAAGACAGGTGAAGTTATGAGGAATCTACTTTCTTGCACCTAACCAAGACCATCCACCTCTCTCTTATCCTCAAATACTTTACGAGTCAGGAGGCGAGCGCCTAGACACTGCCAGCCCCTATAACTTACCTTTCAACATGTACTCCTTTGATGCTACGCTGATGAATTCAAGGTTTCGTTGTTCTTTCGATGCGGGCCCCTTGGCTGAGATGGTGAGCTGTGACCCCATCCCCGACAGGTAGGACAAGTTCTGTTTAAATCTGACCACCCTCTGTTGTCCGTGGATAACAGTGGTAGCCACGAAGCGGTTGCCCATTTCTGAATGGAAAGTTCATTAATGTACACTAGTTAGTGGAGAAGTTAAATTTGATGACTAGAATGTTATACAATCATATCTATGGTTGGATAATACCGTTATCGAGATGGGAAAGTGAAATATATATATATATAAAGTTTAAGACAGCTTATATATTATTTATATTCATTTTAAGCTAGGAGATTATACTAAATTCTCTTGTTCAAAATCTTTATAATAATCATCAGAAAGTGTGATGAAACTAATGATAGATGTATTGTAAAAATGGAAACATAATTTACGTCATACAAACAGATTGATAAATCACTAACCCTAACCCTAACACTGAAAATATCTCAGAATAATTAAACTGTGCAAGTGAAGTGGTGTCTGGAACAAGATTAGTGTCAGGGCATTCTTAGCATACATGATTTCCTATTTCCTAGCTTGAGTTATGAACCAAAAGAATGATTTGGGAGTGGCTACTTAAATCATATAGTACAAGTTTACTAAGTTTCTGGGATGATAAAGTTTCTGTGATGACAAAGTTTCTGTGATGACAAAGTTTCTGTGATGACAAAGTTTCTTAGATGACAAAGTTTCTGTGATGACAAAGTTTCTGGGATGACAAAGTTTCTGTGATGACAAAGATCTTGGGATGACAAAGTTTCTGGGATGATAAAGTTTCTGGGATGACAAAGTTTCTGTGATGACAAAGTTTCTTAGGTGACAAAGTTTCTGTGATGACAAAGTTTCTGGGATGACAAAGTTTCTGTGATGACAAAGTTTCTGTGATGACAAAGTTTCTGTGATGACAAAGTTTCTGTGATGACAAAGTTTCTGTGATGACAAAGTTTCTGTGATGACAAAGTTTCTGGGATGACAAAGTTTCTGGGATGACAAAAGTTTCTGGGATGACAAAGTTTCTGTGATGACAAAGTTTCTGGGATGACAAAGTTTCTGTGATGACAAAGTTTTTGATGGGCTATAAACATTTCCTGCATGCGTGTCAGGGTTGCAAGACTACTAAAAAGTTGTCGAGTCCAAATGAAATTGAAACTCTGTCGCTTTATTTTACACCATGAGCAGGAGTTTTAAGGGCCCGATAGCACTTTTCCACAGGCCGGATGTGGCTCGCGGTACGTAAGTTTGGTCGTCACTAAACCGGGGATTGTGTAAATAGTTTTTCTCGCATCAACGTTAGTGTTCCCTGTGGCATTACAGTCTTTATTTAAAAACAAAACAAAAACTTTTAGATAAGGAAAAACAAATGTTTACGTACGTTCTTTTGAAATCTGTAAGGAAGCGTCGGGCACAACCGTCAGATCTAAATATCATATAAATAATACTTTTTTAAAAAATACAAAGCTTATCTAAGGGGAATAACTCCTACGTTTCAGCCATGTATCTCAATACTGTAGATGTGTTTCCACTTTTAAATATCAAACAAAAATAATAAATCACCACTATGTAAATATTTAATTGGTTAATTGTTTTTTTAATCATTGATTCATGTTTTTTGTTGGGAACAATGAATAACTAAAAAAGTTTCAACTTGGTGGTAGCGTGGGAAGTGGGAGAAATAACGCTTACAAAATTTGTGCCAGACTGACAGACTTGATATAAGCTTACCAATAAAAGAAGGTGTGTTGTTTTTTTATTGTTACTTTTCTAATTCATAAGTATCCCTGAGCGTAGATCTATTGACTTTTAAGAATTCTTCTAGCGTATCGTAATGATGTATTATTCATATCTACATATAACCCTAACATAGGTGACAAGACAGGGCATAAACGAAGGCTGTTTACCGGACATACGGTCAAGTTACTTTGAAATCTACTCGCCTATATGAATACTGTACTACGTTCGAGACATATTTGGATAGGTCAGTGTCAAAGTGCATGGTAACAACAAAGTGGAACAACCTAGCACTATAATATCAAGGGGAAACGAATCTAATGGCCGTCTACATAAAAGCTCGAAGACCTGGAATTCGCTGACGGCATAGCAATATTATCTAACAGACTACCAGATAACGAAGACAACGTCACAGCTTGAAGTGAAGCAGGAAGAAGAGTAGGCCTTAAAATAAGCCAACAAAATAAGTACTTTAAAATAAATAACAAACAAGATTGAGACATAGAAATGCGTACTATGGCAATAAACAGGACAGGCGCTAGTGTATACCTTGGAAGTGTAGTCAGCGCTTCTGTTGGAACATCATGAAGACAATAAACATCAAATAAATATTTGGCTTTGTGAAATTTTACTGATTGGATATATCGACGAAATTGTTCCGTCTTTCTAGTCCTAGACTGTTCTGTGCTTCTTTCTTTTCAAAGTTAAAACTATATATTGGCAGGTGAGGACTTTTTCAACCCTACTGAGGACATCCTCAACTGTATTGAGGACATCTTCAACTCTAAGGACAAATTCAACTCTACCATGGACATTTTCAACTCTACTGAGAACATATTCAACTCTACTGAGGGCACATCCGTTGAATCAAATAAAAGTAAATTAGTTAAATTCTTACTGATAGGAACATTTGATGTGTCTAATTGATATAATTTATCTTGACATTTTTAAACTTAGCTGTATTTTAGTAAAAGTATTTTATGTCATACATGCTTATTTTTTGTCATGCATGTTTATTTTATGGTATGCATGTTTATTTTATGGTATGCATGTTTATTTTATGGTATGCATGTTTATTTTATGGTAAGCATGTTTATTTTATGGTATGCATGTTTATTTTATGGTATGCATGTTTATTTTATGGTATGCATGTTTATTTTATGGTATGCATGTTTATTTTATGGTATGCATGTTTATTTTATGGTAAGCATGTTTATTTTATGGTATGCATGTTTATTTTATGGTATGCATGTTTATTTTATGGTATGCATGTTTATTTTATGGTATGCATGTTTATTTTATGGTATGCATGTTTATTTTATGGTATGCATGTTTATTTTATGGTAAGCATGTTTATTTTATGGTAAGCATGTTTATTTATGTCACGATCATGATTGAAATACTAAAAAGAAGAATAGGAAGAAGAAACACTATTATTGTTCAGCACTTTTATCTTACACATGTACATACTTTAAAATAGCTAACGAATGATAGGTTAGCACTCAAAAGATACTTTCATACCATAGTTATATATGAAAGATTTACATCTGAATTTTGAATTGTATTTAATGATTTAACAATATAGTCCCACATAGTCCCACATATGTATTAAATGTTTATTTGCTCACAAAATGATTTAATAAACTAAAGCAGGTCGACTCGTTGCGGTCCTAATAATTCAGTGTTGTTGTTGTTTTTGTCGCCGTTGTTGTTTTGCTTTTCAATATTCGTTTAAATTTCAAAGAAAATAATTACTAGGGGACTTCGAGATTGTTATTGTTTATGTCTATTTAAAAATAATTTTTAATAACAAGACCGACTTAATTAAACAAAAACGTGTAACTGTAAGTACATCATGCTTCGATTTACTATTGAATTATCGACACTCAGTCATAATAATACCAGTAACAAATCAATTCCATAACAATCTCTAACATTCATTTGACCTTTTTTACTCTTCTTCGTCTTTACTTTAGTTATTGTGACCTCTGCTGGCGGCACTGATGGCAACACTTCTGACAGCGCTATCGGCAGGTCTGTTCATAAATTCAGTTGAAAAAAAAAAATATATGTATATAAAAATACCTATGACATATATGCTATAAACGAATGTAACGGATATCCTACCAAACGTGCTTGTTCAGCTCTTCTCTTTACAAGTTTAGTTTTTTCCACTTCGTTAGCTGCATAGAAAAACGTCAAATTGAAGTAGACCAGGGGTTCTCAACCTGTGGACCGCGACCCCCTTGGGGGTCGATTGACGATTTGCTAGGGGTCGCCTAAGACCATCGAAAATATGGATTGTTTTTGTCTATTCTTCTTTTGCTGTGTGTGTGGGGAGGGAGGATCGCGGACGAGTGGGGGATTCTAAAAAGGGGTCGCCGAGCTTAAAAGGCTGAGAACCGCTAAAGTAGATGGAAAATGCTTTCATTGACATGCGTCTCAAATAGCCTTTTGGAAACCAGTAAAAATTCATGGCCCTAAATGTGAGGCTCGGAGGAGGAAACTTAACCCCTCAACCAGAAGGAAAATGTTTTAAATCTTAAACCTCGACTACCTTACTGCGAATCCAAACATGGGGAAGGTCTCAGGAGTCGACCCTGATGAAAAAAAAAAACAGGTGCCAGTGGCCTTTGGTATAAAACCGTCATCGGAGGTTAGCCCGCCCTCGCCGCATGTAAAAGTATCTAAACTTATAAAATACGGAAGTTACTTAAAGAAGATGATTACGTCCTACGCGTCATGCATCTAGTCATGCTTAAATGACTTAAATTCTGACAAGTCATTGGTTTTCCTGGCTACTCTGTTTCTGTTAGCAATAGAGCTTTTACAGGGCGGGGTTGCTAACCCCACGCCAAGCCCTTCTCCTTTCTTATCCAAGCCTGGGACCAGCAGAAGGCGGAGTTTTAGGTCCCGTCCCCCTTCTCTAGGCTCCTTTCAGTTTTGACCTTGGGAAAAAAACTGAGTTGTAAACTGAGAATGATTGAGAACTCTGGGTGCCTGCGTTCCCCTGTACTACCCAGCTTGCTTAAGGGTCCCTCTAGCAAATGTTCGAGAACCACTGACTTAATATTAGTTTCAGTTTGTTTATTTTCTTGCTCGTACACTAATGATTTCATATGGTAAATGTTGCCATGACAACGACTAACCGTTATCTCCCCCCCCCCCCCCCCCCAATCAAATCTAAGGTAACTGAAATTATAAATTGAATGCGTCTTGGTTCTGTTAATACGAGTTATATTTCATTATACAATTCACATTTTCATATGTCGGAGAGCTCCTTGACCGAGTTTAGAAGTGATAGTGTCCTTCTTCAAGAGAGAGAATATTTGATTCATTCAATCAGGTAGAAATCATGAACACATTGGTCACTATCTAAATGTCAAGTAGTTACACACTTTATAGTCCAAAATCCATAAGAAATCCACAGCGGTAGACTGAACATGAAGCTTTCAACTTTTAGACTAAACATTTTTTTTCACCTTAAAATTATCGTCTTAATAGGAGATTATTCTTAACGTGAAATGAATTATCTCCCTTTCCATAATTTACTCTTGTATCAAAACCACTAGAATGTGTACCCTACTTGCTGCAATATAAACTAACCAGCTCGATGGACTGTCAGACTTACAGACTTACAGCACAATTAGATCGAGTACAAAATAACAAATAAAACATGATTCACGAAAATCATTATAACTCAGGTATTCTCAAACTGTGGGGCGCAAAGACGCAAAGTTATTTTTCAAGCGATGAAAAAGAATGTATTAACATATTAGTTATTTATAAATAAGTATTAAAAAAATGGCTATAATTTACGTGTTAAGAATTTAAAATCTATACATCAAAAATGTTTCATCTTTAAATAACTTTTTACTCTGTACGCATATATGATGTGTCTACAACAAGACCGACATAAAAACCTCGTTGTTGTTTTGTTTTTTTTTGTTTTTGAAGCCATTTCGTTAGAGGCTTTAGACTCAACTAACGCAATTCTTTCCCATCCCCCAAAGTCGTCATTCATCCTTTTGTTGATGACTTGCATGACAAAATCAGGCCACCCTTCTTCCTCGCGTTTTTTATTTTGTTGGAACTTGTTCTTTTCAGAGTTTATTTACCTTTTGTATGAATGCTACTTGTTCGGCTCCTTTCAGATTTGTCTGGAAAATATTTAAATAAATGATACTGCTTATCCCTGTGGTGTGATTAAAAAAATATTGACAATACATTCGGCACTATTAACTCAAACAAAAATATTCAAATATTCGGCAAAAAAAAACAACAACACCATTTTTAGGTCAGAGTTAAGAATTTGTGAGAAGCTGAATCTTCTTCCATGGCAGAATTCCGCCTCTGAGTTGATGAGCAGGTAGATCGAGTTGGGTGCCAGGTGTCAGCCTATGATTTCGTGTGCATGCCAGAATTCAGCCAATGTACAGAATCAAACTAAGGTTTAGCCAGAACTGCTGGACCTGTGGTGGTCTGCATCGCCCCTACGGCTATACTCGAGCAGCAAGAGGCAGGTCGTTTTGGTGACGGACGTTTTTTCGCGCTTATTTTTGTAGAAATTTATTATTAATTAATTTAACTACGTCCTTTAAAAAGTAATAAATGAAAATGTTTTGTATGTTTATTTATGTCCCTGACTTACTTGACTTAATCTTGTGCACTCCCAGGAGAGAATAGGGCAGCAACCACACATCTCCACCGAACTCGGTTCTGCGCAGCTTTCTTCATCTGCTTCCATGCCATTCCAGTGTCCTCAGCTTCACTGATGACTGATCTTTTCCAGGTTTACTTGGGTCTGCCCACTTTCCTCTTTCATTGCGGATTCCAATCAATATTGGTAGCCTTGCAACATTGGTAGCCTTGTAACATTTGGTAGCCTTGCAACATTGGTAGCCTTGCAACATTGGTAGCCTTGCAACATTGGTAGCCTTGCAACATTGGTAGCCTTGCAACATTGGTAGCCTTGCAACATTGGTAGCCTTGCAGCATTGCTAGCTGGTTTTCGCCTGGTGTGTTCTATCCATCTCCACTTTCGCTTTTTTGATGACTTGGGCTATGGGCTTTCTGTCTAGTTCTCTTCTGCAAATATCTTTTCTGGCCACATGAATCCTAATAGCCAGCACAGGCATCTGTTAACAAAGGCCTGGAGCTTTTCCATATTTTTTTTTAGTGACTCTTCATATATTTCTTTATATATTTCTGTCCCAGTTTGGTATATGTGGATACACATTTGAGACCAAAAGGAAATCCGCTGCTGAGGACAGACGTAGACGTCGAAAAGAAAACCTAAATCTGCCACCTACGGACAATGGCTATTCCTACGTTAGTGTGGCAAAATATGTAGGTCACAGCTGGGGCTGCTTTGAAACATAAATTACTGCAGTCCTCATCAATCTTAGGACTCGAAGAATGTGAACTTTCCAGTGGGATTTTGATTTATTGTTTTATATGTCCTTAAAAATGCTACTACCGCTACCAAGGTATAGCATAATAGAAAACCATGGTGGCTACAGACAACAATGAGTGACGCCCCTGTGGCGTTTCAAGCACATTGACATTGTCTTTGGTGCGGATATGGCTTCAGGCAGCTATAATGCAATTATCTTCAACAGGTGCCGCTTCTTTCTTACGTAGCACGGCATAATAGGTAGCATGAAATAATAGGTAGCACGAATTAATAGGTAGCTCAGAATAGTTGACACAGAATAGGTAGCACACGATAGGTAGTTCGTAATAGAATGTATACTGTAGTTAACATAAAATAGGTATCATGACATAGGTAGAAAAAAGAAGGTAACACAAAATAGGTAGCACTAAATTTACCTTTGTGTTTCTTTCCTGCAGTAAATTTGTATCACGTATTACGTCGTCATATATGATTGGCAGGCGGCAAATGGAATCAATAGAGTTGAATTTTCAAAATGACATACGATTTGTTGACATCATGTTTGGAATGACATGTCACGTGGGGTAGAAAGAGAGGGAAACATTTGTATGATAATTTATTTATTTATTTTTTTGCATTATTTAACCGATTAAACAAATCATGACCAATAACCAACAGGGCTTTAAAAGGGACATCAGCATGGGGGGGGGGGGGGGGGGTGATGCGTAAAGCTGACAAGTGTCAGTAGCTTTCGCGTTATATAGTTTAATGTTAATCAAAGTACCTTATATAGTCTTATATGATTTATACAATGATTTATGTTTGATTTTAATTTTTTCTTTATCGTTGGAGTATTTATTTCATTTGAATGAGTTTGAAGATATGCAGCTTCAAATGGACCAGTTTCTACACTTCGTATTTTTTCCGATACTATGTAGGCACCTTTGAAAACGATTTCATAACGACTTCCAGAATAGACAAATCACAGAATAAATAAGACAATGAGAAAGAGAGAGAAGTAGAGAAAGAAAGAGAGTTAGAGTGGAAGAGAGAGAGAGAGAGTTGAAACATATGGAAACGATGGTTTAAAAAAAAGTAATTTGGCTATCATATGTATAAAATATAAACACTGTGGAGTCCGGATAATCTGACCTTTGGTAAGCGCGCTTAATTGGTTACAGAAATTAGAATATTTTTACGAATAAAAAAAAAGAATAGTGTATAAGTTTATTATGTACTAACAATTGCATTAAGTTTGAAAGATGGACAGTGTTATGAATGAAACAGAACAATGTTGTATTTGGTACTAAACTTTTTAAAAAAAATCTTTAGCGTTTTACGATACACGGTCAACACCTTAGTATTACTGTACATTGTATATACCGTACTTTAACTCTTTTAACTGGAAAACTGTTTTAATAAATCATAAATGCTGGAAATTCGTGGGGAAACGTGAGAAAAACTCCAGGTTGGGTTTGTAAATATCATTTAGTGATGTCCATTGCTCGGCTGTGGTCAAGCATGGAGAGGGATGGGCGCCGCCATGCAAGTATCTAGCCCTCGTTACAACAAATGAGATTACGACCGTAGAGAAATCCATACCGGCTCGGCTGTTGCCCATGGTATCAAGGGCCGCGCCCTACAGTCATTGATCAAGTATCGGCATGGGTTACTCTGGGCGACAATAGATAGAGAGAAATGGAAAAAAAGACGGCCTTATCTTGCGTAATGCCCAAACAGTCCAACAGACAAAGGGGTAGGTGAAGGTAGGGAAGAGTACGATACAGCTATGTTAAAATCAGGTATATTTATCTATGACATTACTTTGGCTTCTGTAAAAGAAAACATTTCTCTCTCTTGTCCCGCGCTTCGTGCACAGAATTGGTTTCAGAGAGTTCGAATAAAATAAACTCTGCCTATCACCATATTTTTTTACCACTTTGTGATTACGCATGTTGCATTTCATGATCATATTCTATTTTAATAATTATTTCGCTTAATCCGACACAGGTTCGGTCCCAACTATTTCGGACTGTCGAGACTCCAATGTTTTATCCACTGTATATCCACTGTATATCCACAGTATATCCACTTATCTGAAATCTAAAGCTCTGGTGAACATACCTTTGTGTTGCTTAGATCGTCTTCTGGTGGAATATCGTCGTAGCGCTGGACAAAAAAAATAAATAATAATCTTAAATATCTGCAGTGGACGTTATTAGTGATGTATTTCTTGCAGACATAAAAGTTAATTTCTGCATGTGCACCACCTTTCATCCCCTGCGGGCGCCCCATAAACTTCAGTGTTACTTAGAATTTGATTCAAAAGGCAGGAGTGCCATTTTCACGTGGCTACCAGTCTTACTTAAATGGTTTAATTCAATAATTTACACCTAAATTTAGCGCGGGTCCCATGAAAGTGCGGGGCCCACTATGGTCATAAGCTAGCAGTGACCTAAGGCCGGCCCTGCTAAATGGCGGTGATGCTACGCCACGGATCGACTAGTGTCAGTTAAAGCAAGTTTGTGCCCAACCTGGTCTTTAAAACGTTTTCAGATTGGGGTTGGGGGGCATCTCTTTTACAATGACCAGCCTCTGTTTCAGCTCACCCAAAAAAGATTGCAGTTGGCATACGGTCGTGTCCTTATTGGGATATGTGCCATGCCCTGCACACACCAATCCCTGAATGATACGCCCTACTCCATAAATGCACTCCAGAAACTCCATGATGCATGTCCCAGCCCTTTAATGTACGCCTTATGCCGATAAATAAACGCCCAGTACATAAATGTACTCCAATGCCCCTTGATGTACACCCTGTCCTCTGAATGTACGCCTCCAGACTGAATGCACGCCTCCAGACTGAATGTACGCCTTATGCCGATAAATAAACGCCCAATACATAAATGTACTCCAATGCCCCTTGATGTACAGTACACTCTGTCCTCTGAATGTACGCCTCCAGACAGAATGCATGCCTCCAGACTGAATGTATGCCTCCAGACTGAATGTACGCTTCTGACCCTGAATGTGCACTTTAAACACAGTAATCCTCTAGTCGATGAGTTCAAGTTATACATATGAGAAAGAGAGAGAGATTAGAATTGCCTCTAGATACTCACATTTGTAATCAGGAGCGAGACTCCCCCTTTCGCCTTCGTTCTCTGAAAATAGTCATAAAAAATGTAAACATGCAATTTTATAAATCTATCACTACTGCTCGTGATACAATATGTATAGGTCAGGTCTGACTACGTATGCCTGTAATTCAAAGGTATGTGTTGAAAATCAAGACCGGATAATGCTTTAAATTTAGGAAGGACTTGGGTGAAATAGGTGTGCAAAAGTAGTTAGCACTTAGTAGGTAATAGTAGGTAATTGGTAGTGTTCTCTTTGAATGGCTTTGTTGATAATCGCTTCCAAAGGTTTGTGATCTGTTTCAACCTTTATTAGACGTCCGTACACATAGTAATGAATTGTGTATAATATCCGGGTTTTCCGCATTTCATTTCTTGTATTATTTCAAACTGATCTTCTATCGACCGTCTTTTTCCATTGTTTTCCGTTTTATGCTTTGAATAGAATCTTTCAATGACAGACTCGTCCAAGCTTGGAGCTTGGTTTGTCGGGGGGGGGGGGGGGGGGGGGGAGGCTCGAGGTTCGACACTGGACTCAGTAAAGTTGTGTTTACTGAGCGCCCAAAGACAGCGCGGAAAAACCTATTTCCAGATACCCCCTTCCCCACCGGTCCACAAATGAGATTTGACCAAAGTGTTCTGAGCATGCTATAAGCATGAAAGTAGCGCTATATAAAAGGTATAATTATTATTATTATTATTTATGTTTTTCCATCGCTTTCTCTGTCTAGCTCATCTTTTTATCTGGTACTGTTGAAGGTCTATGCGAGCCCTGACGACCTTATGATTGGACCATAAAGTTTTAGTTTGCGTTTTGTTTTTTTGGTCAGTGGGTCATCGTGGATGTTGCCATTGTGATCATGTTTCGAATCTCCTCATTTGTTAGGCGGTTTTTTTGAGGGTGATATCGAGTATTCTGTTACAGCATCTCAGTTCCATTGCTAGGATCCTCCTCTCTAATTCTGTAGTTAGCGTCCAATATTGGCAAGCATACAAGAATGTGGCCATGATCAAGGAGTGTTTATCCACATTAGTTCTTTCGAGTCTGTCAGTCATATAGCACATAACAATTGGTTCCATAGTGTGATCAGTAAAGTAACTTGAAATCAGCTGCAAGACAGAAAGATGACAATTTAAAAAAAAAAAAAAAAAAACAACTCCATCGTGATCATGTGACTTTAAGATCTCTTTTTTTTTTCTCTTTGATCTCACGTCTATGTTGGGGGTGTTCAAACAAGTAAGTCCTATATCTGCGATGAACTGCGCAGCGGTTTCCAGGTCTTGTAGCTGCCCATACAGTATTCGTTCTACAGAGAGGTTTTGGGGTCAGTGTCTTGTTCGGGCTTCTCGATAGATTATGCACCTCTGAAGGACATGGTTGGCATTCTCTCTGGATGCTCCACAAGGAAGATCTCACTAGTACCAATAATTTAGCTTTTAGAACACGTATTGTCTCATTCTGTTTTGTCCTCGTTTCTGTCCTCCTTTGGAAATCGTTGTCTTTCTATATGTCCTCCTTAGGACATGTATACAACATAAAATAAAAGATATTCTAGCTCATTTACTATCCATGGTATATCAGTAAAAATACTTACTTTCTTTTTCTTTATTGGACCAGATACTTTCTCCTCGGAGACCTGTAATACACAGTACAACATTAAATAAATAACATTAATCATAATGAATACATAATCAAATTTTTTAAAATGCAAAAGTATTTTTTTACTGTAACATGAAAAGAAGTTTAGCCTCGCCACTGAGCAGAAGTCTTCTTCACCTTTCCCAGTCTGCTGAACCGCTTGGGCACCACTCATGATCTGTCGACCGTTTTATTTCTCTATTCCTCTGTATTTCGCCTTGGATAGCATCTCTCTCTCAACGACAGGCCCATCCATTCTTCAATGCTTTACTCCAATTGCTATCTGTCTGCCTCTTTTTCTTTTTCCTTGTACAAGACACCACTCATGATCCCTGAAGGAAGGTCTTTGCGAGCCTTGAGGACCTTCTGATACGGTCATAACGTTTAGATAGAACTTTATTTTTAAACTGGTCGGCAGGTCATCGTGGGGAGTTGCTCTTGTGATCATATTTTGAATCTGCGCATCTGTGATGCTTTTTTTCTTTTGCATGTGATACCTAGTATATTTCTGCAACATCTAAATTTCATTGCAATGATCCTCCCCTCAAGTTCTGCAGTTAGCGTTCAAATTCGCAAGACTACAAGAAGTATTTACTATTTAAAAAAAAAAGTTTTAAGCTTTAACGAGATACTCATTACCAAAAAAACAAAAAAAACAATATGGTTTTATTAATCCGCACATACGTGTATGAGAAGTCTGGCGCAACTGTCGGAAATCATTTAGGAGACACCTACACTTGGTGCCAAAACGAAAGGAGTTATAAACTGGAAGCAGGACTAAAAGTGAAAGACACAATAAAGAAGCTTAATTATTAATAAACTAAAATGTGAGATACTCACTGCGAAGTCTTTTATATCCTATAACTTCTTGGTCTGAAATATGAATTATATATATATATATATATATATATATATATATATATATATATATATATATATTAAATGGCTGTATATTGGACATTTTTAAAACTTCTTTGTAGTATTCCTATTTTATATTTTTATTGTACATTTGTCCCCCAACTTATTATGTTAAACTAAATTACACATTGATGAATTCAAGTTGATCAGCATTTATTATCAGCATTTATTAAAAGATACTAGAGACTAGTATATGCGACTATTTTCTTCGTGTTCAACATATACATAATTCATGTATTGTGTACTAAGTTTTAAGCTCTCTTAAAGGCGAAGCGCAGTCTGTGTTGTATAGTGGGTAGATGTTTGTGTTTATGTATTTCACACCATCAATGTCATCAGTGTATATATAACAATGAGATTCCCTTGTACCTTAGCGAACTGATTACTCCATATGTCCCACAGAGAGCCCTGCGCTCAATGGACTCGACGCTTTTAGTGGTGCCACGTTTCTCCCTCAAAAGTTACGGTGTGCGGGCTTTTTCAGTGCACGGACCAAAGGTTTGGAACTCACTCCCCATTGATCTCAGACAGAAAACATGCTATACCACTTTTAAGAAGAACATTAAGACCTACTTGTTGAAAACTTTTTTAGATTAGTTTATGATTCCTATTGTCGTGTTTGTGTTTGTAATGTTATTACAGCGCCTTGAGCCTCCATTTTGTTTGTTAACAGCGATTCGATTTATAAATAAAATTATTATTATTATTATCAACTGGTCATCAGCTTCGTGTTTAAAGGCCACAAACCTATTCTCGTCCTGGCGTCTAGAACCTGACAGGCTGATACATAGTGGCCAGGTACATATCGTAAGTAATAACGAGGAGTTACGTGACAGTCCCAAATTATTAAGAATATCGCTATGAAATCAAGACACACACTACAGCTTTACGATTGGAAGCTATCACGTAATTAAAAGTATTTCAACAGTAATATTGATTTACTGTGTCAGTATCATCATCTCTCATCATCTCTGCCTGTGGTTCCTTCTGGGGCATAGGCCGCCAACCAAATTGCTCCAGGCGTCTCGGCTCTGGGTGAGTCTCTCCAACTGTCCACACGTCTTGCCCATCTGCTTAGCATCTGCTTCAAAATCGGGGCGCCATGCATTCGTCCTCTTTCCTTGGGGGTTCCAGGTTAGGGCTTGCCTTGTTATGTTGGATGCAGGCTGTGTCAGTATGCTGTCTAAGTATTTTGTGTTTATCCATTCTGGCTTAAAAATGTTTAACGTCTATGAATAAATTCAGTGTCAAGGACTGAACAAATAAAAAGTAGGAAGTATCTAGCTCTCCCTTTAAATACAGCCCTGCTCAGTGTCTTTTACGCTAATATTCACAAATCTGAGCGTTGTACTTTTATCCACATCAAAATTAGTAACTGGATTATTGGGCTATGAAATATCTCGGGTTGTGTAGCAAAAGGTCATTCGTGTAGGTGTATGTTCTATAGTCCAGCCTCCTAATTCCGATTTGTTTCCTAGAAAGAAAATCTGTACCCGTGTAGAGGCGTGGCTTGTAGTCCAGCTACTTGAGATTTTTCTCCAAGTAAGCAAACTCATTACCCAATTACCGTTGAAGGTGTATGGCTTAAAGTTTAGCCCGCGTAATTATAAATTATTACCATGTAAGCAAACTCAGTTCCCTCGTAAGGTGTCAATATGCTGACTTCAAGCCTACGTCCATAGTAATCGACTTGTGGTCCACCTGTCAATTAGCTTTGTGTAAAGGACTAAACAAATGAAAATGTCCAAACGTATCAAAAATTATCTACATGAACAATGTCGCAAACAGGGCTGTGTAGTGTGCAGTTTTACTATTTAGTCAATCGAGTTGAAACTTGCATCACTAAAGCGGGTTCAGTAAAAAATTATTATGTTCCAGTTAGTTGATTTTTCATGCAAAATGCTTCTGGATCATTAGTTACGTTGATTAAAAGGCAAAATCGTATATGAAGAGCTATAAAAAAAAAATAGAGTACTTTGTGCAGTTAAATGGCTAATAGTACAATACCTAGTAAGGTACTAGGTTATTTAACAAAAATGAGGTCTACAGCCTTTGAGATGGACGAGTTCGCGGTAGTAGTCAGCGCTTGCGACTCCAGGCCCCGACTATGACACTCGCCCAGGGCGTCATACACTGCTAAGTATGAGTGTCAGTTCATTATTATAAAAAAAAAGGCATAGATATACACATTATACAGCGATCCCAAACTATACAAATATTTCTGAGCTCGCCATCCACCAAATATCAGTTCAATAGTTTTGTTTATAGATAGAGGACTGCGAGTTGTCCCAAGATCAAAGCAGTAGCCATTTTGCTCTTTTGACAAATACAAAGAAAGAAGAGCGCATTGTGTTTTTTAATGCCAACTTGAACTTAGTGCTCTCCCCTCAATGACAGTGTATTGCAGCGGTTCTCAACCTTTTAAGCTCGGCGACGCCTCTTTACAATCCCACACTCTGCCACGACCCCCCCCCCCCATCCCCGCTCAGACACACAGCAATAGAAGAATAGACAAAACTATTCATTTTTTCAAGGTCTCTGGCGACCCCTGGCAAATCGTCAATCGACCCCCCAAAGGGGTCGCGACCCACAGGCTGAGAACCCCTGGTGTATTGCAAGGAAAAAAAATATATTATTCTAAGTTTTATTCGCCTATAACGACTGCATATTTAAAAAAAAATGGAAATTCGAAACAGGATCGCAATAGCAGTAAAGGCCTCCGAATAACCTGCTGATCACTGTCAGAAAACGAAAGCCTCGACTGTAAACCTTCTTACAGGAAACAGTATACAGGAAAAAAGGGGAGACTCTTTAGAGAATGGATTAGCCTTTTGTCAAGGCGAAAGAGAGAAATGAAGAAAGATGGCGCGACAGTTCATCTGTGGTGCCCCAACGGTCGAACAGAATAAGGTAAAGGTAAAGTTCTATTTGAATACTTGCGGTGAAAGGTCAATATTCTATGAGTTATTAGAACAAGATAAGAGTGTGTTTATAAAGAACAAGATAAGAGTGTGTTTATAAAGAACAAGATAAGAGTGTGTTTATAAAGAACAAGATAAGAGTGTGTTTATAAAGAACAAGATAAGAGTGTGTTTATAAAGAACAAGATAAGAGTTTGTTTATAAAGAACAAGATAAGAGTGTGTTTATAAAGAACAAGATAAGAGTGTGTTTATAAAGAACAAGATAAGAGTGTGTTTATAAAGAACAAGATAAGAGTGTGTTTATAAAGAACAAGACAAGAGTGTGTTTAGAAAAAACAAGATAAGAGTGTGTTTATAAATAACAAGATCTAAATGTGTAGTTTGGCGGGGGCCGTGCTGACAACCTTTTCTTAGCTCGCATTATGTCAATATCTAGAGTAAGTGACCAGAGACAGAAATACTGTCAGCATGTTTTTTGTCAGAGACTAGCAATGAAATTAATAGTTCATTGAATTAAGTGTTAGATGTGTATCATCTATCTCTTCTTTATTATTTTCTATCTCTTTTTTCTCTTTCTATTTATTTACATCTTTCTTCCCTTCTCTTTCTCGACTTCTTTTTTTTTTCTCTTTCTTTTCTTCTCTCATCTTTCTGCTCCTCTAACCTCTCTCTCACTCTGTGTATCTCTCATTCTCCTCTCTCTCTCTTTATAAACTGTTAAATTAACTATACATAAAATATGTAGGGAATTTTTTTTTTTAAATCTAAAATCTACCTACACTCAGCTGGGTCTTCGTCTTTGTGTGTTCCGTAGATTGACGACCCTGAAATATAACAATTAAATCTGAATTTTAGTTGTACGGTAAAGAGGGGAAAAGAGGAATTAAGTCACATGATTTAGTGAATAGATTTTAAAGGGAATACTTTGCATTGCAATAATTTCTAAATGCACTAGCCGGCTCATTAAATTGAACTGTTACGAAGAGGGTCATCTGGACAGTGTCTTTATCCTCCTTGGTTCCAAGAACGACTATGATTCACGTTATAGAGCACAATCTGTTTGTGACTGTGGAGACCCCTTCTGGAAAGACATTTCATCCAGGGCCGGCCTTAGGCCACTGTAACCTATGCAGCCGTAGTGGGCTGCGCACTTTCATAGTACTCGCGCTAATCTTAGGTATAAATTATTAAATTAAACTATTTGAACTTATAATAGGGTTCCCGCGGCATCCTGCTTTTCCAGGAGACCTTGGAAATCTCGTGAAATTTTTAAAATCTCTTAAAAACTCATAAAAATCTCCTGAAAAATAGACAAAATTGTCATCGTTAAGTTACATTCTACCAAATACCTCGAAAACCCCGGTAGAAATTTTTAGCTCATCTGTCCACCAATAAAATAATAATACTTGAGATAAAAAATAGATAGATTAAACAGTTTGGAATTTTGATGATATACTGTATGACTTCGCTACACGCAAGGCTCGTAAAGTAAAGCTTCTTTGATCGTGATTTTGTACTTAGTAAAGAATGAATAAAATGTAAAGACGAATTTATTTTCTAATACAAAATCTTAATTTTCACTTATAATCCTTATCCCTACACAGAATGGGACCCGCCCAATCCGTTTCGCACAGGGCCCCGCAATAGTCATGGCCGGCCCTGATTTCATCCAACTATGACGTAGATAAGGGGGTGCCATCGGCTTTGGTGGAAGCGGAACCAGCCATGTTTCGTTTGGTTCACTTGTCTTCCAGATCTGAGGTGAGCTCTTTGTTTCTGTCCGCATCATCCTTCGTCGCCATGTCTTGCCCCATAGTGCGGTCTAGGGCTTTGCCTTGAATCATCGATGACCACTGCTTTGAGGTCCAGTTTGATTAGTATGAATACATCCTTGTATCAGAGCTAGGGGAGGGGGGGGCGACAGGAGGACTTGTTCCAGTCGCCTGTCGAGGATGACTTTGGAGGAGTTCTTCGTCCTCCACACTTCGAACACGGTCAGACCAACGAAGGCGAATAGGGGGCGGAGCTCAACAAGTATAAGAAATAGCCAGAAAATCCGTCTCTTATATCAGCATTGCTTTGCATCTATATGCGCATCCATGTCATTGGTTTTAGTTTCCTTAAACTGTAAATTAGTTTTAAGTAAATGAAACGCATTTTATCAATCAGCTGTTATTTTTGCATAAAAAAATAACTAAGTTAAAATTATGTCCGACATTAATTACAATAAAGTTTTTCATTGACTTTTGGAAAAAGGAAAGGGAAGTTCCCCCTTTTAGACCATGAAATCTATACGGCAGATGATGCAAACATCATCCGTCTCTATGGTGACGGTGAGAAGAGGTTATCCATTGGTTGTGAATGATGCAAGATAGGTGGCGTTGCCGTCATTTCGTCTCAGTTAGGGGAGACGATTGAAAAAACACGGTAAAACTGAAAAAGGTTTTGTTATTGTAGTGAGTTACATTTTGTTAGAGAATTTTATTACCGAAGTCTAGTACACTTTCATTTGATTTCACATTAACTCGATTTTGTTTATAGTATAAATAAAGTGTTGCTTCGTTTGTGCACATATTATTTGAAGTTTTATTAGTCAAGATATACTACGCCTACATCTGTTTAGTTGTCTATTAGCAGTTTGGTGCTACAAGTCAACGGCGGATAACAACAATTATACAATTATATTTTTAATTAACAACTTTCCCTATTCAAGTGTAGAAATGTATTTGAAGAGTGGAGCGGGGGTTAATATATTACACCACGTCCAACATCTAAAAAAACACGAGAAGTACAAAAGAAGCACACTCTAATGGTCCCAATAAGAAGAGTTTTTGTTTTTTAAAGATTTGATTTATTTGGCTTATATGTCTTGTATGTGTCTTGTATATGTCTTGTATATGTCTTGAAGCCATACTCCTAAGCCTCGTCTTCACGTCAATAAGTTTTGCGAAGTAAAATTTCAACGGACACGAAATATTTAAACCCCCATCTCTATCGCAGTTAAGGTGGGACACTATGGATTGTTGTTAGATGTTTGGGCTAGATTAGTGGCAAAAACTGCTTGGCTACCTAATGAAGGGGATTCGAATCCCGACTCGAACGGAGTTGTGTTTGCTGAGCGCTTCAAGTCAGTACGGAAAAAATCGACCAGATAGCCCAATCCCCTATCTGGTCCATAAAAGAGATTGGATCCTAGCGCTCTATGCATGCTATAAGAATGAAAGTTGGCTATTCAAAAGATTTTTTTAAAAATCTTTTACAGCATGAGCTGACTTGAACACACTGCACTCAACAGTACTGAAAACTAGAAAGCTATTGGCCCTAGCTGGCGAGCAGATAAGTACATTTCATTGTATGGGTACTTACAAAACTTGCGAACCTCATCTTCTGAAAATACAAATCGTCAGATATTTTATTAATTTTTTAAATAGTTTTTAAAATTGATAAATGTTAATGCTTAAACCTACACTTAAACCTATACATTTCCTTTTTCTTCACTATCACGAAGACACAGTAGAAACAAATGAAAGCTATTAATAAAACATTATTCCTTCTCTCTCTCTCTCCCTCTCTCTCTCTCCCCTCTTTCTTGTTTTGGACGTTTCATCAGGACTGAAGATTATTATGTCATATCCCGTCATATAGCGGGAAGGTTTGAACCCGAAAACATCGATACTAAGGTTCGTAGCGCAATCCACTCGACCAAGCAAGACAACACTTAGGCGAAACTTTCTGACTGTCAGGTGTCTTATGGTCGTAACATTAATGACAACAAACTTAGTCAATTGTTACGCATCTGTTTCACCATAATGTACAACTAATACAAAGGGATGCAACCTTAAAACTCAGTTACACTACCGCATCTGCTGTGTACAGTATGCAGCCTTGTAGGACTACGTAAGTACTCTCTAGTGTCAGATCACTTTGACATCTGTCGGTTGTCCAGTGTTTCACTTTTTAATACATGTTCACTTAACTCTGTTGTATCCCGGCCTTAAACGTGAACTATTTGACATTTTTAAAAAAATATATTTGAGTGCATAGCAACCGGAACACACACATAACACACCATCTCCAACCTGGCCCACACTACACACACACACACACACAGACACACACATCACAAAACTGACCAACCACCCCAACCACCCCAAAACATTCCCCTGTTCACGTGCGATCTTATCACTATCGAAAGTTTCGATTGTGTGCGCTACCGTTGTTAAAGGACATACTCTGGCGCCTCACCTGTCCAACTGTCCGGCGGCGTTCTTCCTCGTCTCAACTTTGTGACTGAAACGTATAGAGAGGTGTATCCACAAATACAAATAGCATCTCCAGTTATAGGCAATAAAAAATATGAGAATGAAATATGGCCTACATTTTAGATTTGAATATGAAATAAATAGAACACTATATTGTCCCCAATATGAGACTAAAATATGAACTAAATTAAATTGTTCACTAAAATTTTAGCTAACTTGGTCTAAACATTTGAATGCGTTTAGTAACGATTTAGTAGTAAATATGAAATCAAAACAAAAATGTTTGGAAAAAAAAGTGCCACTTTTTGTGGTGTATTTATAGGAAGGTAAAGATAAATAAACAAATGTAGATGGATGGATGGATGGCTGGCTGGCTGGCTGTCTCTGTCTGTCTGTCTCTGTCTGTCTCTGTCTGTCTGTCTCTGTCTGTCTCTGTCTGTCTGTTTCTGTCTGTCTCTGTCTGTCTGTCTCTGTCTGTCTGTCTCTGTCTGTCTGTCTCTGTCTGTCTGTCTCTGTCTGTCTGTCTCTGTCTGTCTGTCTCTGTCTGTCTGTCTCTGTCTGTCTGTCTGTCTCTGTCTGTCTGTCTCTGTCTGTCTGTCTCTGTCTGTCTCTGCCTGTCTGTCTCTGCCTGTCTGTCTCTGTCTGTCTGTCTCTGTCTGTCTGTCTCTCTCTGTCTGTCTCTGTCTGTCTGTCTCTGTCTGTCTCTGTCTGTCTCTGTCTGTCTGTCTCTCTCTGTCTGTCTGTCTCTGTCTGTCTGTCTCTGTCTGTCTGTCTCTGTCTGTCTGTCTCTGTCTGTCTGTCTCTGTCTGTCTGTCTCTGTCTGTCTGTCTCTGTCTGTCTGTCTCTGTCTGTCTGTCTCTGTCTGTCTGTCTGCCTGTCTGTCTCTGCCTGTCTGTCTCTGTCTGTCTGTCTCTGTCTGTCTGTCTCTGTCTGTCTGTCTCTGTCTGTCTGTCTCTGTCTGTCTGTCTCTGTCTGTCTGTCTGTCTCTGTCTGTCTGTCTCTGTCTGTCTGTCTCTGTCTGTCTGTCTCTGTCTGTCTGTCTCTGTCTGTCTTTGGGTAGTTGATTAAGCTTGTATGTAAATAGGTGCGTTAGTAGGTTGGTTCTTTAGGTAGTTAGATGTGTATGTTTGTTGGTGGATGGGAGACAAAGTACAAGAAAGAGAAAGTAAAAAAAAGCGAGATTAAAAGAGAGAAAAACAAAATGGATTGAAAGAAAAGAAGTGAAAGATGTAAACTACAGAGCGACAGAAGGTGGAGAGAGAAAGACATAGAAGATTAAGAGGAAAATATGTCATGAATCAAAGAAAATGTCCCTTACAATTTCCGAGTTTGACCAGTATATTATCCTGAGGCTTAAAGCGTCTATCTCTCCCCTTTACACCTGAAAGAAAAATGTTTTAGGTGTTTGCTACACTAATGAAGGCACAAATTATGTTATAATAATGACACATGGTAAAATTAGAAGAATGAGATAAGCAAAGCTGGATGAATGAGGACATAGAATTGTTTGACCAAAATGTGGAGATAGCGAAGTTGTAGTGAAGGAACGCATAACAAAGTGAGAAGAATGAGTTACACCTAAATTTAGACCAAGGTCAGGACAGAAGGCTTAAGAGGAATAGTAACAATACATGAGACACTGAACTAAAATCTACAAATACTAAAACAAATCCCAATACAAATACTCAGAAAGACACACAGAAACAAGAATGTTTCTCGCTCCATATTCTGGGCAAATTCGTACAAAGGCTCCTTCTTTTTTGGTGCTATTAGTGCATGGAATGGGTTGCCTGAATAAGCCAGGAAAACCAACGACTTGGCAGAGTTTAAGTCACTGATGAACATGCGTGACTAGATTCACACATTAAAGAGCTTTGAGTTTTGTGTTTTTGGCATATCGGCACAATTTAGGCCATGTCGTGCCCGTAATCCTTCAAGGATTACTCTCCTTTACAAGAGCTACATTCCATACAGTTAAATCATTAAAAACAAGGTCTATTCACAGTTAAAATAGTAAAGGTATTAAAAATGTAATAATTTGTAAAAATCTTATGTAATCCTATTCTCTGTTGAAATGACGTTTGTAGATTATACGACACGATAATATTTTGACAGTATCACACCTACCTATAGGGAACTTATCGTCCTCTAGAATATCCACAATCTTCTCATTGGGTGGAGACAGAACAGTTTGGATATTTTCATCCAGCCTTGCATCATTCACGTACTGGGGTATGTACTTCTTCCTCACCGGGGCCTTGGGCCCAATCAATTCAAACTGGAAATAAAGGGAGATAAAACATTATATATAGAGAGAACAGTTTAAACTTACGCCTCAAAGATTAACATACAGGAGTGGCTCTTACCTAATGTTGATTTAAGTTTTACACATACATTATTCTATACATTTTATATACAAACAAAAAATACAAAATATTATAATTAATTGTCACGTTTTGTTAGACGGAATCAAAATTAAGGAATTACACATTTTAATAACAAAAGACTAAAGAACGGTGTTTGAATCACAGTATTATCTTTGTAAAAGTCTACAGTCTTCACCGGGCGGATTTACCTACACACACCTACACTAACATACAATATCTAGGCTATCAAGGGCCCCATTTCTCAAATATCATTAGTTTATTGTAAGTTGATATAAGGCACTTGATATGCATACATTACTTACCTACACACGCCAACACTAACATACAATATCTAGGCTATCAAGGCCCCACATTTCTCAATATACCATTACTTTATCCAAAGTTAATTTAAGGCACTTCATATAGATGTAATACTTACCTACACACGCCTACACTAAGATATAATATCTAGACTACCAAGAGCCCCATATCTCATATTTCATTAATTTATCTGAAGTCGATAAATCCACTTAATATACATATAGTATGGTTAAGGTCTGATTGATTATAATACACCAGTTCCATTTACATAGATTCAATATATATGCGAACGAAGAGTGAAGAGCCTTCTTAAATGCAAACTGTTTTTGAGGCGCCTAAATTTAGATTCGATTCTTATTAAGCATTAAAACCTTGGAGGATAAAAATATTAAGCGTCAACTTTTGAAAAATTGTTTGTATTTATTCATTCTATCCAATATGAAATCTTTGATCTTTGACTAAATATCAATAATAAAATTAAATCTAGAACTTGGATAAAGAGTCTAGACTCAATGTATCTTAATCTACAATCATCAATTAAATTCTTGATTCACGTTTCTCGATAAAATCAAGAAATAAGCAGTTGAAGATGTCTCGGAGAGGTAAGGTAAGAATGAATGTTACTTTGATATTTTGGTCTCATTGTTATATCCCCTTGTTGTGAATGTGAAAGTAAGTATTGCACGTGTTGTGAACTGAGTCATTAAGTCTTCTTTGAATGTGCGAGAGAGTGTGTTTAGTTAGTAAGGTCTTGCTCTCGGTCCAGGAAGGTTGGACGTTTACTTCCTGGACTGGTGTTTGTTTATTAATATTAATATTTATTGTGCATTATTTCAGCTATATTGGAAATTAAAATGTCATTGTTATATTCTATGAGATGTGGAGCTCGAGTCGATGTGTATTGAAGTATAATTGTTTTGAGTTGTAATAGTTAAGAATTGAAGAATCAAGTAATATTTGTTCGTATAAGTGAAACCCCTAGTGAGCCACAGTAAACTACTCAATCAACAACCCAATTCAAGAACAAGCATATAAATTGAACCCTTGGCAGAAGTCTCAAATTGACTAGCACGTCTAGATTGACACATCGATGCACGTACAACGTAACTAGACCTAGGCTCTATACTCTCCTATGTTTGGCTATAAAGAAACGCCTATGATTTATTATAAGATAACTAAACCCGCTTTATCTTGGTTAACTTACATTCTCCATTTTCTCTCATGTACTGCTACTCTGGAACTGAAGGCTCAACTAGTCTTAAAAATGTGTGAAAAATATATTTATATGTAGAATTATATCTGTAATATCTAGACTCTCTTGGTTTAAATTTACAATAGACTACTAGACACATCATTAGGATATAAATCTACAATATTAGACAAGACTGATATTCAGTTCTAGTGCTAAAAGGGACGCAGCTGCCAAATGTAGTGATTTTTTTCTTTATGAAAGAAGCGTACACTAGCGCGCACTAATTATCTACACCCCGAATACCACTAATCGCTCGCCGTTTATTAATCTCACATGATAACCTAATGATGTGGTGACCATAGCATTATTGTTTAAGAGTTTAAATGAATTCTCTCTTGAATCTAGGTCTAGTGGCTTAGTAATGTGTACAATAATGTTTGTATAAAATCAAAACAAAAATGTTGGGGAAAAAATGTGCCACTTTTTGTGGGGTATTTATAGGAAGGTAAAGATAGATAGATAAGATAGATAGATAAGATAGATAGATAAGATAGATAGATAAGATAGATAGATAAGATAGATAGATAAGATAGATAGATAAGATAGATAGATAAGATAGATAGATAAGATAGATAAGATAGATAGATAAGATAGATAGATAAGATAGATAGATAAGATAGATAGATAAGATAGATAGATAAGATAGATAGATAAGATAGATAGATAAGATAGATAGATAAGATAGATAAGATAGATAGATAAGATAGATAGATAAGATAGATAAGATAGATAAGATAGATAAGATAGATAAGATAGATAGATAAGATAGATAGATAAGATAGATAGATAAGATAGATAGATAAGATAGATAGATAAGATAGATAGATAAGATAGATAGATAAGAAAGATAGATAAGAAAGATAGATAAGATAGATAGATAAGATAGATAGAAAAGATAGATAAGATAGATAGATAAGATAGATAGATAAGATAAGATAGATAGAATAGATAAGATAGAATAGATAAGATAGAATAGATAAGATAGATAGATAAGATAGATAGATAAGATAGATAGATAAGATAGATAGATAAGATAGATAGATAAGATAGATAGATAAAATAGATAGATAAGATAGATAGATAAGATAGATAGATAAGATAGATAGATAAGATAGATAGATAAGATAGATAGATAAGATAGATAAGATAGATAGATAAGATAGATAGATAAGATAGATAGATAGATAGATAGATAAGATAGATAGATAGATAAGATAGAATAGATAAGATAGATAGAATAGATAAGATAGATAGAATAGATAAGATAGATAGAATAGATAAGATAGATAGAATAGATAAGATAGATAGAATAGATAAGATAGATAGAATAGATAAGATAGATAGAATAGATAAGATAGATAGAATAGATAAGATAGATAGAATAGATAAGATAGATAGAATAGATAAGATAGATAGAATAGATAAGATAGATAGAATAGATAAGATAGATAGAATAGATAAGATAGATAGAATAGATAAGATAGATAGAATAGATAAGATAGAATAGAATAGATAAGATAGAATAGAATAGATAAGATAGATAGATAAGATAGATAGATAAGATAGATAGATAAGATAGATAGATAAGATAGATAGATAAGATAGATAGATAAGATAGATAGATAAGATAGATAGATAAGATAGATAGATAAGATAGATAGATAAGATAGATAGATAAGATAGATAGATAAGATAGATAGATAAGATAGATAGATAAGATAGATAGATAAGATAGATAGATAGATAGATAAGATAGATAAGATAGATAGATAGATAAGATAGATAGATAGATAAGATAGATAGATAGATAAGATAGATAGATAGATAAGATAGATAGATAGATAAGATAGATAAATAAGATAGATAGATAGATAAGATAGATAGATAGATAAGATAGATAGAATAGATAAGATAGAATAGATAAGATAGAATAGATAAGATAGATAGAATAGATAAGATAGATAGAATAGATAAGATAGATAGAATAGATAAGATAGATAGAATAGATAAGATAGATAGAATAGATAAGATAGATAGAATAGATAAGATAGATAGAATAGATAAGATAGATAGAATAGATAAGATAGATAGAATAGATAAGATAGATAGAATAGATAAGATAGATAGAATAGATAAGATAGATAGAGTAGATAAGATAGATAGAGTAGATAAGATAGATAGAGTAGATAAGATAGATAGAATAGATAAGATAGATAGAATAGATAAGATAGATAGAATAGATAAGATAGATAGAATAGATAAGATAGATAGAATAGATAAGATAGATAGAATAGATAAGATAGAATAGAATAGATAAGATAGATAGATAAGATAGATAGATAAGATAGATAGATAAGATAGATAGATAAGATAGATAGATAAGATAGATAGATAAGATAGATAGATAAGATAGATAGATAAGATAGATAGATAAGATAGATAGATAAGATAGATAGATAAGATAGATAGATAAGATAGATAGATAAGATAGATAGATAAGATAGATAGATAAGATAGATAGATAAGATAGATAGATAAGATAGATAGATAAGATAGATAGATAAGATAGATAGATAAGATAGATAGATAAGATAGATAGATAAGATAGATAGATAAGATAGATAGATAAGATAGATAGAAAAGATAGATAAGATAAGATAGATAAGATAAGATAGATAAGATAAGATAGATAAGATAGATAGATAAGATAGATAAGATAGATAAGATAGATAAGATAGATAAGATAGATAGATAAGATAGATAGATAAGATAGATAGATAAGATAGATAGATAAGATAGATAGATAAGATAGATAGATAAGATAGATAGATAAGATAGATAGATAAGATAGATAGATAAGATAGATAGATAAGATAGATAGATAAGATAGATAGATAAGATAGATAGATAAGATAGATAGATAAGATAGATAGATAAGATAGATAGATAGATAAGATAGATAGATAGATAAGATAGATAGATAGATAAGATAGATAGATAAGATAGATAGATAAGATAGATAGATAGATAAGATAGATAGATAGATAAGATAGATAGATAGATAAGATAGATAGATAGATAAGATAGATAGATAGATAGATAAGATAGATAGATAGATAAGATAGATAGATAGATAGATAAGATAGATAGATAGATAAGATAGATAGATAAGATAGATAGATAGATAAGATAGATAGATAGATAAGATAGATAGATAGATAAGATAGATAGATAGATAGATAAGATAGAATAGATAAGATAGATAGAATAGATAAGATAGATAGAATAGATAAGATAGATAGAATAGATAAGATAGATAGAATAGATAAGATAGATAGAATAGAGAAGATAGATAGAATAGAGAAGATAGATAGAATAGAGAAGATAGATAGAATAGAGAAGATAGATAGAATAGAGAAGATAGATAGAATAGATAAGATAGATAGAATAGATAAGATAGATAGAATAGATAAGATAGATAGAATAGATAAGATAGATAGAGTAGATAAGATAGATAGAGTAGATAAGATAGATAGAGTAGATAAGATAGATAGAGTAGATAAGATAGATAGAATAGATAAGATAGATAGAATAGATAAGATAGATAGAATAGATAAGATAGATAGAATAGATAAGATAGATAGAATAGATAAGATAGATAGAATAGATAAGATAGATAGAATAGATAAGATAGATAGAATAGATAAGATAGATAGAATAGATAAGATAGATAGAATAGATAAGATAGATAGAATAGATAAGATAGATAGAATAGATAAGATAGATAGAATAGATAAGATAGATAGAATAGATAAGATAGATAGAATAGATAAGATAGATAGATAAGATAGATAGATAAGATAGATAGATAAGATAGATAGATAAGATAGATAGATAAGATTAGATAGATAAGATAGATAGATAAGATAGATAGATAAGATAGATAGATAAGATAGATAGATAAGATAGATAGATAAGATAGATAGATAAGATAGATAGATAAGATAGATAGATAAGATAGATAGATAAGATAGATAGATAAGATAGATAGATAAGATAGATAGATAAGATAGATAGATAAGATAGATAGATAAGATAGATAGATAAGATAGATAGATAAGATAGATAGATAGATAAGATAGATAGATAGATAGATAAGATAGATAGATAGATAAGATAGATAGATAGATAAGATAGATAGATAGATAAGATAGATAGATAGATAGATAAGATAGATAGATAGATAAGATAGATAGATAGATAAGATAGATAGATAGATAAGATAGATAGATAAGATAGATAGATAAGATAGATAGATAGATAAGATAGATAGATAGATAAGATAGATAGATAGATAAGATAGAATAGATAAGATAGATAGAATAGATAAGATAGATAGAATAGATAAGATAGATAGAATAGATAAGATAGATAGAATAGATAAGATAGATAGAATAGATAAGATAGATAGAATAGATAAGATAGATAGAATAGATAAGATAGATAGAATAGATAAGATAGATAGAATAGATAAGATAGATAGAATAGATAAGATAGATAGAATAGATAAGATAGATAGAATAGATAAGATAGATAGAATAGATAAGATAGATAGAATAGATAAGATAGATAGAATAGATAAGATAGATAGAATAGATAAGATAGATAGAATAGATAAGATAGATAGAATAGATAAGATAGATAGAATAGATAAGATAGATAGAATAGATAAGATAGATAGAATAGATAAGATAGATAGAATAGATAAGATAGATAGAATAGATAAGATAGATAGATAAGATAGATAGATAAGATAGATAGATAAGATAGATAGATAAGATAGATAGATAAGATAGATAGATAAGATAGATAGATAAGATAGATAGATAGATTAGATAGATAGATAGACCAGACAGACAGACAGACAGACAGATAGATAGATAGATCTATGTAGGAAATAGAGTTTTTATGATATACTGTATGACTTCGCTTCACGCAAGGCTCGTCAAGTAATTCTGTACGTAGTAAAGAATGAATAAAATACAGAGACAAATTTATTTTGTTATACAAACGGCCATGAAGAGAATTATATAGAGAGATTTTAGATTCAATGTTTCGTTCATTCCCTGCGGGGAAATGTACCAGGAAGAAGAAGAGACAGAGAAAGATAACATCAAAGAATGGACGGGCTAGAGAAGAATGGAGAAATACGGTCAACAGATCATGCTGAGTACCCCAACGTCAAACAGACTAAAAAGAAAGGAATAGGTTAGGTTAGGTGACTCCCTCAAAGTGCCATCTAATTAAACCAATCATTAGATCAGCTGTCAGAGTATGACACATGACAATGACAAATACTTGCACCAAGCAGTTACAACACTTGCTACGTGATGAGATGAAGTCAGCTGTCAAAATCTGATACAGAATCTTTGAGCATCGCTGTAATAATTTCTAGCGCTGTGGGGTCACCCTGATTTCTTTTCACTATCGGCTTATTGATAACCAGGATAATCACTTGGCCTAAGTAGTATATTATGGCTGTTAAGGCATCTTTGATGGAGCTTTTAATGCCTTCTAAAAACCAGAGAGAACAGAGAATGAACATTCCAATAGAGAAGGAGAGAATGTCACTAAATATAAGCTATAAGACAAGTTATAAAATAAAAATAATCTTTATTATCCATAAGGGAATGTTTCTTACAATTTGTTCATTACACCATACAAAACATTATAAAAAAAAAAAAAATTTACATTCACACCAGACTCACTCATAATAAAAATGAACAAATTTCATTGTTAGGCACTGCCAGGGTCGAGCTTCGTTAGAGAGACGAAATGTATTGTAGTCCTTTGAACAGTGTCCAACTGACAAATTTTATGGGGATGTGGCGGGTATGCAGCAGTACCGCCCTCTGAAAGGCAACGAGAACTTTCTTAGAAATGTTCAGGGTCTCTAGTGTGTCTACGTGGTCCGTTGCCACTATTATTATTATTATTTTAGAAATGAACCATTATTATTAGTATTGTATTATAAACGTAGACGGCGAAAAGAAAAATCTAAATCGACCGGCTGCGGACAATGGTTATGCTTGCCTTGGGTGTGGCAAAATATGTAGGTCACAGCTGGGACTGCGCAGCCACGGGAAATACTGCATTCCTCACTAATCTTCGGACTCGAAGACAAGCCTTATTATTATTATTTTAAACTATTAGTCGGCTGAGAGTGCTAGTACGACCCTCGACAAGAGAAAAAGAACTTGGGCGGCTTTAGACAAGAGAAAGTGAAACAAAGCTGCCCTTTCTGATCGCCTTAAAAAAATGATGTATTTTTTATAAGCAACGGCAAAACTGCTTCTCCATTATCGGCCTTTTAAGTCACAATAGGTTCTGCCCAACTTCAGTAAAAGCAATCTTTCCCGTGATTCATCTGGGAGCATCCATTGTCTTTAAAGGAGATGTAGCCATATAATCATTCAGCATAAACTATAAGTCGTAAACACAAAGTGCACTCACAAAATAACGACAACAAACCAGCTGTGGGATCTAGTGGGTAAAGAATTCAAAGATCACGTACAGCATGGCGCTTGGAAATATCCAAACAAACAACAATTTCATACGGATCGCAATGTCATTATCAGATAAGATAATCTCTTAGAAATATTCGGGTTTTTTTATACACATCGGCACAACTTAGGCCCATCGGCACAATTTAGGCCATGCCGTCTATCTTTTAGATAGCAAACTGTCAACGTATATTTCAATACAAAATATTAGAACAAAAACTAGTTTGAACATTCCTTGTTTTATTTGTACTCAAGTGTGTACATTTATTATTTATAACCTACGTATTTACAGCCTCAATGGATTATTTATTTAACTGAAAAGAAGCAACAATAAATATATCTGTTTCACTGCCAAAAAAGTGAATTCAAAATAGTGAAAAAGTGGGGGGGGGGGGGGGAGTTTGGGGAACCACTGATGACTTTAAACATTCTGCTGTGTCTAGGTCAGTATGGCATCAAGTATGGCATGAATGGCATCGAGCGTTAACATTAAAAAGAAAAAAAGTGACATCACATAAGCCGAAAGTCATCTTGAAATCTCATTAAGCAGGGCCACCTTTCGTTTATACCTTTTATCTTAATACTATCATTCATGACAACATTTTGCGACAATGTCCCAATACAAAGTTTTGATTTTTTTCTTCTTCACGTTATTGACTGCATAACAACAATTACAACAACGTACGATATTGTAGCTGGTAGTGGAATCTATTTCTTAACTCCCAAATCCTGTCCTGATGAAGGCTGTTCACTCTTTTATCTTGAAGATTCATTTTGTGCCCTCTCGTATAAAAAAAATGTTATGCGGGGTTCCGTTCAAAAGTGTTAATGTAGTCCTCGACTTCAGACATCTTCAAGCTGGTCGTGTCTCGTATGTCTGCCAGTCTCTTGATGGACCGAACTAGTTCAATCATGAAGTCAATCGGCTTCTCGGGTCGCTCCAACGTAATGACAAAGGTCAGAAACTGTTGATGGGGAGGGGGGGGGAGGAGAGAGAAAGAGGTCATGACCTATGTGTGCTTCTGTTTATCTCGGATATAAAAATATACGTTAGGGAAAAAAAAATACAGATTTAAAATGTAAAGAGAAAAAAGAAACAACGCAAGAAGTTCTGTATTGCTAGGGAACTTGCTTCATCCAGTTCTTCAATTACAGTTTCAGCTAAGTTCTACAGAAGACGGTGCGCAAGTTGTTCATGCGCGTCTGTTTATCTATTCAACTTTTGACTGAAGACAAAGAAACATTGGAGCCCAGTGTTTGAATACACCCTGAAACTGCAAGCTTTTTCACAAAAGCCAAATGTAATGTTAAGGTGAATATATCTGAAATCTGAAACAAAACTATAACGGTCTAACCAAAGTTTTTAGTGTGTCATCTATTAGCTTGCATTTATTTTAGTCCCAAGGATCTGCATAAACTCTCAGTTTCTAGAACTATCGCTAGGGCCGTTTTTTTTTTTTAAATAAGTGTCCTCATATTGTTCACCTATGACTTTGCAAGCTAATAGGAGGAATTGTTAAAATGTTTTAGTAACTTCAGTTGAGGTGAATATTTCTGCATTCTTACACAACTGGGTCTCGTCTTGTAGATGACTATAAAAGTCAGTTTTTTGCATCTTGTGTACAGAGTACCATTAATGCGAATAATAAAAGAATTTCAATTTATTTAAATTACTTTTTCGTTGCCCCATTTAGCAACTTTGAATTAAACTTCTAGGCTCTTGTGATAGCATAAATTAAGATCAATACGAAGGTTGTCCTATAACTTTGAATTGAATATGTATTATATCACAGTGACAATAAGCTATTTAAACAAAGTTTTGTTAATACATTTCAAAATTACTTTCTACATCTTTTCATTTATTAATTTTTTCTTCAAGTTGCATTTTATGCCCCACAAATATTCTGTAACTAATGAATCTTACTTTTTTTTTTTTCACTGTATAGAACTTGAGACAAAAAACAACCCCAAAAAAAACAAAAAACACCTTCTTAACACAATCGTCATCCCAACAGCAACAAATGCTTGTGGGACATGGAAGTCATCTACCAAAATCTTTAAAATAAAACTAAATGTGGCTCAACAAATATGGTTAAGAGAAAATAGGGGTCAGTTATAGAGATCGGGTCTCAAACAAGGAAATCCTTTGTCTAACTGAAAGTCGACTGCTTAGGTTGTGACAGAGCGTCTCATCAGGTTTACGGGACATATTCTCCAACAAAATGAATTACGCATTCCAAGAAATGCGATGACATGGAGGCCGAGGTCGTAGCTAGGAATTTTCCATCGTTTGGGGTCTGGGGGGGGGGGGGGGGTCTTGACCTCTTTGGGGGCCCTGCATTTTACGTAATATTTCATTTTTAATGTAAAAAAACATTTATTTTGGGGCCCCTATCAAGTGGGGACCCGGGGGGATTTTCAAATTCTCCCCTCTCCTCCCCCCACCCTAGCTCAGCCACTGGTGGAGGCCAAAGCGCAAACATGGACGTCTTCATATAACTTTTAATGATATAACATTTTCTTGGGGGACCACAGAGCAGTGGACACCAGGTGGGAAGAGGTTTCAGACATTGCCAGTTAAGGATCTTTACGGTATTTTATTGCATTTAAGAGAATGCTTTTGAACGTGAAACTGGATCTTCGAAATACGGACGCAAAGAGAAGATCACTGGGATTTACTTAATTAGGGAAATGCCCTACATATTTTAAAATTATCTTGATTATCTCTCTTGGTAACGAGAAAGTCATTCGAAGAAATAAATCAAGGACATTTAGGTCCCAATCTACTGTGCGAGTTCAAAGTGAAACTTGACGTGTGTCAGTGTGAGAGTGTGTAGCTTAAGGGTTCTCAACCTGTGGGTCGCAACCGCCTAGGGGGTCGATTGACGATTCGCCAGGGGTCGCCAAAGACCATCGAAAGGTTGAGAACCGCTTCTGTAGCTAAACCAAACTCTTACTTCAAACAGCTCGTAGATTGCATTGTTCATGAGATACTCCTGACACGTCTCGTCTTTCCTTTTGGAAACCGGCGTCATCTTTTCCAACGGTACATTAGGAGGTTTCCTCTGGAATAGATATTTGAATGCATGTTAGTGAAACATTGTACTCATCCTTTATTCTCGGAATCAAAGACATTGTCGCTAGTTTTAATACATGATGTTGGTGTAAATACTATTATCTTTTATGAGATTAGCAATGTTGCTAGTTTTAATCCAGGATAGCAAAATATAAATGATGTTAGCACTAATGTTAGTGCTAATTCAGGATTTGAAGGCGCGGTGGCAAACGGTAAAGCGCTTGGCTTCTGAACCGGGTTTCGAAACCTAGTGAAGACTGGGTTTTTTATTTCGTTATCTTCGGAGTCCACCTGGCTACCTGACATTAGTTGGGGAAAAGTAAAGGCGGTTGGACGTTGTACTGGCCACATGACACCCTCGTTAACCGTAGGCGACAGAAACAGGTGACCTTTACATCATCTGCCCTATAGACCACAAGCTGTGAATCAAGGACTTTCTTTTAAATACAGGATATCATATGAGACTAGCATTGATGTTGGTGTAAGTATATTACATCATATGATACCTCAAGATGTTGCGAGGCCCTCTGGGGTAGTTCCGGTAGGACGCCCATGGATCCTCGTCCGAGCTTCGTGCCAAAGTCCCATCCGTCGAAGCGTGTTCGGTCGTAATCGTTGCCAGGTATCTCAGGCAGAAGGAATCTTTTGGCACCCGTAAAAATTGAATGCCCTCTCTGGGTAGCCCCAAGATCCATTTGATTTCTCTTTGTTAGCGTTTCTTGATACTGCTATTGAAGAGATAAAGAGAATTGTAAGAGTTAATGCTTATTTTGAAGTTATTGGTTTCAAATGCTCACTGTTATTTTTTTTTTAGTTAAGTTAGTCATTGAGAAGAAACCTGTAAAAAAAAAAAAAAAGCTTAAACTATGCATTTTAACGGGTCACAAGCATAAACTGAAATTATTGGCTAATGCAAAACCTATTGTAGGTTAACCCATACATTATCGCAGCTATTTTTTTTCTCTATCTTATTCTCTATCTCTCTCTCTCTCTCTCTCTTTCGTCGCAATCACTGATTGTCATCTCTCTCTCTTTCTGTATATTTATATATATATGTGTGTGTGTGTGTATCTTACTTTCTTCTATTTCTCATTTGTCTCCAGTTCTTATCTTATCCTGTCTTATAAATTATAACCAATATACCTGTATACTGAGTTATTGTTCTATGTATTATGCAATCATCAATTAACACTAATTGTTCTCGTGTGTGTGTATGTCTTTATATTTCTCTCTCTCTCTCTCTCTCTTTGTCTCTCTCATTTCTCTTTCTGTCTCAGTCTCTGTCTCTCGCTAGGTATCTCTCTATGAATATCTTGGGCCATCAATGCATTAATTGACGTCAATGAAATCACAAAGAATAACACCACAGAACTAGTGTGACAGGCCTTGTAGTTGTATGATGGATGTCTGACTTCGACAGATTTCTCATAAGATGTTTGAGTTTCTTGTACGGGTGTATTAATTGTATGCGTTTAAACTACTTATGAACAAGATCGTGTAACTCTCATCGCCATGAGGCCCCCGTGTTGAGAACACTATTCTCTGACAACACGGACAAGGAACGCAGCAGTTCGTTGCAGAGTTGCCCTGTCTCTGTACAGACCTAACTCGTCATGCGTACCAGTTTCCTTTTCATGTCTGGGGGTGTAGTATCGCGCACTCGTAGAGCAGATGGTTTACCGTTTCGTCGTCCTGCTGTCAGTGTCTACAACGTGAATCGAAGTTCGCCTTAAACTTGGCAAAATACTCTCCGATTGGGCTGTGCCCCCCTCCCCCGTTCTGTACCTAGCTATTGAAGCCTGTTCTTCCCTGTTTAACTGCCACCATTCGTCCGATTTCGAAGGTCCCTTCAAGTTTTTCCAGACCTCCCTGCCTGCTTTTTTTTTTTCGTTTTCCCAATGTCGATGCCAACTTCTCTCTCATCCATTCGTTAACAACAAGTCCTACACATTAACAAGATGTAAGGACTACGTCCAGACTGTTAGAAACTTGAATAAAGTTGTAATGCATAAAGGCCGCAGTCGAGTCTCTGTCCGTTATAAGGTGTTGTCACTTCGAATTCCTAACGCCAGCTGACAATTACTAACATTAACATTAAAACCCAACTAATCCGTGACTTCACTAAATGCCACAATCAATGTCCGTCAACTTTGTTGGCTTCTGAACCAGGGTTCGAAGACTGGATTTTTATTTCGGGATCTTTAGTATTTAGTGCTTAACACTAGCACACTGACGTTGCAATCTCAAAGTATTAAATAAAAAACAAAGAAATAAACACACACACACATGCACACACACACACAATATGCTCCAATACGAGAACTTAATAACACTCAAGTCGATGTCGTAAAATGTTACATTTTATCTCCGAGACATATCCGCCACACTGGCCTACACAACACTTCAAAGTCGTGAAATGGAAAGCCAAAGTCTTGTGGCGTACCTCGTCATCTACTCCATATCTGCTGACGTAATCACTGTCAGAGGGCGACACGGTCGACAGCGGTGATCCAGTGACCTCTTTGTAGCCTCTGGAGCCTCTTCTCTTGCTGTAGGATCGTGATGACTTTCTCCCCACTGCAGGGAGTTTGCCTGCGCCTCTACTCCGCCTGTCATTTATCTAGATAAAAAAAAAGGTGTGGGGATTTGAAATATACAAGTCAATAAACAAAATATATAATTGAAGTCAAGGGACTTACAACATTTCACAAACTTTCTCATGCAATGAGTTAAGTTGGGCTTAGGCTACCAGACACTAAGATGACCAAAGGAGGACAAAAAAGAGGACAACATTTTACAAAAGAGGACAGCAACAACAAACCTGGGTTTCAAACGGCATTGATGAAATGTCGACTAAGAGTATGCTTTAAAAACTAATCTATCAATGGTTCTCACAATTCTACTACTTAGGCCTACACCCCCGAATAAAAACATTCAAATTTTGCTCCTTTTTAAAACCAGGTAAAGATATTTTGGGACGCGCTAAAATCTCCCTCAGCGACGTTGGCGTGATTTTTTTTTTTTAGTAAAATGTAAAAAGTTTGTTTTTTTTTGTAATGAATATTCTTAAATGTAAGAACATTACGATTCTTTATTATTTTATTCATTGTTTAGCCATTCAAATTTTTTAATAACAGCTCATTCTGGAACTATTGGGATTGAGTTTCATTAAAGCAAAATGCATTGAGTTTTCTAGTCACTCGGTTTTTCACAATGTTAAAAAAATAAATCAGCCGCGATGTCAACTCAAGGTCGCGTATCCAAGAAAGTAATAATTTGAACATATCAACTTGCTAACAATGAGGCAGATTCTTTGGATTGTACCAAGAATCTAATGGTCCGGACGCCTCGATGTGCTATGTACCCCTGCCACTACCCATTCAGTCCACAGAAGCTTTTATTTTAACGACATCTCTTCGTCAATAATTCTTTAAGCGTTGGTGTCAACATTTGGTGACCAGTCATTTTATCTACGGTCACTTCATCCCCGGTCATTTCATCCTTGGTCACTTCATCCCCGGTCACTTCATCCCCGGCCACTTCATCCACGGTAATTTCATCCACGGTAATTTCATCCTTGGTCACTTCATCCTTGGTCACTTCATCCCCGGTCACTTCATCCCCGGTCACTTCATCAATAGCCTATCTTATTGATTTCGATTAACACGCAAAAACAATTTTTAAATGAGCTCTATATCTATAGATGTTAATTTTTCTATATTTTAATGATATTAGGCCTATATTCTATTCTTATTTATTGATGTTAATTCTTTTTGTCACATAGGCCCTCAATAAAAATAAATATATGAAATATTTTAAAACTTCATACTTTTTTACATTTTTATTTGATGGATTAGATGATGACATGACCAGCGAATGAAATGACTAGGGGATGAAGTGACCGAGGATGAAATGACCGGGAACCCAACATTAGATTAGAATTTAAATTAAACGTCTAACTAAGGGCACTAACCAATGACAACAGTTCATCAATGGGTAGATTGTCTCCATTTTTCTGGGCTTCCAATAATTTCTTTTGCCACTCCATCAAATCTTCGGGTGTATCGAAAGCAAGTTCTCTAAAGTAGGACCCTAGGGCGCCATTCCTTACCGCCTTTCTGACTAAATTAGCTATACATTTAAAAAAACAAAAAACTTTTTAGTGACACTACTAATCAAATAATTTCCAGAAATAAACAATCAAATATAAATAAACCTGTTGAAAAACAACTTATTATTGGGAAAGAACTCCGCACTTATAACTATAAAATTTTATTGATTCATGTCTTGTCTATGCAAATGAATAAATGTGCAAAGTTTCAGCTTGATCCGAGAATGGATGTGGAAGAAATAACATGAAAAATCGTTTTACCATCAGACAGACAGACAGACAGATCCCGTTATTAGTCTTCACCAGGAATAGAACCCGGGACTCCCTGTTCGCAAACCAAACATTTTATCACTCGGCCTTCGCGGCCACAGTCAGATACACATTTGATTAATTCAAGTGAGATGAAGACACACAAACACAAATGCCATAATACGCAAACACATTTCCCGACACACTCTGCATGCAATATAATCTGCGGAAATTCAAACGAAATACACACATCTCTCCCACACCTATGTTCTGTTGATGTGTTTATCAGGGCCGGATTTACGGTCGTGTAGACTTTGCAGCCGCTTGAAGCCCCACCCACGAAAGAGGGCTTCCAGAAAAAGAAATATGTATAATAATGTATAATATATACATATGTATAACAACAAAATGCGTTGTTTCAAGAGATACTTACGTTATTCGCGTTTCTATATTCAATGCCCTCCACAAATCCTACTCAGCATCAACTATCTTACGTATAGCCCATAATTTTCTAAGTTTTTTTTTATGATATACAGGTAATTGTAAAGAAAGACTTACCTAGTGTGTCTGGGCCTCGATCTGAACCTAACATACAAAAAAAATGTTTTAAGTACAATTAACTTTAAGGCCATCAACCAATCAAATTAACATTGGAACATGTTATTGTTTGTTTTTTTTCTAGAATATTTATGCGCATTCGTCTCCACCTAGAAACAACCTTTTGGAAACATATCATGTAAATAAAGTACAAGTAACTGTTGTACTGCGGTATGCACATTAATGCTGCATTACTTTTTCGAGTCCTGAAATAATTGTCTGTTGATTTCTGTTTCTATTAACTCATACTTTGGTCACGGGAAAAATTAATAATTTATTTTGACAACTTTTCGTTATTACGTTGGGCTGCACGTGCGTCAAGATGTGCATTTATTATGGCAAACATGGTAAGTTACAGCCGTGCCCAAGTAGTTACGTTTCAGTCAAATACTGTGCTTTCCTTCTTTGCGACATAATGATTAGTGAGCTTCTGGTTTCAGCACAGCGACCAAAATAAAGGTCTACAAGGCGTGTATTGTGTGGCCGTATGGAGGACAACCGCATCCCGAAAGTCATTATGGGCAACTCGCGACTGGCTCAAGAAAAACTGGTCGCCCCCACCTCCGTTACGTGGATGTAATACAATAAAAACGGGACCTAAAAAACAGTGAGCATTATACTGAACATTGGGAAGACATAGCCTTAGACCGTACTAGAGGGAGAAAGACGGTGACCAAGAAAGCTATGGACAATGACAAAACTTGGGCCTCCGGTCTGGAAGAAAAGTGTGCCATAAAAAAATGCCGGCTTCTCTGCCACCATAGCGAAAGCCACCTTAACCTTGTTGATATCCAAGGGCTGAGCCGAAAGCTCTTCGAGCCCTAAGTTTGAAAAAAAAACCTGTTTGGACGCCAAGCAGTAAAAAAAAAAAAAAAAAAAAACCTGTGTGAACGCACAGTTCTGTTTGAGAGAGACTCGAGTCAATGCCTATGTACAGCATTGCTATTTCCAATGCCTTTGGCTCCCGACGCATGCTTGGCTGCACATGGCCGAAGGCCGAGGACACCGGGAGCCTCCCCCATTTTCCTTCGTTATACCAAGCTAACCGTGGGGGACTCGCCATTATGTGTAACGGTCCCTTGAGGAACAGCGCATGGGTGTGTGACAGGTTTGTGGGGACTCTTTGCCACCCCGCCCGTGCAATAGGTGGACTCTCGTCTACCCGTGGGCATCCCCACGGAAGTATTGTGTTGCTACCCATTTAGCCTAACCACTTCCTCTAATGGTCGTTTCCACACGGGCCCCACGATGAGGCAGGGTAGCGTGCCCGCGGCCACATTAACCTGCGATATTTGTAGACGGGAGTGTCTCTGCGAAATGGGGCTCCACAGTCACATGAGAAAGTGTACGAGATGAAACCGTAGTAGTTCTATGGCTGTATGAGGTTAACAATGGGGAGTTAACTATTTTGAAGTAATTTAATGGCAAGAGTGATTCCCCTTAAGAAAGTAAGTGTGTTGTTGCCCACTTTGCTACTGACCACTTGGCCTTGCTGTGTGTTGTTAAGTTCCCCTTTCATATCTAGTGATCTATGATGCCTTTACTTTTCCCCAGCTATTGTCAGGTACCCATTATAGCTGGGTGGACTGAAAGGCAACTTGAGGATCCCGAAAGCAAAATCCCAGTCTTCACCATGATGCGAGCCCTGCTCTGTAGAATTTTTGGGCTAAGTATATCTTTAACCATTATTGTATTTTATATATTTTATTTAAAATCAAAATTATCATTAATTAACCCTGAGTACCCCAAGACACACGACCAGTGACTAACAGACAAGGTATATACAGTTCACACAACACAGCAAGGTCCAGTGGTTACGGTGGTAACTCAGGAGCAAGTGACAACTAAACACACTTTTTTAAGGGGAATCACTCCTGTCTTTACAATTACTCAAAAATAGTTAACTCCCCACTATGTCACATTCTTCGAACGACAGACTAGAGCGCATACCACACGACAGCCTTCCTATGTGTTTTTTATCTTGGAAAATAATAGCAATGTTTTTTAAGTATTAAAATTAGTTATTATCTGGCGCTGTCTGAATCAAGAAATGTTATTGTGTTAACAAAAATCTATTTGTACAATGAAACGAAATAATTTGGTGGCTGGTCGGGAGCAGCCCTACACTCTGACAACAAGAATCCTATTTTAAAAATGTTCAAGGCCCTGAAGATGGCACCCCATTGACCATCACAACAATTTTAAATCTGATGTTTATTAGTAGCAGTAATAGTTTTCCTTTTGTCACTACTTTGAAGACGTATCTACTTACCTCCGTAAGTTAGACGCAATATAATCTCGCCCTTGCTGTCAGTGTCTGTAATGAAGACGTCTCCGTCCAGACCTGCTCATAAATACAAAGGTTTGGACTTCTTGTTAGGAAAGTTCGTAAGTAAAGCAAAATTAACCCTTGCGATCTATTATGCAAATGTAGGATGGCTGCCTTGTCGTGCGTTACGCGAGCTGGACTGTCGTTCGGTCGTCTCAATGGTCCCGGGTTCATACCCTGGCCGCTGCTATCCCTCGTCGTCCTGATGGACGTTTGGACTAGGAAGTAGATTTTCTTAAACTCTTGAAGGAACATCCGAAACATGTAAAATATATTAATTAAATAAATTAATTAAAGGTCATCAGTTTATGTGCCCCACGGGTTTGGATGATGCCAGGTGACCAGCACAGCGACCAACCGCTTTACTTTCCCCATTAGGTACCATAAGAATAGGGGGGACTCAGTGGCGACCATAAAATCCCGACATTCAAAATTCCAGTCTTCAACGAGATTTGAACCCAGGACCCCAGGTTCAGAAGCCAAGCGCCTATCCACTCAGCCACCGCGCCCTTCGATCGTCACCGAGATTCGAATCTCGGTTGGGAAGCCAAGCTTTAATACTAGGCCAGCACACCCGTAAGGCCTAAAGTAAGGCTAGGACTCGGCCACCACACCCGTAAGGACTGAATTAAGGCTAGGACTCGGCCACCACACCCGTAAGGGCTGAAGTAAGGTTAGCTTTCATAACTTTGGAAGTGACCCTAGGGTTTGCAAACATTTTATGTACATGCTACAGACAACGTAAGAGAATCAGCATGCTAGAAAGTGACTAAAAATGCAAAAGTGAAATGTTCATTTAAAGTATTTTTATTCACAAGTTTTCTTTCTATTAATGATATGTCCATTTGCCAATAATCTGAATACTTTGTTCGTGTTTTTCAAAGTTTGGAGTGCGGTTTCATTACGAGTCTATGTGAGATTGATGTGTACTGTGTTAGCTCAATGTTAATGAACCCGTCTCTCTCTTGATATTAATTGATGACAGTGTCTACGATTCCGAAGATTAAGGATGAGTGCAGTGTTTCACATAACTACGCAAACCCAGTTGAGACCTGCATATTTGTTCGCATTTTCTGCAGACAAGGTTGTTGTCCGCCGGCGGTCTATTTAGGTCTTCTTACAGGCTCGTTCATATTTATCTGTTGACTTTCCAAAACTTTCTCCAGATGCCTCTTCTTCTTTTTCCTGATACTGTTCCCTGAAGGAAGGAGTTTGCTAGCCCTGAGGACTTTGTGATATGTCCATAGAGTTTCAGTTTGCGTTTTTCTTGAACAGAACTTGGCGGGTCATTGTGAGGTCAAATCGCTGTACCAATCCTGTTTCTTATCTCTTCTTTTGTGATGCGGTCTCTGTATGTGATCATTATTAGCATCAATAACAAAAATTCCCTCACCGCAATCAGAAAACAAGAAATTCTCACCCTCGAAGAAAGGGATCATAGAGGGGGGTCATAGAGGGAGATTATGAAGGGGGATCATTGGGGGGGGGGCATAGAGGGGGATCGTAGAGGAGGATCATAAAGGGGGATTATAGAAGGGCATAATAGAAAGGGATCATAGAGGGAGATCATAGAGAGAGATTATGAAGGGGGATCATTAGGGGACATAGAGGGGGATCGTAGAGGAGGATCATAAGGGGGGATTATAGAAGGGGATAATAGAAGGGCATAATAGACAGGGATCATAGAGAGAGATCATAGAGGGAGATTATAAAGGGGGATCATTGGGGGGGGCATAGAGGGGGATCATAGAAGAGGATCATAAAGGAGGATTATAGAAGGGGATCATCCGCACACAGGGCCCCTCCCCTACTGCTCTCCGCAATTCGTTGATTATAGTATCACAGCCCCTTGTGCTACCCAGAGTCAATTTCTTACTACCTGGGGTACTATAGGGGTAAAATGTACAGGGGATCTAAAAGTGTAACTCTAGCTCTATAACTCACGATATTGAATTGTGACACCTGATGTATGAAGGGAGAGAGTGATGCACATGTGTTCCAGTATTCAGTTTTGTACAAAAATAGCATAACATCTATAATCTTCATTTCCACATGGTAGCATAAAGTTATATGTGCAGTCAAGAGTTATTCTTAAATTTAACGTAATAAAAAAGGTACTAAATAAAGCTGAATTATTTTTTAAAACACTGTTGCTCTATTTGAAGATGTCTAAATACCAGTGGTGGTTTTGAGTGGAAGAATTTGGTTCTAATTCAATTTGTATTGAATACATAAATTGAAGAACGAGGGAGAACAAAATACTACGACATCGATTGACTTTCCTAAGCGTTTTCACTAATGGTCAAGAAAAACAAAAGATTTACCTTCCTTTGAGCTTTTCTTCTCTCCTTTCTTCAGAGTTCCTTAAAGAAAGATAACTCCAATTGAAAAAAAAAACATAAAAATAGTGGAGTTTAAGTTAACATGATAATATTAAGTAATTTTATTCCCACTTCGCTGCTTACAAACAAAATGAAGGCTCAATGCGCCGTGATAATATGAGACAGGCTTATAGTAATGTAAATGTTACCTGCAAAGTGCGAAATGCAGGCATTCTATAGAACTTTAAGATAAATTACCATCTGAACAAAATAAATTCCACACAACTACCCCTTTGTAGACACTGCGCCCACCCTAATGAAACCGTAAACCACATCCTCTTTGAATGCGCCTTCATAATCCACCTTAGGCAGACCCTACTTCCACTACAGCCCAACATAATCAACACCCTGTACAGCAGTGCTGAACAACTGAAGAGAACAGCACACTTTTTCTCCTTGGCACAGTCTGCAAAAGAGCTGACAGCTCAGCAGCAATAAAGCTGAATAGAAGAAGAAGAAGATAAAGTTCGAAATGATTCTCCATTTTCTACTTTGCCTAGGCTTTCTATAGGCTAACTAGAAAATGTCTTATTTAGAAAGATATTTATAAATAAATGAACAATAGGATTTCTTAGGACTAAAATGACCTTTCTAGACCCGTGTCTTAATACCTTATGCTTAGTGCAATCTCAATGTTTAAATTGTCAAATAGTTCTTTACATTTACTAATCTAAATTTTAAAATAGTAATATACATTAATAAATGTACAGTTCTGTCCCTTCTTCTAAGTAGTGTACAAAGAGAAACAAATAGATGTGTTCACGCAACAGGAAAAAAAAAGAATCAAAGTCATTCATTAATTGTGAATATGGTACATGATGATAAAACAACATGTTTGGTTTCTGAGGAAAGTGAGGCTGTTTAAAAACAACTAACAACAAGAATGTATTGAACCGAAACAAATATGGAGCTATTCTAAATTATAGCCGCGAATCAAAGATTGTTAAAGTACGGGTACTCGATCCACGGGGTTTTCCAATCAAATAGTTTCAGATTAATTTTAATTCTGTATCTTTTTGTTTGGCCCGCGACACATTGTGTTAGAAATGAAAATGGTCCCGCATGATGAGTAAGGTTGGGCATCGCTGCTCTACGGTAAAAAGTATCAGCTGCAGTCGATAACAATTTATTATAACAATTCATTAATTTTTTTTTCAAAGAAAACTTTGTCACCAAGCTACACTCTGCTAGACCAACATGAAGTAAAGATTTTGACCTACCTGTCTTGGTTTTTGACGGTCTCTGCCATCTTTTGACTAGTGCTGGGGGAAAAAAGTTGAATAAATTATCGATAAGTGGTACCACCAGTTATTTATTTTTATACCTTGAAGTACGAAATTTTAGAATCCAATAGAGAAATAGGAACATATGTACAAAATAAATAGTCACTGGTGTTAGTCTCAAAAGAATAGATGTTACGTCAGAAAGTAAAGAAAATGCAACTCACTAGAGCTGAGAGTTACAAATTATGTTTACAATAATGGACCTCATTCACCAATGGTAAATTAACAACATTTAGCCACGTGATTCTCTATCTCTTCTATACAAATTAAGTAATTCATAAACGGTGTCACTAGATTTGTTTTTTTTTTCCATTGTTTTATCAATATTATCACGTGGCTAAATGTTGTTTGTTTACGATTGGTGAATGAGGTCCATTACATATTCAGGGTAGATAACCAGAGGTCATATTTTCTGTCACATGATATTTTATAACAAAATGTTTTTCGCTAAATTATCACTTTTCTCCAAATGAAAAGGAAAACTATTTCATAAATTTTTAAGTGATACTAAGCCTTACAGATATTTTCCATGCTGCCTAATTAATTAAACAGAAAAACTCCAAAATGTCATACTAACTATAGAAATGGTAAAATTAACACAGATGAGATTAGCAGTTTGATAATGGTAAAATTATCACAGATGAGAATAGTAGTTGGATATGGGATTAATTTATTCCTAATAATTTTATATATATTTTTTTTTATTCTTATTTTACTTAGACTTAGATACTTCGGCACATTGGGCGGCAAGCTGTCTCCATAGAGATCTGTCACCGACAACAACGTCTCTTCCCGCCTGGTGTCCACTGCTCTGAGTTCCTCCATGTAGTTGCGGCGCAAGATTATAACAGGACGTCCCTGTTGGCGCTCTCCAAGTATTTCCCTCCATTTAACGACTGTATATCTCTAATGAGCACATGTATTTCTAGTCAGCACATTAAAATGTGAAATTTACATTTCTTCTGTTTCACAATGTTGGTCTTTTAACCCATCCTCACCATATCTACGAATGCACTTAGCTGGGAACTAGACTTAATGACTTTATGGGGCAGATAATGTTAAGGTCATCTGTTTCTTTGGCCAACGGTTAACAAGCAGGGTGTCGTTTGGCCAGCACAACGACCAACTGCCTTAAATTTCAACAACTTAAGTCAGGTACCCATTAGAGTTGGGTGGACTCAGGGACGCCTTCGGTGAAGATTGGGATTTGAATTTTTCGATTCATGTTTTGTTAGGTACAATAAATAATTGTTATAAGTAGGAACAAGATCGGAGAATGTGTGAGGAAATAATGAAACTAAACCCAACAAATTTAGCCATATCTGTGAAAAATGTAGTATTAGTTGCCCTTCTTGGTATCAAACAAAAATAATTAACTACCATTAATTAATTGTCTAATTGGTTACTTTTTTTATTGATTCATGTCTTGTCTATGTTCATGAATAATTGTGAAAAGTTTCAACTTGATCCGAGAATGGGTGCGGGAGAAATAATGTGTACACATATTTTACTAGACAGACAGATAGATTGATAGGCAGAGTGAGTAGATACAAGCTTTGAACAAATTACCTAAAGATTCCACTAGGTTTGGAAAAGCAATTGTAGATTTCTTTAGACTTTCTTTTTTCCGTTTCAACTCTGTCTCGTAGTGGACAATTATTTGAGTTTCCGTGTGGATGTTGAGGCGTCCATGAAAGTGACGTCATGGTCAAGCACATAGAGAGGCGGGGGGAATTCGTTTTTGACGGAGTGGGGGGGGGGGGGGGGGGAAGGAAGAAACAAAAAGAAATAACAAATATAGCTAGTCAGGGTTTCAAGATTTTCAGCACGAATATTAGAAGTTTTAAACTGCAAGCTACCCATTACGCTTTATAAAATTTTAATTTAAATTATGATAGTCTGCGACCAATCACACCATATCCACCCTTGAATAAATGCAACCAGTGTGACCATTTCACGACTTTCTATATTTAGACATAAGGGATATGTTGCAAGTTTGCACTCGTGGTCAGTTTGTAAGCCTACTCCTTGCAAATACTATTAGATGATTTGTGGGGGCCTTTCGGACAGGGAGTTTGGTAAAAAGACTATCTTTCATACCTGTCATCTCGAATAAATTCTTCCCTTAAGTCAAGCGACTGAGAGCCATTTGGCATAACAATTGTAACGGGTGCGTCGTTGAGCTTTGTGCTGCTATTAACTAACATGAATTACTGAACATAAAATCTCTATTTTGTTACATTTGTAAATATATTTACATAAAATTAGTAAAGTAAGTAAAGTTTCCCCTTCTGACATAGTGATCTATGTAGGTCAAAGTGGGGGGGGGGGGTCTGTGAATCCACGTAAAATATTGCACTCCTCCTTGTTCTTCGGACTTAAAATATAATGTTTTATTGTTGTACAGCCTTATATTTATCTGTAATAATATCAATAAATTGACAGCACCATTTTTTCTTAATGTTTTTTTTTATGGATTCGGCTTACATAATAAAGACTATAAAGACTGGATTGGATACAGAATCTACAAAAACTCTACATCCTGTGTAAGCATTATAAATTGGAAATGTGTATACCTGACGCTTTACTCTCATCCTCCAAGGTAGTAAGGATGTCGCTCGTGGCTGGAGACAGAATCACTTGCTCAGACAAATCCTCGACTTCAGTCTCTTTGGCAATATACACCTTGCGATAGTTGTGCTTGGCTGAAACCAAATCTTTGGATGACGATTTATCAAATATCTCTATTTTTCTGTATCGCTTAGACATTTTTATGGACGTTTATTCTCAAGTCTAAGATTATAGATCAATATCTTATCGTATATTATTTAATTGTTTGTCCTTTTTAAGACGCTGCCTTAATTCTCAATGTACACATGAATGTGTCTAAGTTTTGTTACGATGTTACGATCAAAATGTTACTGTAACAATACGATGTTACTAGTTACAGTGATGTTAGGTCCTAAGAACATTTTGTCTTTCTGTCAACTTTCTTGGTCTATGTTTTAAACCTGCACGTCTGGTAGTTGGCACTTCTTAATTTTTACATGCGAAAAATCTCCGATCTAATAAAAGATTTAATCCGAAATGTCTATTTTTAAAACAATGATGTCATCTTTAGTTTATATGGTTGAAGCACAAACTTAGTTTCGTATGAAAGCTGTTTCCAGCGCCCTTTAGTACCAAGTCTCAAGAATCTGTAACCAAGCTATCCATCTCAGGCGACAACGCTCTCCACAGAGATAGGTTATAGAGTAACGCCTTTAGTAAAATCACTAAATCTAGAAAGCCTTAAGGATAGAAGACTTAAAAGTAAAGTAGCTATTATACATAAAACATTGAACCATAATTTTCAAATGCAAAGACAAAATCTTATAAAATACTCTGAAAGACACAAAGATAGAGGCATATTCCTCGTTCCATGTATGTGCTAGGACAGATTTGTACTAATACAATTTTTTCCCTAAGGCTATTAAAGCATTGAATGGGTTGCCTTAGCCAGCCAGGAAAACCAGTGACTTGGCAGAATTTAAGTTAACATGCATGACTAGAAAATTTGACCTACGGACATGCGTAGGTAGTAATCATCTTCTTATGTATTTGATAAGATAAGATAAGCGACTTCTAAAGTCTTTTCCCAGCTGATTGATGACAACGGGTTTGACCTACTAACAAACTACTGCTGGCATAAGCTAGTTTGATAGGAGGGGTTTGAGCATTTGTGGTTTACAAAGAGTTCCAGGGTTGTTAGTTATATGTGTAAGTGACGACCTTGCAATAAGGACATCATGATGACATTATAGTGATATGATGATGACATGATTAAAGTAAAAGTAGTATTAGACTACTATATCAGTTTTCTTTAGTGTGATTTACTTTTCATTCGAATCTCAAATGGAAACAAAGAATTCTATCCATAAAATATAAACAAACCGCCTCCATTAGCGCTTGAAAATGAGGAAAAAATACCATTCTTATCTTATAGACTACAGACGATACTTTAAATGAGAATATAATTACGTCCTTCGCGTTTCATGTGTCAATCTAGTCATGCATGTTAATCAATGACTTAAACTCTGCTAAGTCGTTGGAGTGGAGTGTAGAAAGTTGGTCACTAATAGATCTTGTGTGGTGCCCCAACAGACTAAGGGATGGGTGAAAATGAAGAAAGAGTCATTGAATAAAATGTAATTATCACTCACTTTGCCCACCTTTTGGTGATAGTATCTCAAATCTGTTTTCACCAAAATGTGTAGCCAATAAGGGCAAAATACATGTGTTCAATAAATCGCTTTGACAATTAAATTAGAAGATTGACAACTTTAAGGTCAGACTGGAAAATCTTTAAATAACCCAGAACTAATGTTTGGTCGACAAACACAAAAGTTAAAACATGAATGTCAACATAACCTAGAGTAATGTGACCAGACGTCGCAACAGTCCCTTTTCGGACCGTTTTTTTTTTTACGCTCTCGTGAAATGTCCAGGCGGGACGGCAAATGTCCGGCTTTCTTTAAAAAAGTTGAGCAATGTCACTCTTTTATTTCAGAATCCTAGTTAATGACGTATAGATTGTTGAAAACACCATTGCTTGGACACGTTTGAGAAGAGACTTTATTTGTGTACGCCCCATAATGGGAATGTGTCCTGTTTTCACACCTCCAATATATGATCACCTTAAGACTAAGACTAAGACTTGCTTTATTGATCCTTACGGAAATTTGTTGTGATTACAAGGACTCTTCTCACATAAAGACAACACAACAGAAAAAATACACATAAACACAACAGACAACATGAAAGAATTCATTCAGCTACTACACACAGGTATCTTGGTGCATTTCATGTTCCCTGATCAATGAGTGGCGGTGATAGAGTCTGACCGAGAGAGGTACGAACGAGTTTTTGTACCGCTCCGTTCTTGTTTTAATTGACAGCAGTCGCCCACTTCGCGACGACCTGGCGTAGTTCTGATGGAGCGGGTGGCCGTTGTCTTCCAAGATTTTTTCGATTTTTCTTAGGCAGGTTTGTTCAAAAAGTTCCTTTAAATGTGGTAATGTTGTGAGTGTGATTTTTGTTGCTTTTTTAATGATGTTTTCTAGACGTCGCAACAGTTTAGATGAGGCGTTGCCTTGCCAACAACTTATTCCGTATGTTAGCGCCGTAAAATGTCTCAAGGATCTTCTTGTTTAGTTTAAAGCTATTGAGTTTGTATAGAAAAAAGAGTCGCTGTGCTGTTTTCTTTGTCAGATTTCCAAGGTGGTCTTCCCATGAAAGCTTGTTGTTAAGAGACTTGCCCCCCCCCCCCCCCCCCCCCGCTTTTCTTACCTACACAAACTACTAGACGGATACTAAGGACTATTTCAACATTTACTTTGACACTTTGACTCAATACAATGTCCAGGCTAGTCAACTCGACTGCAAAGTCTTTGCAAACACTCTCCCTTCCACACATACAAAATCATTAAAACACTTGTGCTAAAAAATCGAATCGATAAATCAATGACGCCACTATCATAACTAAGATCTCTATGTTCTCGGAAGCAGTAATTCTAAACTGCTATTTAAAATGTGCTGAGCTGTGCACTCGAGTCCATTGAAGTTACAATACTCAGTCATAAACTGTGCCGACGGTTGGATCATAGCACGCTACATAATGTTACGTATTTTCTATAGGTGTGAGCTCGGTAACTAGACTGTTTAGTGACCTGTTTTGTTTTCTTTATAGACGTGTACAAATATAAATCTACTATGTAGATATTTATTTATGTCATTTTTTATTATGTCACATATTTCTATGCAATATAGACATTTTATTATTGTCTTTTATTTTAATACTGTTCTATTATTTCTACTATTGAGAATAAATTACTTCATAAACTTCACTGTTGGAGTAGGGTGCGAGCAAATGACTGTTTTTATTATTCGTTTGGTTTTCTTTCTAGTAATTCTGCAAGTAGACTTAAGACTACATTTATATACTCTCACTGGGCTGGTGCACTTGACTTCCAAAGTACTATGGTTAACATATAAAATTTACAAAACATTTTTACTTAATTATTAAATTTCCACTACCTTTAGTATTTTAACTGTGAATAGACCTTGTCTTTAACAACTTTATCAAATTAAAACTTAGCTCTTGCGGTATGAAGGGAGAGTAACCTTTTAGGGATTACGGGCACATGGCCTAAAGTGTGCCAAATTTCCCTAAAACTCAAAACTCAAACTCATCTCTGTCAAAGCTGGATATTATAAATTCAGGATTTAAATAAAGTGTATATTTTTACTTTCTCTTCTCCCTTAGTCTGTTGAACAGTTGGGGCACCACACATGATCTGTTGACCGTCTCTCTGTACTCTGCTCTGTATTGAACACTTATTTAACACATTTTATTGAACACTTTAAACACACTAGTTAGAAATCTACGTTTATAGAACTACGTAAGGGCCTACTAGTATTTGGTTTCTTTTAATATTCTTTATGCGTTTTCAAAAGTCCACTAGGTCTAAATTTGTGGGTTTTTTTAATTGGTATATTTTTTTTTATGTTTGCGTTTTTTATCTAACATTTGTAATGTTGTTGTTCTTATTGTTGTTATTTGTACTTTGACATTTTTTTTTAAATATTAAAATATTTTGCTTTATTTTATTTTAAATCTTTATTTCCATTATTATTATTTTTTTACTAATGTATTACTATATATACTTCTGGTTTTGAATTCACTGTTATTTGTTTGTTTGTTTTTTGTTGTTGTTGTTTTGGTTGGGGGGGGGATATAGTTTGTTGTTTTTTTTTGTCATTTGTTTGTTAATTCTAAATTTGAAACTTCTTGTGAATTCTTTTTGAAATAAAATTATTTTTTTCTTATGCTTTTTCTATTCTAAATGTCAAAGATATGACAACAAGACTAACTTTCTTCAAGATGAATAACGAACATCACTAATTCCAACAAAAGTTGTGGCTCTATCCACCCATACCTCTTTACCAGACAAAACTTACAACACTTGTTGATCATAAACGTATTTCCTGTCTAAGTAGACCATGTCCGCAACAAGGTTGGATTACTTGTGCAAAGTGGACAAAGAACTCAAAGAAGCCGAGAGATTAGAAAATGTGAACCCTGTCCAGTACAAGCATGAACTGAGGCGTCTGCTGAGTAGTGTTGAGCGTTACAGGAAGAGCATGGACAGAACTGACCAGGAACTAGATGGCGCCAGGAAAAGAGCCATGTACCAAGCGGTCATGCTAAAGGCCTCGGCACTGTCCGTCAACATACAGAATACTCTTAGCGATCTGCAAGAAAAGTCCGACAACTCAGCTGACATTGTCAACTGGTTCCTAAACTTTGCTCGGGGTCATGTGTATATAGTGGCTGCTATAATTATGTTTCTTATCATTTGTCTATTAATACTTTCTTGAAATTATGTGTGTACTGTATCTGATGTTTTACAGTAAGGATGACGTTGGACTAAAAAGAAACATTTAAAATTACTGTAAACTATTTATGACATGTTTTAATGCTGCCAAAGAGAGATTTTTTTTAAAATCAAAAAGATGGTCTTGTCTTTTATTAAATAAAACATATGTATGAATCAAATAAAACATTGTACTCGTCATGCTTCGGTGTTTTTATTTATACGGTTATGTTTTGCCTACTTGAAAGACATTAGGAACTAATTGTGTACTAGATCCTCGGAAGTTATAGCGTCATAAAACAGTCTCAATCGTTAATAAACGTTCACCTTGCTAGTCGATCGGGTTTAACGTTAACCTAGCACCCTCCAGTTTAGTGGTTCTCAAACTATGGTACGCGCACCCCCGCTAGACGACCGAAAGGGGGTTCGAGGTTCGAAAAAAAGGAAAAAATGTATACAATACATGATCATGCCAAACAAACTGGACAGTATTAAATTCCCCTCCCCCCCCCCCCCCCCGAAAAGAGCTATCTAAAATCTTTTAACTATAAGAAAGGGGCATGCACCTCTGTTTAATTACCATCTTAACAAAATAAATCTCGCACACCTATCTCTTTGTAGACATATTACTCATTCTTATGAAAAACGTATATCACATCCTTTTTGAATGCCCCTTCCTAATCCACCGTAGGCAAACCCTACTACCGCTCCAGCCCAACATAACCAACACCCTCTACGGCAGTGCTGAACAACCGAAGAGAACAGCACACTATTTTTTCTTCCTTTGCACAATCTGGAAAAAGAGATGACAGCTCAGCAGCAAAAAGCTGACTAGAAGATAATGAAGAAGTATGCAATGAAAATAATATTGTTTCACTATAAGTAAGTTTATGCGATCGGATAAATTGAATAATAATCAACTTGCCCCTGAATAATGTTTAACTTGTCTATAACGCACTATTCTAGGACGACTTACACCAAAGATTTGATGGCATTCTTCAATTGGATATTCCCGACTAGGCCAAAAAATAGAATATGCATCCTCTGCTTGGAACCACTCAACTCAAGAAAACGTTAAGAAACTGGAACAGACACAAAACAGAGCAGTGAGATTCATAACTAACGAATATTCACATGTGACTAGAGTAAAACCTTTAGTAAATTTAGAAAGCCTTCAGGAGAGAAGACTCGAAAGTAAAGTAGCAATTATACATAAAACACAGAGCCATAATCTTCAAATACAAAAACAAAATCTAATAAAATACTCAGAAAGACACAAAGTATAAGGCTAATTCCTCATTCCATATGCTAGGACAAATTTGTACAAATGCTCCTAGTTCCCTAGTGCTATTAGAGCATGGAATGGGTTGCCTGAGCTAGCCAGGAAAACCAGTGACTTGGCAAAATTTAAGTCATTGGTTAATATGCATGTCTGAATCCATGACGCGTAGGACGTAATCATCTTCTTTTTTGAAGTAACGTCTGTATTATATAAGATAAGAAGATAAGAAGAATAGAAAAACTACTTATTTTTTTTTATTTATTTCACTTTTATAAAATGAATCATAATCAAAATGAATGGTTTGGGTTACATTATCGTTTGAGGGTTAAAAGAAATTGACTTTTTTAGTTGCTTTGTAAAAAAATAATTATATAAATTCCGGTATGGACAGTGTAGACCAGTGATTCCCAGAGTGGTCTATATAGACCCCAGGGGTCTACGAAGACTTCCAAGGGGTCTACGAAAGTTAAAAAGGAAATTGGGGGTCTATGAGATGTGCAAGGGGGTCTACGATAAAGAATCTCAATTCATCATGTCGTGACTTTAATTTTGACAATTGGATTTTTTTTATACACACATCTAAGATTAGTACCTTGGGAATTCTTTAAAACTTTTATCCTGCTGATTGAATGAAAAAAGTTTTATTTAATTTAATAACTATATTTAAATAATGTAGTTTTTTAAGTTGTAACTTTAACAATAATTAATGTAGACTGTACAGCGTTAAGTATTTGAAATTGAGCTTCATTACTTCCTTGTGAAACAAGCGAGTGTTAATGTGCCATTTTTTATCATGCTATGAAACTAATTAAGCTGGAGGATCATTTGAGATGATGCCACCCTCATAAAAAGATAAAAGTTTGCACAACTTTCAAACACTAAAAGATGATGTTCAGAATACACCCACAAAATCTCTCTTTGACCTGACATTGAGAAGATGATTGTAGTAAAATACTGAAAACCTCACACGATAGGCAAATTATTGATATTACCAGCCGTTGAAGAAATTGTAAAAACTCTTGCACAAACTATACAATTAAAAGAATTTCATGTTTGGGTTTTGTGGCCGTTGTCTTGTTTTAGGCCTCTTGATGAAAAATGCAATTTTATAGACATGGTTGGCATTCTCTGGTGACACTCCAAAAGGACAAATTTCAACGGTCCGAATTTTGAGCTTCCGGAACATATGTTTTCTCATTATGATGTGTAGGCCTACGGTTCTGATGTGAAAAATTATAGGTGGTCGTATCGGGATAGTTTATTTTAGGTGTCATTTTTCTTGTATATCGAATGAGAGCTTGTCCATTTCCGTTTTTACAATTCACTATTAGTTTCTTCATTTCTTCCGGATATAATGCGATGTTCAAGTGTGTATTTGTTTTCTCACTTTGGGTAAGTGTGTCAGCCTTCTATTTCCTTTTATTTAAACATTGGAGAACAGTGTTTTTGCTATTGTTGAGCTTTACAAGGTCACACAAAATGTTTGCACAAAATCTTTTGGATGTTCCTTCAGATTATGTGAATAATTAGCCCAAATCTCCCGACAGGAGATGCGATCAGGCAAGGTGACCACCGAACGTCAGTCCAGCATCATGAGTTGTTTTATTTAGGAGGAATCAGAGTTTGTCAAGCTTTGAAGGACCATGTTTATATTGGTCAAGAAAAAATGTAACTGTTGGGTGAACTTGGCTGATTCGCTAGCATGGTAGCTGTTAGCTCCAGTGCTCCTATTTCTTCTTTGTGGTTGTCATAGAGCTCATTAGTTATAATGAGCTTATTTTTTAAATTATTTTTTCTCCATTGGGCTATTCAATGAGAATTCCAGCTCCTCCGTTTGTGGTGGCTTTCTGAGACCCATCCATGCAAACTCTGACCCATTGGTTGTTAGGGCAATGGATTTGTAGAAGAGTTCATTAAATTCTTGAGCTCTGTTGGAATATGGTCAAATATTTCTTTCTTATTATGTAAGTCTTAGCAAACGACATATTTCTTCAAACAACATATTTCTCTGTACTGCTGGCTGAGTCAACTTTGTCTAGTAATGATGTATTTTTTTATTCAAATTATTATGGCTCAAGAAATCCACGAAAAACTGCTCTTTGTGAAAACTTTTACAATGATACTTAAGCACATTAATATTTAATGTTTTGAAGAACTACTTCATAAAATAACAAATCCCTATATGAAACATAATCTCCGTAGCAATGGATGGTGAGCTTGCAAACCTTTAAAAACAAAATGTTTCCAATGTGTTTAGTGATTGTATGCTATATGTATTAAGTGTTATATAATGGGTTTAAATATATATTTTGTTAATAAATTGATTTAAAAATATTAATTCAACTTAAAATGTAGTTTTAAATTACTTTTTCACTCCTCGTATCACTGGTTAGAAATTATTTTAAACAAAATGTGTAATTTGAAATTGGTGAATTTTCAAAAATTCAATATAACTTAAGCAGGGAGTCTACGGAAAACCAGAAAATGTGTGAAGGGGTCTACGAGACAAAAAAGTTTGGGAACCACTGGTGTAGACTGTAGAAGGACAGCTAAGCAAGGCAAGGAACATATCCATTATGCCAAAGGTGAGCATTGACTTATTACTCTTAATAACTAACATTTCTCTTTGTGGAAAAACATACTGCAATTTGATTCCCATTTCTGTAATTCACCTATTTTTCTTTGTAAAATTTCTGTATCGTGTGTTGCTTTTATTGTTCTATATATTATGCGATCGTCAGCGAATAATCTGACTTTTGTCCCTGATCTAATGCAATTTGGTAAATCGTTTATGTAAATTAAAAAATATTCGCGGCCAAATTAAGTCTAATATGAAAGCTTGAACAACACGGGTGACAACTCGTGCAGTTTATTTTCCGTACCCGGTACGCGAAGACGGTGTAAGCCTTGTAAGCAAGCCTCCTTCGTCACTTTATTACAATGTATTTTGTAATCACGTACATAAACTATATAGGTAAGTGTGTATAACATATTTACAAGAAAATTGCGAAAGTAAAAACTATATAGGTAAGTGTGTATAACATATTTAGAAGAAAATTGCGAAAGTAAGAATACGATATTTAAAAAATGCGAAAGTAAGAATACAGTGCACAAACCTATATAATATGCATTTAAAGGTTCTCCTTTTATTATTATTTATTTCTAGGGATAACAATATTTTTCAAATAAAAATAACATTTAGATCTATATTGTATCAAGATATTAATAGATCTAGAATATTAGATGATTTTCTTCATGGTACTATTTTAACGGTTAACATTTAAATCTAAATGTCGAAAAAAAAAGTGCGGAAGTAAAATATAATTATTAGCTACATTAAAAAGGCGAATCTAAAGTCTACACAATTTAAAACGCAATATTGAATAATGGATCAGTTCCGATACCTGGATCAGTGGTATTTTGATTATTGTGTACATATTTCTATTCAGAACGCTAAAGAAAAAAATTGGAGAAAGATAAATGAAATCGAAAGTAAATGCATGGGTAAGGATAGCTTAATGAACAATAAATAACTGCGTATTTAGGTTTATTCATTTAAATGTTGAAGACCCAACCCTGCCATATCCTACAGACTAGAGTAGTAGAGATTTAAGAGATCTACTCTGACTCTTCTCTCTAGCTTAGTAGCTAGATAGTAGATCAGATGATAATCTAGAGTCTAGTAACTAAGTTAAGTAACATTCATTAATGATTAAATGAATAGAATATATATATATATAGATCTAGTAATTGTAATCTAGTAACAATATAATTTTTAATTTATAATATAGTTATAGATCTAGTCCTAGATTCTAAACCTAGATCTCTATAAAGTATAATTCTATATAAAGTATATTTATAGATCTAGAATAATCTAGATTATTGTAGGTCTACTCTATAAGACATATAGATCTAAATCTAGATTTAGTATAGGTATACAATAGTCGAAAACGGCATGAAGCAGGGCTGTGTACTTGCCTCTACTTACGTACTCTAATCTCTATTCACTATCTTCTTTGGCGTAATGCTGGGTCGTTGTCTGCGTTTTTCATCGGCAGCAAATTTTATTTTGGTCTCAAATATGTGTATTCTGCAGCATTTTTGAGTGACCTTATTCTCAAGCTGCATGCATTCAGGTGCTCTCTTCTATGTCAGCAAAACCATTTGTAAGGCAAATTTGCACATAAGCTGATCCGGCAGTTATGCTGGGCAGGGCACATATTCTGTTTGAGGAATGAGCATGTATGGCAAAGGCAGTCTTCTTTTGGTAAGCTAAAAGGTGGTTGACGTAACAGAGATGCCCCACAGAAACGCTTTAATGAGTTATAAATATATATAAGATAGATCAGCCAGATCTAGATCTAATTTTATAAGCTAAAAATAGGATTAATGAAGTTGTTGAACTTGAAGTCAACTTTTTTTAGTCATAAAATTAGTTGGAAGTATTGTTGAGAGGCTAAGTTAGTAAGTATTCTTGAACTTTGTGACTATAGTAAGTGTATGTACACATTATATACATAATATATTTAAGTTCAAGAGTCATGCCTGATATTTTTTAAATGGACACCCCAGAGACAGTCATAAATAGTCAACCTACACAGCCAGAGAAAGTGAGCGATACAAACATGCAATAGGAACAGACTATTACTACCAATCCACTGCCAGTAATAACTAGATATGGCTGGCAAGTTCTGCCACCAATACGTTACCCTGACGCTGATAATTAGATATATACGTGTATATCCTTTTATTATTGTGTAATTTTGATATAATAAATGTCTCTATTTGTAAACCTAAACTATTGTTTTTTTTTAATACACATTTTATAATATTATCAATTTAACATTTTTTTGTGTTTAACATGTATTCAGTTTACTAATTTATGTTTATAGTGAGACAGAAATCATTTGTATTGTCGACTAATGTCTGAAAGCTTTCAAGGTGGGAAATGTGATAGTAATTAAGTAAGTGTATATATGTGTTTTGAGTGGCTAGTAGTGCATGATGTGAGGAGATGAAAAAACGCATAGGGAAGGCTGCCTCGACATTCACTAGACTCAGACCAAGAGTTTGGGAAAACCATAAGCTAACTACAGTGACCAAAATGGAAGTCTACAAGGCATGCATTATGAGTACACTGCTGTATGGCAGTGAATCATGGACCACCTACGCAAAGCAAGAGAGAAAACTAAACTTATTCCATTTGAGATGTCTCCGTAGGATCTTGAATGTCACATGGAAAGAAAAAGTGCAATACTGAGATCCTTGCGCGATCAGGTATTCCCAGCATCTTTACAGCCCTCAGACAATGCCGTTTGCGCTGGCTTGGACATGTTCGCTGGATGGAGGACAAGCGTATCCCAAAAGTCATCCTCTATGGTCAACTCGCGACTGGCACAAGAAAAACCCCCACCTCCGTTACATAGATGTAATAAAACGTGACCTCAAATCAGTGAACATCAATACTGACAATTGGGAAGACATAGCTCTAGACCGCAACAGGTGGAGAGAGACAGTGACCAAGAAAGCTATGGACAGTGAAAGTACATGGGTCTCAGCCCAGGAAGAAAAACCCGCACAATCCGAAAAACGGCCAGCTCCTCTACCACCGAAGCAAAAGCCACCTTAACCTGCGCTATCTGTGGACGGGAGTGTCTCTTCAAAATAGGGCTCCACAGCCACATGAGGAAGTGTGCTCTGAGATGAACCATAGTCGTCCTACGACTGAAGGAGGCCAATGATGATGATATGTGTTTTGAGTGGCTAGTAGTGCATTGTGTGTGCCTGTGTATAAAATGACTAGTTGACCTTCATTGTACATGGTTGAGTGAACAGCAAAGAAAGTGTGTAAGTCAGAACTGTGGGTAAAAGTGGGTATGATTCACAACAAGATGCTGGAGTAAAGGAGATGATTAAAAGACTAATAAAATCAAGGTTTTAATTAAAACTTGTTTTAGTGTGTCTATTACAAACTTGGCTTGTCTTGGCTACCTATGAAGGGGGCTTAAGGTTCGACACCCGACTAGCAGTGTTGTGTTTGCTGAGCGCTTAAACGAAAACCTTTTCCAAGATAACCTCCCCCCCCCCCCCCCCCCCCCCCCCCCAAACTGGTCCACAAATGAGATTTGACCAAAGCGCTCTAAGCATGCTATAAGCATGAAAGTAGCACCGTATAAAAGTTATAATTTATTTAACGAGACCTGGTCACTTCAGTCTTTACAAGTGTAGACTTAATTGGAAACTGATGGTTTTGACAATTTTTGATATATTTATGTTTATATATTATATATTTAAATGTTTTTTCTGCATATCCAAAATGGTCAGCTTTTTACCAGGTCTGTATTTGATGTCACAGCACCCTAAATGTGTAGCCTACTAGATGTATATTATATATATATCTGAGCAGGTTGTTAGCAATAGTCTGACTTGTAGCCTATTTACTTTTTAGCTGGCCTGTCACGTCACACACACTGCTGCCTGTACCCTGATAGCTAATTCAGTTTGTAATTAATAATTAATAAATTTTAAAGCAAAGTTCTATACTACATAATATTTGTTTTCCATTCTTTCTTTCTGATAACTTGTTTTACTTTGTATTTATTGCAGGTATTCTGTCTGGCTTTCTTGACATCAGTGAGCTAAACAAACTGAAAGCTCAGTTTCTCATCATTATAGTTTTCCTAAAAAAGATTTCATGCTTAGAACAGTGTGATAATGAGGACAATGATACTACAGAAGATGATATCACCATTTTTGATATGTTGAACCAGTTAATTAGTTCTCTGGAGGATCTTTGTAAACATAAAGAACAGGGTGACAGTTTCAAGATTTGTCTGGCTAAAACTATCCATTACGTAAGTTAAAAAAAACAACATAGTCTTCTTCTTGGGATTTGTGGCATTCTTCTTCTTCTAGCCAGCTTTATTGCTGCTGAGCTGTGAGCTCTTTTGCAGACTTTGCCAAGGAAAAAAATTGTGCTGTTTTCTTCAATTGTTCAACACTGCCATACAGGGTGTTGGGATTTGTGGCATAAAAACCACTTTGCTGCTGTTACAATAGAATTGGTCAGTCAATACATTTCAAGCTTCATGTTTAGTTCATGTTTTTTCTCTCACACCCATTCTCTGATCAAGTTGAAACTTCACACATTTATTCATTGGCATAGACAAAACATGAATCAATAAAAAAAAAAAGTTTACCAATTTGTCAATTAATTACAGTTATTACAGTGGGTGGGTGGGGCTAAATTTGCTGGGTGTAGTCCCTTTAATAATTGTTTGCCCTTTTTCTCCCCCACACATTTTCCAACAAAGGTGATACTTCAAACATTTATTTATTGTACCTAACAAAACATGAATCATAATGTAAAGAAGTTTCTTGTGGTTTACTTCTATACTCGTTTAGTGGTATAATTCAATCAGTGGAATGTAAGCTAATGAAGGAATGTTACCTGTAGTTATCGTTTTATAGCAGTGTAGTATAACAATGTAGATACTACAAGAAACACTGAGTTATAATATGTCATAGTCTTTAATTGAAAGACTATCATGTGCGAAATAAATTGTTCTCAATAATTAGTTTTAATAGGTTTAAACTACACCAAAACATATTTAGCTAAGTAACATACAATCTAGATCTTAAGTAATTAGTCAATGAAAGCTAAGACATTAATACATTTATGACAATACACATCAAATACACCCCCCTCAAAACCACAGTTCTGACCACAAGTTATTTACTAAACCTTATTCGATATCAAACAAAATAATTAATTACCAATAATATAATTAACCAATCGTTTTTTTAATGTTTCAAGAGCAGGGGTGTGTAGGATGTGAGATTTTTAAAACAACCAAAATTTAAAATATAAATTGACGAGGCACTACACATGACCCATTGACCAATTTTTTTCTATTCCTCTCTCTTTTGCCTCTCTGTCACATGTCCGTCTTCTATCATGTCTTCTCATCACTGTCTCTTCATGGTACTGTTAACAGAAGGAAAGTTTTTGTTAGCTCTGTGGATCTTGGGATATGGTTTTAAAGTTTTAATTTGTGTTGTTTTATGGTGCCGTAGCCATTGTAATCCTTTGGATCCTGCTGTAGCATTTCTCTCATTATTTTGTTTCTGATGTAGCGACTACAGACATGCAAAACTCATTCTTACCTACTGACTGCAGAGGAACGGGAATCCATAGTAGCAGAAAGTTTAAAGACACTAAATACTATGAAAATTGGAAGACCAAAAAAAAAGGTATTTTTTAAATGATTAAAATTGTATTGAAAGTTCTTAGTTTTTGTTTAGACTTTTAAAGGGTATTTGTGGTAATTCCTGTGGTAACAACTAGTTCCACAAGGTCGTTAACGCCGGAAGTGGTAATGCTACCCACCCAGGAGCCATACCCAAATGTGGGAGAGGCTTTGGGAGTCAAACCCGAGGAAAAGTCAGGATGTGGCTACCCTAAGACAGTTTGTGGCACACTGACCTACAGCCTGGCAGAGCCTGTGACGCTACTGATCCCTAGCTGTATCGGATATTTGTTATTTGGGCAACATCGTTCCAAAAATAAACAATGCCCAGGCTTTCATCTCGCTTTAGTTCGAGATGAACCATGCTCGCTCTACAACTGAAAGAGGCCAACATATGGTGATATCCATGCTGAAGATATTGTAGCTAAGGATTCCTTCTTTAAGCTGAAGTACTGTTCCAAAATTTCTAAAATCTACTCTGTCATAACAAGATTTCAGGGACTTTGTAGAACTGACCACTGTGTGCTGGTCAGACAGTAACACCTCCTGGCCTCAAGTTCCTAAGCTATTTACATAGAAGACAACCTCCATTGACTTTTGTTTTGTTTTTTTTATTGAAGAAGACTTTTCCATTTAATTTTTGTGTTCAATATTGCTGTGCATTAGTCATAATAAATTATCTTGTTATAAAGTAGATAGATGACATGCATTTTCTTATTTGCTGGTACACATGTATACAAGGCTGAGATGAATGTAACAATATGTCTCATTATTAGAAATATGTTTTAGTTTTCTATGGTTCTTTCCATTCTCCTTTTATTTCTTGGACCCCCCTTCCCTTCCCAAATACCCCCAAAATGAATGTATTCATTTGAGCACATTTTATTTCCCTATTGATATATATTTATGCTTTTGAAATCTAGCCACCCTGGACATTTTATTTAAATAAACTTCTTACAGTAATAATGTATTTTCAAAAAGCTAAACAACTTGATAGTTGAAATTATATAGAGATCATGTATGACTCTGTTGCTCTCATAAAGTGGGAAGCCTGGTCGAGAGGCTAAGTGCACTTGAACTTGGCTTGGCTTGGCTACCTAGAAGGGGGCTCGAGGTTCGACACCTGACTCAGGCAGAGTTTTGTTTACTGAGCACCTAAAGGCAGCACGGAAAACCAACTCCTAGATACCCCCTCCCCCAATTGGTCCACAAATGAGATTGGACCAAAGCGCTCTGAGCATGCTATAAGCATGAAAGTAGCACTATTTAAAAGCTATAAATATATATATATATATAACAATGTTTTGTTTGTTTTTAGGCTACAGTAAAACTAGATAGTCTTATTGAGATGATTGTTGAAGCCATTTCTAATCTTTATGAGAAACTGGAAACTCCACTTATTCTGACTGTAAGTAAATAGAGAAGAATTAAGACACTGGAAATTACATTTTAGGCATACACTTCTGAAAAATGCATCTTCGTTCATTTGTGTTTGTCTCAAGTATCTTTTAGGTTAAAATCTTTCTTAGATTGACAAAAGGAAAAAAATATAAAAAAAATTTTATAGCATCAAGTAATTATCAATTTTATAAGCTGCATATTTTTGTGACAAAATGGAAAGGCTTCATTATATTGGACAACACTCTACATTCCGACTTGGTTGTAAAGTTTAGAAATGCCTTAAATTAAGACTTGGATTCTTTTAAAGCTTAGGTCCATCCAGTTCTAACGAGAGTGGATGCTTGGGTAGAAATAAAAATAGATTTGTATTCTCATCCCGTGACATGACACAGAAGTTGGTAAATATTTTAGTATAGCTTGCTCAGTCTGATCCTCATCATTTTGTTGACCAGTCTGGAGAGGGGTATGTAGAAGTGGTTTCTGTGCTGTCCTAAGGCCCTCCAAAACTAGACTTAGTATGAAAAAAAGGTTAAATAAAGCATGTGGGTCAACAGCATATAGGCTACATGAAGTCCAAAAACTCTATTGATATCTTTATACAAGCACAAATAAGTGGATTAACAATCTTAACTATCAGACATAGCAGCAAGTTACCCATAATACAACTTTTTATATACAAATTAGACTTTTGCTATCCCATGAAATTTGTGTTTTAAAATCTCTTCAAATATTTTTACTCTTCAGCTATTAGGCTGCCACCTAGAAATAGAAAAGGATGAGGTTTGGCTTAAAGATGTTGTGGCAGGTAACAGGTAGGTTTTCACTTACTGTGATAGTTCTGCATGTCATAATCCAACAGTATTCTGATGTTATGCGGAAGTAATTTCATTCATTCTTTTTTGAAGTAACAGCTGTATTTTATAAGATAATGTCTACTGCAGTACACATTTTTAAAATGTAGGTAGGGTTCAATTGTAAGTAATTAAGTACAGGCTGTTAAGGCAGAAATCATGTTTGTTTGTTCTTAGATCAATACATTTTTTGTGTGTGTATGTTAACTGTTGATTTTTATTGTTATCACTGCCTTGTAAAAGTCATTATATTATTTCTGATCTTTTGTTCTACATTTGTTGATTCATAAATCCTAATGATAAAATTTGTGCCTTTACTTTAATTCTCTGAATAGTTTTATCTTTCTAAATCTACCTCACTATAAGGTGTACAACTCAAATGATGGCAAATTAATTTCGGGACTAGAAAAATATTTTGGTCAAAATATTTTTTGTATTGCATAAATAATGACATTTATTTACGAAGGTGTAATATTTTTTGTCTGAATGATTTTGATAGTTCATAATTTTTATCACTACCATGTGCAATGCTAAGTATTTCAATCTAAGTTTTAAGGTGTTTAAAGTAAATTATGGTCCTGGGTTAAAACAAAAAAGGAAACAAACCTTTTTTGAAACACATTTTCTTTATTCACAGTTAGTTAAAAAAAACAAATCATTGTCAAGAACAAAAATAAGTAATAGAACATCAAGCTGGAAATGGGGGAGGGTTAAGATGTAATCTAAATATAAATAGGTTGGTTGTTGAGAATTATTTTAAAAACATAACAGATTAACAAATATAGTCATTTGTAAGAAAAATTAATCACTTCAAGTCACAAAGGGATTGAGGCATTATTAACAGAAATATAACAAATTTTTCTATTCATTTCAACCTAAATATACATGTCATGCTGTAAAAAAAAATATTAATTTATCAATACTTTAGGCTACAGAACTTGTGTAAGTATCATCCTAGGTTTTTTTTAAGTTTTTGGTTTCCTCCAACATCAGTTGTTTTATAGTCATGTACTGCACATTGAATACTTAATGTTTTTCCCATTTCAGACCCAATTTAGAAAAACAACTAAACAAAGAGATTATCAAATGCAGTGGAAACCCAAAAGTGAACCTGAAAAAAACTCTTGCTACTATTAAAGAGAAAGTGTTAAGAAATGAAGAAGTAAGAACTTGATTTGGAACTCTCTATAGCTCTTGGTTTTGTGTTTTGTTTTGTTTTGTCATGAGGTTTTTTTATTTTCTAGTTATGTAAACTTAGATGGAATTAGCAAGACTAACTATAGCTGTTGTACCTTCATAACACCAAGTGCTTGGTCTAGTCTCATGCCATCTTTCACATAATGCATGGAATATGTCTTTGATTTAACTACATAACATCTATCTTTCATTGCTTATAATGATACTGGGTTTGCATTATGTAGCTATGCGAAATTCCCTGGATGTTTACTAATTTTGAGTGGCGCGAAAAGTGTGCCGCCATTTTGAACTTTTATTTTTATTTGAAGTAATAGTGCTATTGATTTTTAATTAACAATAAATAAATAGTTGTGTTAGAAAGGATTTCAACTGTTATTTTAGAAGTGGGAACATATTTTCTAAAATAATTAATTTAAAAAATGACAAGAAAAAAATATTTTATGTAAAAAAATTTTTTTTACATAATCTCGATAAAAGTTTGTCATTTTTGCAGAACTACCACAAAATGTAGGTTGAATTTTTTCTTTAGAAGCTTTGTTTTTTGTGTAGTTAATTAATGCAACCATATAATCAGTGAAAAGTAACTATCCTATCTAATGCACATCTAATTCTATTTTGATTTCTGTGAGGTGACCGTGAGTTGCTAGTTTACAAAATGGCGTCCAATGGGACAGATCGACATGACCTTGCCGTATTGTATAGTTCTAGCTGAAAAAAAATACAACTATGTGTTTTTTTTTCATTGAAATTGATTTCATTGTGTAGAATATGCATTTGTGCATTTACTTTATATGGTTTTTATATGTTTTAAAATGCACAAATGCTCCTATTTAGTTTTTAATCATACAGGTTATATGTTAAAAGGCGAATACAAATTATTTGATCACATGATTAAAAATACAATTTTGCCTCGTAGTCAGGTATAAACATTCAATTTGAGAATGGAAGATCTTAGATCTAAATACTAGATATAGGTCTAGATTCTAGATCAAATTGTTTATTCAGTAATAAGTTGAATCTATATATAGTATTGACTTAGTGAAAGATCAATACTAGGTACATTATTCTAAAGTGTAGATTAGATGAATTATTAGATCTAGACTATAGACTAATAGTATAGACATATCATCATAGATCATAAGAAATAAATATTAATAATTATTTATTAGCAATACTCCAATACTAATTATCTAATAGATCTAAATCTACAGTATAGTCATAGTCAGTATAGAATAGTATAATACTATAGATCTAGATCTAATTATACTCTACTCTAGATCTTTATAGTGTATATGATTTTATGATATATCTAATTATCTTAAATTAAAATCTAGATTCTAAATCAATCATCAGGAGTCATGATGATCTAAACCTAATAAGTTATAACTAGAGTCTAAGTATAGACATAGGAAACTAAAGTGATCTAAACCTATTAAATAAGTTATAACTAGAGTCTACTAAGTATAGACCATAGACTAGACATAGGAAACTAAAGTTTCTAACTAAGAATAATAAGATGAATATTAATTATAATATTTTAACTCAAATATTACTATATTATATATATATTTTACTATTACTCAAATATTACTAAATCTAGATATATAAGCTAAAATGAAAAGATTTTTGTGATGATAATGATTATCATTATATATCATATATATAATATATAGAGTATAGGAAATTATCCAATGATCCATATTGTATTATACCAATTTTGAGTGGATTAAATCATCATCTAGATATAGATCTATAATAGTAATAGATAGTATATATTACAAATTTAGATATAACAGGTCAAGATGAATCAGAGTATAATCATAATAAAATGTTTGCATGTTTCGGATATTCCTTCAGAGTTGAAGATAATATACTTCTTTTTCCAATGGGAAATGGAGCGTGCATGGTTTGAACTGTAGACAATTGATAAGTCTAAATGACAGTCCAGTGCACAAACCGCATGGCCATCTACCAATATTATATATTATTATTATAGCTTTTATATAGTGCTACTTTCATGCTTATAGCATGCTCAGAGCGCTTTTGGTCCAATCTCATTTGTGGACCAGTGGGGGGGGGAGGGGGTATCTAGGAGTTGGTTTTCCGTGCTGCCTTTAGCCACTCAGTAAACACAACTCTGCCCAAGTTGGGTGTCAAACCTCGAGCCCCCTTCTAGGTAGCCAAGCCAAGTTCAAGTGCACTTGGCCTCTCAACCACGCTTCCCATTTATAGTAAATCTATAATATAACTTCGCGGTGCATTCACTGTCTTGTTATATCTATACTGGGTAGCTATATAGAATATAATTATCTTTACATTATAAGTCTACTTTGTCTTTATATAGATCTAGATCTATTAAAAGAGTTTCTAGATCTAGAATTATTTTTTTTTTAAGAAAAAGAAATCATGCTAAATCTTTATATTGGTTTATATATAAATTTACTTTAAATAGTGACTAATTAGGCCTGTATAAGTTTTTTTTTTTTTTCTAAATGATGGTAATTGACAATTTAAAAATTGTCTCTATTGACCTTAATACCTTATTTTTCTTTATGACTCGTGGATTTTTAAAAATTTATATAATTAAATTACTTCAAGTATCACTAGTGATACTTATTCAAGATTGTACATAATTTTAGTGTCAGTTTTAAAAATATAAATATCTCAGTATATATACATTTAATATTTATTTTTTATTTTCTTAATCTAGGCTACTTCAATGTTTAAATAATTACTTGATGTAGATCTACATTAAAATATAATATCAAGACTTATCAAGAATTTTGTATGATTGTTTACTGGACTCTTCTTTAACACATCCTAATTATAAGCTATTATCAGATTACTATAAGAAGCAATAATGAATTAACCCCTCGTAGAAGAACATTAAAAAGACGCCTTTCTTTAATGTCACAGGCAAGAAGTGAAGACAAAAGTAAATATAGAAAAAAAATATGTTTATTAAAATCTCAAATCAACTCCCTGCCAACCCGTATTAAAACTCTAAGACAATCTATAAAAAGAAAAAATGAAAGAATAAAAAATCTACTAGGTAAATTACATGAATCTAAAATTCAATCTCTAAAAAGAAAATGTTTCAAATGTAAAAAACAACATCAAGCACACAAAAAAACTCACCAAGAACTTGTTAATAAAAATAAATCCTCATATAATAAAGAACTTGCTGAGAGGGACGCAATCATTACATCCCTTCAAAGTGATAAATTACATCTTGAAGATGAAATTAAAGAATTAAAAGAAAATAAAGCTAGGTCCCTTAAAAAAAAATTTTAAAAAAATTATGTAATGACTAGATTAATGTTTTTTAATTGTCTTTTATACCATGCCCCAACCTCTTCTATCTCCCCTATAGTAAGTAGTTTATCACAGAAATTGGGTGTTCTTCTTGATTGCGTCCCTCACAGAACCTCAGTAGACAACTTTGTAAGAGAACTTGGTGTTATTTCAGACCTACAAGCCGCTGAAGTTGCCATGAAAACACCACATCTAACTCTTGGCTTGATGCCACAACCCAAGAGGGTGTACTTGTCAACTCAGTACATCTCACCACTCCAACTGATACTTTTGTTATAGCTTTAAATCAGTTGAGTGGTGGGAGGGCAGAGGATTATGAAAAACACTTAATTGAATCTATAAAAAATTTAGCCTACGTTTATTCTGATTTTCATAAAAGTGAGTTTACCAGTTGCCATGATCAAATTATCAAAAATATTTCCAACACTATGTCAGATCAGGCATCTGTTAATCATGCTTCTATCGTAAGATTAAGTGCAGTATGGGACAAAACCTTAAATGAACTTAATTGTCACCTGCACCCAATAGAATCAAAATGTAAAAAAAAACAGTATACTTTTATTAAGCACATCCTAATCTTTTTATATATATACAAAGCTTTTAGCTGTGAGGTAAAAATTAGCGAACTGTTACACATTTTCAGAAAACCCTTTACAATATAAGTGAAAACGCGTTAAAATTTTATATATTTTTTTAACCGTTGAGCCTATAGCAAAAATCTATATATCATTGGAAAGCTCAGAACAAGTGGTTTAATATTATACTATTCATAAAATTTAAAAATAAAAAATTAAAGTTTTATTTAATAAATTAAAAATAACGTCATATTGGCTTAGTTAAAAAAAAATTTTTAAAATTTTATAAATAAATTTTAGAAAACAATACCATACTTCAATTAAGCACACTATGAGCTTTATTTTGATATATGGTTTTTAAATGGGCTTTGAAAATTGGTGAAAATATTTGCAATTTTCCTTCAATTTTCATAAAATCTGGTGTCATCATTTCCATTGACTTAATGTTAAGTGAAAATGCATTAAAAATTTTTTTTTAAATTTATTCGCTGCACCTATACCAACAATCAATATATCATTGGAAAGCTCAGAAAAAGCACTTTAACAATCTAATATCATAATATTTTTTTTTTTTTTTTAAAAATTTTGTCACATACCTACATTATGTTTTGTTGAATTGAATGTAGACCACATGGCTTTGATTGAGTGTATTTCATTTTTATCAAGTTGTATTGGCTCTATATCCTCATAACTTGACTTCAGATGAATAAAGCCCAAGTAAATCCAGAAATAGCAAGTCAGAATAGTTTAATAAATAAATCCAATTAGAAAAGTTTCTCAAATGTAGATTACATTGGAGAATCACAAAATTATGTTATTCAATCCATATCAGAATTGTTTCATATTGTACATATTCATTCTGAAAAAAAATGTTTGCAGCATCTGTCTACTTTTATTTCTATATAAAATGCTGAAGAGAAGACTTAATCTTCCAGGTACTCTGTCCTAAATAAGCATGACTCTTTTGTTTATTGTTGCATAAACAAACTTTCCCCCACCCACACAAATGTAACCACAAAAGAGATTGATCCGAAACACACTAAGCATGCTATTGGAGCGTGAAAGAAGCGCTATCTCTAAGCTTCTTCATTGTGAAGACACTATGGTTCATCTCAAAGAAATTAGTTGAAAGCCTGTGCCTGATTGGAACAACATCTCACACTAGGAATTTTTCCACGTCCAGTTCGGGTACAGTTTTTGGAAAGGTGGCATTGCAGGCTCAGCCAGGGTGTAGCACTTAGTGCTGCAAGCTGCCTATGGGTCACAGGCTACTGATTTTTCCTCAAGATTGACTCCCAAAGCTTTTCCTACATTAGATATAGCCACAAGGCAGCTGAGATTTGGTTTCAGACTTTTCTTTCTGTGCCATAGAAAAGTAATAATAATGTTTTGTACTTCTCTCTTGTTATTTAAAGTGACAATACAAAGTTCAATCTTAATTTGATAATCAGTTGAAAGGTTCAATCTTAATTTGATAATCAGTTGAAAAGTTCACAATCTTAATTTGATAATCAGTTGAAAAGTTCAATCTTAATTTGATAATCAGGTGAAAAGTTCAATCTTAATTTCATAATCAGTTGAAAAGTTCAATCTTAATTTGATAATCAGTTGAAAAGTAAATTTTGTATTTAGAACACAATGCTGTGTACATAATAATGATTTATGATTTTTTTTTTCAGGTAAAAGATGCTTTATCAATTCAGTTAATGAAATTAAAATTCCACGCAGCTCTAAACAAGAAAAAAATTTTCAGATCAGTTTCATTGCAGGAAGTGGCTCACTCATTGAGAAATGCAGCTGTGCAAACATATTCAGTAATAACTGAGACTGACTCAGCTCAAACTGATCTGTCACACATTGCTCTAACAGATAAATCTTCACTTGATGGCAAAAACACACCATCACTATCACATGAAGCGCCAAGCTTAAGAACAAGAGTCACATATCGGCCTGAAGCTGCTTCGACATCAGTGCATCAGGCATCTATTTCCACGTTAGCTAAAGCTCCACCTCGTGTTTCTAATGCTCACATAACATCAGACCAACAGGCTCAATTGACTGTTAGAAAATCACCAAAAACTTCATCTACTGGCCTGAGGACATTATCAGGCCAGCAGAAATCAGGAATAGCACTGGCATCAACAAAAGGCTCAATCGGTGGCCCAAGCAAATCTTCAACCTCAGACCAACAGGTGCCCACCTCTGTTCGGAAATCAGCAAAACTTCCATCCCATGACCCTGAAGATTCATCCTCCTCAAGCCATCATCAGGTGATATTCTCTGTAAATAAATCTAATGCAGATAAGTCAGCATCACCCAATAAAAACTGCCATTTTCCTCAAAAGAAGCGAAAATCTGCTAAAATACATTCACCTGTTGGTGAGCTATCACCATCTAGTAATGTTTCATCACCCCATAAAGACTTCCAAGCACATCAAAAGAGCAGGAATGCAGATAGTAACGTTTCATCCTTAGTAATAGATGAGTATCCATCACCTGTTCGTAAAATAAAATCTTCTAAAGCGGGATCAGCTGCGGAAAAGATACCTTCTGCAACCAAAACCAAATCCTCCAAGATGGTGTTAGTTCTTGAAAAACTTCCCTCCACTGTAAATAAAGTCAAATTGTCTAAAGCTCTATTACCTGATGAAGAAATTTCACTACCTGCTCCCAACTCTGTATCAACACATTCAGCTTCCCCTGTTGGGAAAAGCTCATCTAAAGCTACAAAAACAAAATCAACTGACATGACATCAGACATTGAAGAAGATTGTTCATCTCCAAAGAAAGCAAGAGTCGATGATAGTAGGTCTTCATTTAAGTTTTTACTGATGTGTTTATTTCTTTTTATTTTCTCAATGGCTTTTGTTTAATTTGTCATTCGTGCTCTAGTTTTTGTGGATACTGAAGGGGTGGGGGGTATCTGTGAGAAGGTTTCTGTGCTGTCTTTGTGTTTGGCAAAACAAAAGTCCCTCGATTTAAATTCCAAGTAAAAGCTCAAGGTCTATATTAGGACTTCAACTGTAGCACCCTTTTTTGTTTTGTTTTTTTAAAATAAGTAAAGTACCCTTTTAGGCCTTGTGATCTAAAAGGCAGATGATATAAAGATCATCCGTTTCTATGGGAAAATATTCATGAGCATGTCATGTTACTATAACAACCACTAACAGATTTTACTTTTCTCAACTAATGTCAGGTACCCATTAGAGTTGAGTAGACTCAGTGACATCCAAAAAAAAATCCTAGAATTAAAAAACCCACTCTTCACTGAGATTCAAACCCAAGACTCTTACTTCAGAAGCCTATCACTTTACCACCTAGTCATCCCCCACCCCCCTTGTTAGGTGACCAACTAGTTAATTTGAATCAGCCACACCTCCCAAATGCGGCGTAAATCACTTTGGGACCAAAATGTTGAGAATCCTGATGTGAACTTAGAATGTCTACTTAAAATGTATTTATATCTGTTGTGAGTCTTGATGGCATCACAAAAACCTTCCTGATGCCCCCATCTCACTTCTATACAGGTTGACAATATAGTAGACACATTGTGACTAAAGCTCCGATAAACTAGGAACTACACAATAACCTAAATATTAACTCCCAGAACACATACTTTTCATTACAAACTAACACATCAACAGCAGCCTTCATTTACTCCAATAAATCAACTAGCTCTAACCATTTACAAATATTCCCTCTCACCCAATTAAAAACAATCAGTTGACATTTACACCTTGTGAATACATTAGAAAGAAAAGAAATTGTAACTTTTTTAACAAACAAACACAATACATTGTGCATGACCATACCTTCTTCTGACACCACAAGTCTGAAAACACTATCAAACATAATAGTTATGTTGTATTTCAATACATTAATAGCTTAAGGTCAGGCTTGGCTTCCAATCCTATGAGGCCATAAGAGTGAATCTCAATGAAGACTGAGATTTTTGAAGTTAGTAAATGTTACAACTCTAATGGAGACCTGTCATTAGTTGAAAGAAATTAAAACAGTTGTTGTTTTTTTTCTGGCCCTTGTGAAATAGCTGCCCCAAGGACCCCAGGTGGTCATCAAAGGGAACTTTATTTTTTAAACATTAAATCTTTAAAAGGTTGTTTTTTTTTCTAGACGACTTTTTTTTTCAGCGTAGGTCATTGTTTTTTTATTGATATGTTTTTGGATGTTCCCTTAGAATTTGAGATTATTATAATGGCAGCATGCAGGGTTTTAGCCTGGTACTATTGAAACAAAGGTCCAGAATAGGTACCACACAACCACGGTAAAGGTACTCTTTACAGACTGTGTGATTCATGGAGGCAGATAATGTAAATGTTTCTATGGTTGACGCTTAACAAGGAAGTCATGTCGTCAGCATAACGATTAACTACCCATTAGAGGGTTGGACTCGGAGGTGACTTATAATCCTGAAGTTCAAAATTCTAGTCCTCACAGGACTTGATGCCCCCCCCCCCCCTTGTTTAGAAGGTAAATGCTTTATCACGCTGTGGCTGCACCCCATACACAAGGAGGCAGCCACTGTAAGCAGAAAAGAAGAATAAAAATGAACAAAAAGCATTTCAATTATAGATAAAAGTACTTCTTAGAACAGTGATGCCCAAAATAGGGCCAGCGACGTGGTTCCATCCGGCCCCCCGAAATGTCGGCACAAAGTATATAAAATCCGCTAAACCCCCCCCCCCCCCCCAAAGAAAAGGTTTAAAAATGTCTCTTTACCAATGTTAGGGCCATCAATTTTACTCCGATTGATTGACACCATGACCAACATTTGTACGTTTATGAGACTCTTAATGTAGAATTTATAAAAAAAAAAAAAAAACATAAGCTAAAAAAAAAACTTTCCTATTTTTGGCAGAACATGATAATAAGCCAATATATTTGAGTTGGCTGTTGTTTTTTTTTTAAAAAGAAACGCAATTATAAAACAAATTTGACGTCATTTGAATCAAAAGATTGTTAAATTTTAAAACTACGTCTACAGATTGGAAGAGTAATGTTAATATTTAACAAAAACCAGACAAGAATATGAGTCGTTGGTAAAGCTAGTTACACTGTTGCTCAAAGTTTTAGTAGAGAAATGACGCCGTTTTCTGACGCATGAAAAAGGAAAATGAGTGCAAACAAAATGGAATAACAATTCTGATGTTTAGAGGCTAAACTACCACACGCATCTTATGGGTTAATGAATGTAAGGGCTAGATCCACGGGTTTCTGAAATAGTTTCAGGTCAATTTCATTTCATTTCTGTACCTTTCCTTTATGTGGCCCGCGACACCAGTGTGTGTCGGAAATTAAAATGGCCGGCAGGTCGATTTATGTTGGGCATCACTGTCTTAGAAGATTAAAAAATATTAAAAGCTAAAATCAAACTTTTGTTCATAGCACTTATTTGAGGAGGTCACACATCTAAAATGTGATTTAAATAGCTCCTTGTTTACAAAAAATATTGCACTTACTTTAAAAAAAAGTTATTATTTTGTTTGACATGTTTTTGGCCTATCTTCAGAAATGAAGCTTATACCGGCCTAGCTTACACCTCCTGCCACATGGCCATGTTTGAATTGGTCAGCAATGTAAATGTTCAGTAATTGAAGTGACCAGCATGGTTACCACAAGGTAAAAACTTTGAATCATTTCTGACTTCCATTTCACCAGGTGATGATGACTTGAGCATTTCAGAATCAGTCTTCAAGAAATCTTTGCCTACAGTGACTGCCAGACAAAGCCTGTTGGACTTCAAAGCCTTGGTAAATAGTTTTCTTAAAGTGTACATTCTGTGAAAAGTAGCATTGAAATAACACATACTTATTCACAGAGTTGAGAGTTGGGTTACACCTATGTAGAATATATTGGTTTTAACATGACTGCTGAATCTGGCTAACCATTCATCACATGACTTATTAATGAAATGTGATGTGCCCTAATTCAAAGAAAACTATCCATGAAAACTGCAATAGTTTCAAAAGCATGGTTGTTTGTTTAGTAACATCTTTTTTTTTTTTTTTATGTAATTTTGTTACCTATGATATAGTTACTTACAACATAGCATTAGGAAGGTCAATGTCATGTACATGTCATGAGGTCACTTTGGTAACTCGTGTCATTTACATGTCATATGAGTTTACTTGTGGTCGTCAATGTAGAATTAAACTTTATGTATACTGATTTCTGACATGCGCTTTTTTTTTTTCCTTAAATGTTTTTTGTTAATTTAAATTACTTGTCATGCTTAAATTAATTAATTTCTTTACTTAATTTTGATATTTTTCTATGTAAATATTTTCTCTTGATTAGATTCAGGACTAACAATTCTAGTCAAAGTGAATTCAATTTGTTTGGACTAATAAAATGATCTTAAAATAAATTCAACACTATGTTTAAATTATTGAAAATTCTATTACTATGGAGCATCTTAACAGATTGTGAAGCAATATTAGCTTTTAGATTTTTTCTTACACATTTCTTATACATTTCTGGATGTGTTTTAGCACAAACCCCCATCCCACATTTGTGTTGTCTCTGGCAAGTGGTCATTGGATGAAGAGGAAAAGTTGCTTCGATGCACTGTGGAGATTGGTGAAGGTAAGATATGGTGTAGTTATTTGAATTAAACATTTATTCAAGTCTCTTGGACATTCAATTTTCTTTAAAAAATTTGTGAAGTCTTGTGAAAAGTAAAATTTGGAAAAGTCTCATGAGTAGGAAGTAAGATTTGGAAAAGTCTCATGAGTAGGAAGTAAGATTTGGAAGGATCTTTATGGTTTTTATATTCACCCAGATAGGGATGTTAGGATCAGGACCAATTAGCTCTCATTTCTTTGTGTTGTCTGCTAAATGTGGAGACAGCAAGTAGCTAGAGTATTAAGTAGCTATATTGTGATGTTATGATTAGTTTAATGAATGTGTGTGGGCCAGTCAGCTAGAATTGAGATGATGAGGTTCAATTCACTAAGTTTAACATTTAAGCTTTGAGTCTTTTGACCCTTTTGGACTGAACATGCCTAGATTATTGTCAAAAAATTTTATTGGCAAGGCAGCACAATTCTTTTTATGTAATTGTTTGGTTTGGTACTGATCTTCTGAGCCAATTTTGTTGCCAAAAAAATGGTTATCAGTTCTAGTATCTATTGTCTTCATTAAGTTTTATCAGTGCTTGTACCTTTTGTTTTCTTTAAGTTTTATCCAGTGCTTGTAGTTTGTGCCATCATCATGTTTTATAAGTATCAGGACTTTGGTTTTCTGCTTTCTTCAAACTGTAATTTTTGTACAGTTGGTATCTTATCAAGGTTCAAACAGTATTCATCATTTAATATTAACAAGTTAGAATCAGTTATTTCTGTTTCAGTTATTTCCATGATTGCTAAGCATCATTAAATAATACTGCAAACTTCTCTGGAAACATTTGTGTATTAAGTCCAATTGTAAAGATAAAAAGAAAATCAACATTTGGTGTGTTGGAAGAACAAAAATATTTCAATGGATTTCATCAAAGTTGATGTTAGGACGTGAAAAGAAAAAAAGTTGTAATAAAATTGATACAATTAATACAAGGTTTTAAGTTGTGTACAAATTGAACTTAACCTCTCTTGGCAAGGCAGGTAAATGTTTTCTCCTGCCATTTTTAATATATATAGTACTGATTGAACACAATAATTAGTTTTAGCAGTTATGCTCTTATTAGTGTGTTCTTTTTTAGGTAACTGGGTCCAGATTAAAGAAGCTATGCAAACTCTACGCTCTAGCCAACAGTTGAAGGACAAATGGAGGAATTTATCAGAGTCTAGGAAGAAAGCAGCCATGAGAATGTATCAAAGAATATAAAAAGTCAGTTGCTTAATATAAAACTGTCTTGGGCTTGGAATAAAATAGACCAGAAGTTATATTTGTACTGAATGTACAAAGTAAATGATAAGATTGGATTCGTTTAGCATTCATTTAATTTTGTTACCATTACAATTTTACTTAGATGGCATATAATCATTGTATATTTAAAATAATGACTGGACAATATAAGACCATTTTTTTTTTAATATGATCAGCTTCAATTAGTTCACTGATCAGTTAACCTGTCTTCTGTTTTCAACCAGAAGTCACTTATGTTGTTTTTTGTTTCTCTTAGTTACCTGTACATATAACAAAGCATGCTCTACTTATCTGTTTAAAGCTATTTACAGGAGATAGCTCAGTCCTTGTAAATAATGTACATATAAGATATTCTGATAAGCATTGGATTTTCTATTAAGCCATTGTCTCTCTCACCCATGAGTTCAACTAGACATTTCCAGTGAAATTATTTTGTTAACATTCATGTTCTGGTGATGAGCTTGTGTCGAATGTTTTAATTTTTCTTCTTTACATTTCAATTAATTAGATCAAGCTCAGTTATCTCAAATAAACACTTTGTTTTAGTTGTGTGTAAGAAATGTTGACCAATTGTATGCCTCACAGTACACATTTATGGCAGTAATTTTTTCTCAGTAGAAGACAACTAAGAATTTTTAAAGAATATTCTTGGGCATCACAATAAGACATTTAAATGTTGATTAAGTTTTTAAAGATCTACTACTACTTGACCCTACACACTAGAAAATGATTTACAAAAGAAATTTTGATTGTGAAAGTATTGATCTCATGTCACTTGTACAACAACGCACAGCGAGATTAGTACGTTTGTCTCAAGCATATTGAACGTCATCTCTTATATATCTGTAATTCAGACCTTCAAACTTACTATTCTGACAAGGACTGGTTGAAGCTTATAGTGGCTGGTTAAATGAATTTATAAAGCGTCATGCTATAATGTGGATGTTGTGGGTTCAATCCAACTACTAGCCCTTTTTTTTTTTTTTCCACCAAACTTTTGATTGTAAAAGCAAATATTTCTGTTCTCTCATGTCACTTGAACAAAGATGCACAGATAGACAAAATAAGTTTGTCTCAAGCTATTGAACTTCATCTCTTTTGTAATTCTAATTTGAACCTTTATATTAATAATCCGACAGGACTGGTTGAAGCTTTTAAACATTTTTCTAGCCAATAATTTCATTCATAAAAAAACAAGAACAACATTCAGCTCTCCTTCAGGGGAGTTATAACATGAACTGTAAAACTTTGTTCAAGTGAGCCCTTTTTATTTCATAGTGAATGTATTCATCTACTGATAGTATTTTTGCATGCAGATTTTTTTTATAAGATCTTCAGGTTCACTCTCTACTTATAATGACAGTTATTAATTTGATTTAATCCATATAATGCATTGCTTCTCAAACTTAGACTTCCTCCCATTATTGTTTGCCATCCTTCTTGACCAGTTTCGGACTGGGGAGAGCTGTTAGCTCCTATGATGGGGTCTCTGGGGAGAGCTGTTAGCTCCTATGATGGGGTCCCTGTTAGCTCCTTCGGTGGGGTCCCTGTTAGCTTCTATGATGATGTCTCCGTTAACTTTTACAATTGAGTCGCAGTGCCCAGTTTTTACTACATTCTAATCTGCAGAAATGCACTATTCTCCTAGTGAAAAAAAACAAAGCTACATTGAGAAGGGGCTGGATTGGTCAATACAATTGTTGGATTTTTTTTAGTGGGATAATCTTGGAACATCCTTATGTTCAGCCAATCGGAATGTATCAGGTTTTTTTTTTTTTTTTATTTGCACAAGACATTACCAGGAGAATGGTACCACCTTGTGGCGTCTTGCTGTTCTGATATGAGAAGGAAGCCTAGCTGACTTGGCAGAGATGTATTGACCTTTTATTTTGGTCCATTCCTGCTGTTAGCTCCCACTGTCTTATAGTCAGAAGCTGGTTATTAGTACTAGTCAAAACCTCTGGCGAAAAATGGAATCATTTATTTCAAGGCAAACTGTAGCACATAGTATTGTGGCAGGTTAAATGAGTTGATAGAGCGTCACGCTAATAATGTGAATGTTATGGGGTACACTCTCGACTGATGGCATTCACTTTTTTCCCTCTTTATTTTTCAATGACAAATTGTTGTTTTTTATAGTGTTTACTATATTACTATTACTTTTTTTTAATGAACTTTGAGAGCCGTTTTTGTTGCCATAAACTTTAAATGCAATAAAAGTATGATTGGATGTCACATAGTTACATTAAAAGAAAATCTTTAACGTATTTTTTAAAAATGATTTATTTATGACTCATGTTTCATGTTATAGTAAGGTAAGTGCCCTCTGGTCCAATCTCTTTTGAGGATATATGTGGGCGGGGGGGGGGGGGGGGGGGGGGGGGGGGGGGTATAGGGGATAAAGTTTTCATGTTGCCTTTAGGGGCTTAACAAATTAAACTCATGCCCTCCTGATAGGCAGCTAAGTGGTTTATATGACTCAGCCCCACATCCCACTTATAATCTCATGTTCACTTAATATTGAAATTTAAATTTATAACTACAATAGATTTGTGTCGGCTCAATTAAGATAGATAGTGACAATAAAACACTTGAGCGATTAGAAATATTTTTAACCAATTGTTTTTGTTTAGCGCAATTTCATGCTTTACGCTTTATCATTGCGCTGTGGTCCACTCACTTGTGTGGTTGAGTCACTTGTGTGGTTGAGTCACTTTTGGTCCTATCATTTGTAAAATATTTGCATCACTTCCACACACCCCTTGTCAGCACATATTAGGTCGGCACAGCCCAGAGTTAAAGAAACACAAATTTAAAACACTTAATCATTGTATAAGATAAGAATATTTGCTAACAAAACTTTTGTAGGCCTACATGTAAGACAATACTATTTAAAATATAATTGTTTTTTGTTTGTTTTTACATAATGTTTTAGAAAATATTTTTTTTTTTTTAGCTGTGTCTTCCTTTTTCTAAATGTAGTCAGACATACAAGTGAAGATAAGTAAAGGAATTTGTTTGGGGCCTTCCTAGAGCTGGCATATTGTATTTGGAACTAAACATTTCTATTTTTCATAAAGCATAATAAAATAAACAATTTCAGAAAATAAATATTGTATGTTATTTTGCTAATTGAGTGAGACGAAATTAAATTGACACATGAGAATGAGTGAGGAACTGATCAGTGGTCCCCAAAGTATTGTCCTAGTGTATTCTGTAGAAGAGTGGTAAAACGCTAGGCTCACAAACATGAGGATCCTGGGTTCAAATCCTGATGAAAAGTTGTATTTTTAATTTCAGGATCTTTAAAATCGCCTCTGGTCTACCCAACTCTATTGGGTACTTGGCATTAGTTGGGGAAGAGTATTTGGTCATAATGCTGGCCACATGACACCCTCATTTACCATGGGTCTCAGAAACAGATGACCTTAAAATTATCTGCCCTATAGATCACTAGGTCTGAAATGGAAAGTTGATTCTGTATAACTAATTAATGACTTAATAATACTGTAGGGAATGAAACCTGACTTCTGTAAGATCCTATTATTAGGACAGAGAGACAGTCATTAAAATATGAGTAACAGTTCTAGTATTAAATAACAAAGGCATGTCTTTGATTTGGGATTAATATTGTTATACTTTGCTATGTAGTCCTAGATCTAGCCGTAACTTGCCTATTATTATAGATGAAGCCCTAGTTTGATGTTAGCAAGTTACATCTGTATGAGTTTCTGTTATATAGTAACTCTTCAAAATACAATCAGTTGTTATTATACTTGTATCATTAGTCATGGTAAACTTGTTTATGTTTTCTGGTGTACTGATATTCCATGGGAGTCATACAGGTGCTGATGTCCCTCTCATGGATAGTGTCAGTACATCATAGGAACACATAGCCCTATTGGCATGTTTGATAGCTGTAATAGGATTTTTTTTTATAGCTTGTAAGAAACACAAATGTTGGTCTTTAATGTAAGTACAAGAAAGTAGTAAATCTTTTATTTCATCAAATATTGTTCAATGTGTAAAAAAAAGTTGGCTCAACCTGAAATGTTTAAATCTTATAAGACTGATCCATTTATCTTATATTTCTTTTTGTTTGTCTTGTCCATTTAGACAACGGTACTTGTCCTGGTTTGTTGTTAAAATAATATCAGCGGATTTATAGCTAACACATTTCCCATTCATCTATCAAATTCTCTGGCGGTGTATTAGCTGTTACGTTTCGACTTTGTGGTGAATTGAAATTTTGACTTGATATCTCTTTTGCATCTGAAATGTCCTCTTTAGGGCCACTCTTATCATGGCCTGGCTGATCGTTAGCTGTTCCATTTCCAATACATGGTAAATATGACCATGTCCGGTAGAGAAAGGGGTCAATGGTATTAACTTTTATGTCTGTTAAATAACGTGAAAGAGATATCCACGAGTTATTTCTCACAGCGGAGTTTTTTGCTAGATCTAAATTTCGAATAGGTTCACATTGTTGGGAAATGTCATTAACGAACTCTGATATCAGTTTGACTTGTTTGTAGTTCTGTTCCTTTGTCTTTGTTTTGTTATCAAATAGAACACATCTGTAGTTCACTTCTTGAAAGAGTTGTTCAATATCTCCAGGTTGTTTCCTGCACCAGTCCATGAAACGTTCAGTGTTGTCTGGAGTGTCTCCATAGCCGAGGTCAAAGAGGTCTCCATAAGTGAAGGCTATGATTCCCCTATCGCTGAACACACTGTCACCAAACACAGACTTGACAACAGCGACAGCGTCTTTCTCTTGTTTCGTAAACCTGACGCCATATTTCAGAACGAAGACCAGAGCGACTATGCCGCCATATTTCAGGTCTAGGTCTTGTATTAATTTCGCAGTGTCCTGTAAAACTTCATTCTTGTCTTTCTTTAAGTCCTGGTCGTTGTCCCCCACATCTGGACATTCCTTTACTATTAGGTCAGTGTCATTTATCTTCTCAATTGTCTGGACACAGGAAGTTATCCCGTTTCCTGATCTACCATCAAATAACACAACTTTCTCTTGTCCTGGTGTAGGCATTGCTTTCTGAAATAAATTGAAATTAAAATAAGTGTACTATGTCTCGCTCTACCATATTTCCATGCTTGTGAATTTTTATAAATGTACTGTCTGGTGTTTCCGGTGTAATTATTAAAAAGATATATTTTAAAAGTATATGATCATTTGTACGCTCTCTTTAGTTTTTTAGTGCCGGTACTACTAGTTCACAGTTATTGCTCTTCCAGCACACACTGTGTTTTATTACTAAAAGAACGTAAAACCAGAACATTATTTAACTATTAGGGGAAGATTTTTTAGTCTTCAGACCAACTTACACACATTTAAAGCCTGTGAAAAGTAATGTACCAATATTTGAGTGACAAACTCCAAACGCTTTGAGTATGAGTCTTAATTTTATTTACCTTCACAAACTTTCCCTTTTCATTATTTCACATGACTACCCCAAATCTGAGATCATCGGGACTGATAATGTACATCAGAGAAAGATAAGCAACCACTTTGGAGAGGCCCGATGCCAGATACTCTGTACATTAATCCTATCTTCTTCTAACTTCCCTGCCAACTTCCGGTTAAATGAGTGATAAGATGGAGTCTGTTCAGCAGGGGCCTTCCCTTTTATTATGTTGCTACCTTCCCTTTTGTAAATGTCCTATTTTGTCTAATCCTCAATGACCCGCATTGTATGTAGAGGTTCAAACAGAGTCAGTGTTAGTCCCGCGGCCACGCGTACATAGCTACAATTATGTATTTAACCAAAACTATAAACCAGTAATTTAAATATAAATGTATACACAATTTTTATAAAAAAAATCTATCATTTACAGCAATGTAAACTCAGTGTGGGGGTTGCGCTCAATTTTCATATATTATTTTCCTTTTTGTAGTATTCCTCGAGTGTTTCCAGTAAGCTTCACTTGATCAAAATGCAGAAAAACATCCGAGTCAACACCACCTTACGTAACAAAGCTTTATGGTAATTCTCGCTGAAGCCGCCATATGATGTGTCATTTAAAGAACTTTTTTCTGTTTCTTTGACGCCATTCGGGACAAGGTCATTGATAAAAAGACTTTAGCCTAATTTAATTTTAAGATGAAATATATCTGAAAAATTAAAATGGCCAAATTGGAAATCTCATTGTGTGGGTAATTAGCTAGCGTTATTTTTTTTATTTCAAAAGCTTCAATTAAACCATAAAATGACAAGGAATATATATAGTCAAAAATATGCTATGTATGCATGTGTGTGCGTGTAGAATTAGTGATAGAGGATTAGAGAGATTATATATATATATATATAGAGAGAGAGAGAGATAGATAGATATAGATTAGATAGATGGATGATATAGACATATATATATATATATATATTATATATATACAAACAAACTTTTATTCCCTTTTCCTTTTTACTTCTACTCTTTTGTAGGAAAAGGTTTTTTTTTTAAACAGATATCTTGATGAAACACACTAACCCTAATGATAGCGCTATTTCACAAAGTCATTTCCATCTTTCGAACTGTTCTCTACCCAATAAGAGCGATACACGTAAGTCTAGACACCAGTTCTAGATGGTTCCATTGATAGAACTTAGTGAAGAAAGAGGTACTTCTCCCGAAGTTTCCAGGTAAAAAAAAAAGGTTGTTAAGCGTCGTGCCTAGACTACATGTCTAATCTACAGTTTTCCTGGGGAAAAAAAGTATATTTCCTCAGAAATCGTAGTTATAATTTATTTTGTAATTTACACATGTATCACTTTTGTATGAGTGTTCCGATTGAACTTTATTATTGAATAATATTTACTATTAACTGTCGTGATTTTTGACAGCAAATACAGTGCTGACTGTGAACATAGATCTTATCTAACAAATACAATATTGCATTGAGAATAAGCAAAGAGCTAGATGAATAATATTAAGGAAAGGACGAAACTCTTATCCCAATGAACACAGAATAGAATGTTGTATTTTACGGAAACTCCCGCTTTGTTACGTGAGGACAAGACTGCGTCATCAATATGGTTGGAAGCTGGACACATGTACTTCTAAACAGAGAACTTTAGCAGAACAGAAATATCAGCAACAATGAAGTAAAGTATAAAAAAAAAAAAAAACTTTTAAAAAAAGCTTATTTTAAGTGTTATTGTTAAAAATTGTTTTGGCTCAATTGAGATCGATAGTGACAATAAAACACTTGAGCGATTAGAAATATTTTTAACCAATTGTTTTTGTTTAGCACAATTTCATGCTTTACGCTTTATCATTGCGCTGTGGTCCAGTCACTTGTGTGCTCCGGTCCCTAGTGGACCAGCTGAGGAATGGGAGGAGAGGATATCCTGGAGAAGATTTCCTTGCTGTCTTTTCAAAAGAGCTTTTTTTTTTTTTAATGTTGTTCGTTTTGAATTCGAACTCGATAGAGCTATATAGGCAAGTGCTTCTAAAAAATATGTTTTATTGTTACAATAGTTACAGTAATTTTTTAGCACTTCTTACCACTTGAAAACCACAATTCTGAGCAGCCCTATCATTTGTACCCCAAGCAATTTTGTAATGTGCAGTTAGGAACAGTCATCTTTCAATAGGGTGTTCTTGACATTGCTATTTAGTCTATTTTCCTGTGGGATGCTTGTTCAAGAGGCTAAGTACGCTTGAGCTTGGCTTGTCTTGGCTACCCATGAAAGGGTCTCGAGGTTCGACATCCGACTCAAGCAGAGTTGTGTTTACTGAGCGCCTAAAGGCAGCACGGAAAAACCTTATCCCAAATACCGAATCCCCCCACACACACCCACACACTGATCCACAAATGAGATTGGAGCATAGCGCTCTGAGCATACTATAAGCATGAAAGTAGCGCTATATACACGCTATTATAATAAAACCACTTTTTAGGAACAAACATTTATTGAAATATGGGATACGCTAAAAAGCTGTCATCTGATCTTAATTACAATATCAAACTACACCGAAATGACAAGTCAAATTTACATAAAGCATAAATTTCTTTCAGCAGGAATATTTTTATTCTTGGGTGAAAGTTTTATTGAACCGTTTTTGTTTTTTTTTTGCATTTTAATTTCAAAACAGAAATAGTCTCTTTAAAGGTTCACAAATGACCTAAAGCTGGAACTGATTGACTTTCAACAAAATCTGCTCGAGAAATTTAAGACGTTCTGTTGTTGCTGAAAACTGGCATTTCGTTTCATCACGATGTTTCTAAATACTTTTCTTAATAAATCAAAGTTTCTATAACCATACACACGTGAAAGCCGTTGTACGTCTTTGTACCACATGTGGATTTCTTGATGTGAACGGACTTGAGTTGCGGTCTACGATACGATTGTGGAGAGTTTACTTAAGGCCTACCCCTTGGTTTGACGAAGTCTTTGTACCACATGTGGATTTCTTGATGTGAACGGACTTGAGTTGCGGTCTACGATACGATTGTGGAGAGTTTACTTAAGGCCTACCCCTTGGTTTGACGAAGTCTTTGTACCACATGTGGATTTCTTGATCTGGACGGACTTGAGTTGCGGTCTACGATACGATTGTGGAGAGTTTACTTAAGGCCTACCCCTTGGTTTGACGAAGTCTTTGTACCACATGTGGATTTCTTGATCTGGACGGACTTGAGTTGCGGTCTACGATACGATTGTGGAGAGTTTAACTAAGGCCTACCCCTTGGTTTGACGAAGTCTTTGTACCACATGTGGATTTCTTGATCTGGACGGACTTGAGTTGCGGTCTACGATACGATTGTGGAGAGTTTAACTAAGGCCTACCCCTTGGTTTGACGAAGTCTTTGTACCACATGTGGATTTCTTGATCTGGACGGACTTGAGTTGCGGTCTACGATACGATTGTGGAGAGTTTACTTAAGGCCTACCCCTTGGTTTGACGAAGTCTCTGTACCACACATTAAGAGTTGTTGTTTTTTTACCATCGTGTACAAATGTTAATACATGACTTTGGCACCGTTTATAAATAATATTCCTATTGGTAATGTCAATAAAGCCTTGAACTCCCGAGATTAGACTTCCAGAAACATAACGTCTAGAACTATCAAAGAATGGAACACACAGAGATTTATTAAGAAATAAAACATGTATTAAATAAAACAAAATAATATAATAGTCTTTTGCAGACTATTACTAGAATATAGAAAAATAAAACTATCTCTCCATATTCTGCATAGATCTTGAAAGCTCAGGTCTCTAAAGCAATAATATTAGGCCAAGACCTACCTCCACTCTCTAAAATAAACCACTCTAATGAAAAACAAAAGACTTAACTCCATTTATCTAAAAACCTAGATCTAACATGCACAATCATCACAAGTATCATTCGCCCTTTTTGAAGCAACTGTATTTGGATAAGCTATATCTATCTGAGGATTTATTCTCGATTCTGTACTCCTTGCTAAAACTAAAAATATATTTAAGATTAAACCAAGGAGAAACATTAACCAACTTGTTCTAGCATATTTAGTGACTCGATAAGTAGAGTTCATTACCACAGAAGACTCTCTTTGACTTATATTTAATGTTTGATATTTGGACTTGGTTTTACGAATGTATAAGACGTGATTAGACAACAACGTCACTAGTTTCTTATTCTCTGTGACGTCTTTTGTTTTGTTATCAAATAGAACACATCTGTAGTTCACTTCTTGAAATAGTTGTTCAATATCTCCAGTTTGTTCCCTGCACCAGTCCATAAAACGTTCAGTCTTGTCTGGAGTCTCTCCATAGTCGAGGTCAAAGAGGTCTCCATAAGTGAAGGCTATGATTCCCCTGTCCCTGAACACACTGTCACCAAACACAGACTTGACAACAGCGACAGCGTCTTTCTCTTGTTTCGTAAATCTGACGCCATATTTCAGAATGAAGACCAGAGCGACTATGCCGCCATATTTCAGGTCTAGGTCTTGTATTAATTTCGCAGTGTCTTGTAAAACGTCACCCTTGTCTTTCTTTAAGTCCTGGTCGTTGTCCCCCACATCTGGACATTCCTTTACTACCAGGCCAGTGTCATTTTTCTTCTCGATTGTCTGGACACAGGAAGTTATCCCATTTCCGGATCTACCAAGAAATAAAACAACTTTCTCTTGCTCTGGTGTAGGCATTGCACTATGAAATAAATTGAAATTATTAATTCATAAAACAAATGGAATTAATAACTATGCTTTTAAATACATTGTCTAGATCTATTGATGTTTCCGAGTTCCTAGGAAAACGTGAAAATGTTTTGTTTTTTTTCTATACAGTAATATTTATACCTGGTTTATAGTGAAAAAAGAACTCTTTAATTTCCAGAAATAAAATATAGCCTGAAGAAAGAGCGGTGTAGAGAAATATGGAGACCATTACATGAAACATAAATACAAATCTTTTTATCTATGTCTGTCTATAACACTTGTATAGAAAGAAAAAGTGTAAGATTGTTTTAGATTATTATAAATATGTTTTTACAAAGCTGATGTTAACTCACTCTGTCATATAAAATGTTTGTATACGTTATTTCTCCCACAACTAATCTCGGATCAAGCTGAAATTTTGCATAATTATTTCTCTTGCCTGACAAAACAAAAAAAAGCAATTAGTTAATTGACATTTGGTAAATTAATTGGTTATTTATTATATTATTTGGTATTGAACAAGGGATTGAAATTGTACTTGACTGATGTGATAGTATACGCTGAATTAATCCCATTCATACATTGTAGAAAGAAATGGGTTGCCGCTTTAAAGTTTGAAGCTTACAATAGATAACTACAAAAATTTATATTTTTATAAGCTCTTCACTGCCACAGTTGTCATTATGTTGGCATGAGGAGGAATGATCCGTCAAATTTGTTTTCAGGTCGTTTAATTAATTATTTTTTTTATTTTTTAAAAGCGATCACGGTAACATTGACCCCATCTAATTTTTCCACCTCTTTTCCACCTATTTTCTAAATGGTCCAGACAAAGGGATACGATCGTGGCGTATTGTGAAAGAATGAAATTGCTCTAAACAAAACATTGTTCAAAATATTTATTTGCAAAATCAATTTTTTAAAAAAAGCTTATCTAAGAAGATCACTGCCATATCCCACAATACTGCAAGGTTTAACCCCCTTTTTCTGTAATAAAATTAATTAGTTACCACTAATTATTGAACTAATAGTTAATTATTATTTTTTTATTCATGTGTTGTCTAATTTCATTTTGCTCTGACAATGGGAAGTGGGGAAAAAACGTGTACAAAATGTGTGCCAGACAGACAGACTGACAGACAGACGGAGGGAGTTCATATAAGCTTTGTAAAAAATATCGTATTTGTAGGTTATTTTCGTATGAACACGTACCTCAGTAAGAGATTTCCCAATGACAGGAACAATGAGTTGGTGGGTGTCGGTCTACTCTGTGTCTGGTAAGACTTACATTGAACAGTAGAACTTTAAGTAATGATTACATCTACCAAATGAAGAGCTATATTTTCTAATCAAACAAATTAAAACTCTGACAGGAAACTGCTTTAAGCTTTTACGGATTATGCTATACAAGATACACGCACACAGTAGCTCACTGAAAACAATGTTGGCCCAATATTCTCTGAGAACCTTTTAAATCTGTCGTGTGCAGTAGCAGCAAGTTTGACTATATATAGATTAGACGCAAAACACAACCTTACGAACACATAGTTATGCAGATATGGGGGCGGAGTGGTTTAGTGGTTAAGCACATGGCTTCTCAACCTGGTTGATTTGTTGGGCGTCGTGCTGACAACATGCTCGTTGGCCGTTGATCAAAGAAATTTTAGCATCCTCGGCATGGTCTTAAAACAGGGGTTCTCAATCTGTGGGTCGCGACCCCCTTGGGGGTCGATTGACGATTTGCCAGGGGTCGCCTAAGATCATCGAAAATACGGATTGTTATTGTCTATTCTTCTATTGCTGTGTGGGTGGGGGTTGCGGCAGAGTGGGGGATTATAATAAGGGGTCGCCGAGCAAAAAAAAGGGGTGAGAACCGCTGTCTTAAAAGGAAGTTACCTACATAGCTTGAATAGGCTTTTATCTGTTTAGTAAGTAATTTAAAAGGATAATAATTATAATAATTTAGATAGAAGAAGAATAAAACCTTTATATTACGTGGCAGGAGGGGGATTTGTTTTACAGTATCGCAATGCACAAAGCAAAACATTACAACGATGTGTTCACTAAAAATAAAAATTCATACGATCTTTTCACTATCACTTTACATGAAAAGTGACATCAGTATCACTTTACATGAAAAATGACATCAGTATCACTTTACATGAAAAATGACATCAGTATCACTTTACATGAAAAATGACATCAGTATCACTTTACATGAAAAATGACATCAGTATCACTTTACATGAAAAATGACATCAGTATCACTTTACATGAAAAATGACATCAGTATCACTTTACATGAAAAATGACATCAGTATCACTTTACATGAAAAATGACATCAGTATCACTTTACATGAAAAATGACATCAGAATATTGGACTATTAGCCAATATTTTAATTGATTTTGTATTTGCTTTGTCTCTTGAATGGAAAACGCTGCCTCAGCTGAATATAAAATCTTTACTGTTTATAATTATGTGTTGTGTTTAATCGTATGCAGTATTTATTCCTACTATATGTTTTAAATCAACTTGAATTTGTTAGTTATCTCTTGTAAAGACTGCACACTAGTTTATCTGATGGCCTGGCTTGTCTAATCTTTACCTTTCTAAGAAAATACAATGTTGTAACATTTTTACACAATCTAGGACAGTGGTCTTCAATCTTTTTTTGACCCACCGCCCCCTACTTTTTTTCTCTTTAGAAAATCCTCCAGCGCCCCCTACCGACCAAAAAAATCATTATTGAAAGACGAAAATGTAAATTTAAATAAATTAGAATTAATTTATTTTGATTTTTAATGTGTAACTAACAGATTGTTCATTTCGAACACGCTCAAAAAATGATGTCAGCTTCTAGAGATTACACAGACTCTTATTGTCATAATTTTTTAATCATTGTTTTTTTTTTAATTATTGAATACTAGCAGTACACACCGGCTACGCCTGTTGATTTTTTTTTAACCAAGGCTTTTTAATGTTTATTATGGCCTGAACACCATCAGCCCGCATTTGTTTAATTATTTTCTTAATCAACGGTCCATATGTTAACGATAAAGTTAAGAGACTTTTCTAGCCCGTGAAGTTTTGTAACTGTAACAATGAAATTTTACGCCCGTTCTCTCTTTTCTTCCCTCTCTCTTACTTTTTCGCTCTCTGGAACCACCATTAGGTTCTTTTTAACCCGCGCATCGTAACATCTCCCGCATAGACTTTTGACTTGATTTGGAAAAACCCGTTTCATAATGCGCCCGCGACACATACCCGGGTCTCATATTTTGGGCCCGTTAATTTTAGTAACACTTTAACTTACCACCACCACCCCCCAGCCCGTCATGCACACGTACACATTCCTATTCTCTATTTCTCTTGCTATTTTGATCTCTAAATAAAAAGTAATACCAATTTGGTTTTATTAATTGTAATCGTTTATTATGAATGTAGCGAAATGACAATAGATCTAGATTTACCTTTTCAATGCTATTAAGATTTCATTGTTTTGACAGTGTTACAAAGTATCATTCCTTGCTTTCTCTTGTTTTCTCTCTCGAAAAAAAGTAAAAAGACTCTAAACTCTATTATTATTATTATAGCTTTTATATATACTTATAGCATGCTCAGAGCGCTTTTGGTCCAATCTCATTTGTGGACCAGTGGGGGGAGGGGGTATCTAGGAGTTAGTTTTCCGTGCTGCCTTTAGGCGCTCAGTAAACACAAATCTGCCACAGTCGGATGTCGAACCTCGAGCCCCCTTCTAGGTAGCCAAGCCTAGCTATTAGGATTGGTTTTGTCTTAAATGACGTCAAAATAACGCAAAACATATTTAAAAAATAAGTAGACTGAGGGAAAAGGAAAAAAAAATTGCTTTAAAAATACGTAATTGGTGTGATATTTTTAATGCATTATAGATCTCTGTAGAATGCGGTCCCAAGGTTGCGATTCTGTCAAAAGCCGTTCTTAGCGAGAGTCTAGGTGGTCAAAGATATCTGTGTACGAAATTTCAGGCGGATACGGACGATAGTTTAAGAGATCTTGTTATCAATGAATCAATTAGTTCTAACTTACAACTATATGATAGATTGCTGTTTTTAGCTTTATAAAATTCCAAACTAAATTTTATATTTAATATAACTATTATTATTGTCGATTTCACTAAAATTTATCTCTAGCTATAGAAAACGAGTCTCATGCAGTTTGACAATATTAGAAATGTCAGGCTTTAAATTAGTCAAAGCAAGGCGAATGTCTACTCTAGTGGTTACATGTTACACCCAATCTATTTCTCTGTTTACTCATTAATTTTGTTACAGCACTATGTTAATGAAACTGTTACAAATGTTAATTTTATTATGATCACAGTTTTAGTATTGTATAGGTCAGTATAGGAACATTTCAATGCAGCCATATATCTGTTGTGCCTACTCTGTTCAACTTCTTTATAACGATGACATCATTAGTAACTCTACTATTTTTTTGTCCATGTTTAAACTATTAGATTGATTATATCCTAGAGGCGAGTTGTCATTTCTTCATTAAGCATTGCTAAGTTAGTAGCATAGACATCGATGTCCTTAGCCTGTATTCATTCGTCATCAAACCAATTCTGAGAGATCGTAAAACTCTTTCATTTTGTGACCATGATTAGCTTTGACTCAGTACAGGTCCATTTCTATTCTTGCAGTCGAAGGTTCAGTTCATTCATTTCTATTACATACCTTCCATGTATAACACATTTTTTTACCCAGCGCGACAGCGCCCCTCCTCCAACCGCCCCCTTTGCTTTCAGCGCCTCCCATTTTCATGAAATCGCCCCCTGGTGGATGTTTTCGCCACCGTTGAAGACCACTGATCTATATTAACAAGATTACAAAGATAGTTTGTGTGAAAACACAAACTCAAAATCGGCCCCCGAAGTGGTCCACCCAGGCAGGCTTCAATATTTTCAGAAAGAACATCCATATAAAATTATATCAATGACAAATGAGAGATGAGAATGGAGAAAGAAGGTTGACAGATCGTGTGCAGTGCCCCAAAGGTACAGCAGATCAAAGGATAGGTGCAAGTGAATGCAAAGTTAGATGTGAACCTGGCCTAACTAGTTCCCCTTTCAGACCTTGTAGTCTATAGGGCAGATGATGTTAAGTTCATCTGTTTTTGTGGCCTACAGTTAACGAGAGTGTCATGTAGCCAGCACAACGACCAACCGCCTTTACTTTTCCCCAACTAATATCAGGCACCCATTGGAGCTGGGTGGACTCCGAAGTTGAAAATCCCAGTCTTCACCAGGGTTCGAACCCGGGGCCCCCGGTTCGGAAGCCAAGCGCTTTACCGCTCAGCGACCGCGCCTCTCCTGGCCTAACTGAAGTCTTATAATTGATGTAATTGTTTTGAAAAGACTCAATCTCTTATTCGAATACACAAAAAACAAAAAAAATTATTTTCTTTTGCAGTAAATATAAAAAGTTCACGAAAATGAAGTTTACAAGATTACTATTCGTTTTAACTTAGGTCAAACTTATAATGCATACTAATTAGCTTTTTCTCTTTAAACAACTGCTTGCATAACTGGTTTTAAAAATTAGATTTTTCGCTTTCAGAAAAAAAAAAAGTAGCCGTTACATCAGAACTTTGAATGGTCTAAAATATTGTGATGTCGGATTTTCAATATCTTTTGTAGTTTACGAGATCTAAACGGGACGGACGGACAGACATTTCGCACAAAACTAATAGCGTCTTTTCTCCTTTCGGGGGCCGCTAAAAATAATAAATCTGTGCGATTAGAAATATTTTTTTACCAATTGTTTTTGTTTTGCACATTTTTATGCTTTTAGCTTTTTCAATACGCCATGATGTTATCACTTTCTCACTACGCCATGATGTTATCACTTTCTCACTACGCCATGATGTTATCACTTTCTGACTACGCCATGATGTTATCACTTTCTGACTACGCCATGATGTTATCACTTTCTCACTACGCCATGATGTTATCACTTTCTCACTACGCCATGATGTTATCACTTTCTCACTACGCCATGATGTTATCACTTTCTCACTACGCCATGATGTTATCCCTTTCTCACTACGCCATGATGTTATCACTTTCTCACTACGCCATGATGTTCTCACTTGTCTGGACCAGTTGGGAAACAGTAAAGGGAAAAGGGGGGGGGGGGGAGAAGGGGGTATCTGTGTAACTCTCATAGCGAATGCTTTTTTAAACGCATAACAAAAACAAAGTGTTTACTAAGGGCTCAAGCCTTCTCAAGGGGACTAATTCAACCTATACCTCCACCTCTGTCAAGTACCAATTATTTTCCTTGTTCGATCTCAAACAAAATTATTAATTACCAAAAGTTCAGGTGTTGTTTTTTTTTAAATTGACTCGTTTTGTAAGTTACTAGAAATAATTGTGCAAATTTCAACTTGATCCGAGATTGGGTGTTGGAGAAATAATATATATATATATATAACATTTACCAGACAGTGTAATTTGATATAAGCATTGTAAAAAAAAGTAGTTTTAAGCCACACACATACTGGTCCTAAAGGTAATAAATATTGGGAAAAAATTGATTTAGATCTAGATTAATTGTAGACAATCAAACAAGATTCCAAAAAATAACAAGTGACTCATACTCCAGAAGCCCGATAACAAACCAAATGATAAATTTTGAAAAACATGATAAACATCTAGATTAACACATGGATACTTTTGAAAGAAATTCGTTACTTTAGAAGATAAGGTAAGATAATAGCCTCATGCGTAAGACAAAACTTATTACATAAGCCAACCACACGGCCTCCTGAGTCTCTTTAGGCTAACATGTCCATTTAATCATTATATTTAAATTACACACTGGCCATTTAAGGAGACATTCTAATGATTCTTATTAATGGAACCATTCTAATGGTGTTTGTTATAATGGTAGCATTCTATTAATTTGTGTTATTGTAAGAGTCTATTGCATGTTAGCTAGAGACATCTTCGCCACCAATCTCAATCATTTCTACATCAATGGTATCTGTACTTGAGGGTGTTAGGTCCAATAACACGTACTCTGCATCTTCGTTGTTCTCTGGCCGCATATCAACAAGTACATCTCCATTTTGTGATAATTGTGGACATAGACGTGGAAGCGGGTTAACTAGAAACAACCTAGACCTAAGAAGCCTGAAACCTGGGTCAATTAGGTTTGTTCTAAAGTATGTTACTATGTTGACACAACGGTCAATGATAAGTCCATATAGATCAACCCTTGATTCGCCTCTATCATCCGAGTCCTTGTGTTGATCTGGTGTAATCAATGTATCGATAAGATGTAATGTTTCAATAGGTTTACATTGCTGTCGCATGCTATCTACAAACTCTGATATCAGTTTGACTTGGCTGTAGTTCTGTTCCTTTGTCTTTGTTTTGTTATTTAGTAGAACACATCTGTAGTTCACTTCTTGAAAGAGTTTTTCCAGATCTCCTTTTTGTTCCCTGCACCAGTCCATGAAACGTTCAGCTTTGTCTGGAGTGTCTCCATAGTCGAGGTCAAAGACGTCTCCACAACTGAAGGCTATAATTCCCCTGTCCCTGAACACACTGTCACCAAACACAGACTTGACAACAGAGACAGCGTCTTTCTCTTGTTTCGTGAATCTGACACCATATTTCAGCACGAAGACCAGAGCGACTATGCCGCCATATTTAGAGCTGAGGTACTGGACTAGTTTTTCTGTGTCTTTCAGTAGTGTGTCCATGTCCTTCTGTAAGTCCCCTTCAGTGTCCCCCACATCTGGACATTCAACTAGTAATAGGTCAGTGTTGACTTTGTCATTGAGTGTCTGGACACAACTCGTTTTCCCGTTTCCAGATCGGCCTAAGAATAGTATGACTGTCTTGTTTTCATATGGCACAGCCGCCATCTTAATTTCTGTCGGGTTGAAATGAAAAAAAAAGAATTTTAGATAATAGGTTTACAAGAAAATTGTTTGGTTTAATAGTATGTTTCAAAAAAGATTAATTAATAAATAATAATAATAATAATCAACAGGAAACAGTCTGGCATGCACGTCTTCGCTGTCATAAATTTCTGAGCCGTCCCAGTATTCATTTTCTCTGAAATGGAGTGATACTGATATATTTGATATAAACAGGCTAAAAAGTAAACAATTGTCACGAATCGATACTGTGACCTGATTCTACTTCTTTCTAGAAAGGGTTAGGTTAAAAGAAGTTCACCAAAGATTTTGTTCAGAAGTTCCTATGATTCTAGAAAGACGGTTTAAAAAAGGCGATGGTCATAACAGAACTTCTCTATGCCGATGATTGCGCCCTGCTTACTCACAATAAACATGATCGGTAAACGAATTTGTATACGCTGCCGCCTCTTTCGGTTTATCTATAAACCTCGGAAAAAACAGAAGTCATGTTCCAGAAGTCTCTTAATAATACATACTCAGCCCCAAGGATAACCGTAAACGGACAGCCCCTTAACGTGGTAGACCATTTCACATATCTAGGTAGTATAGTGTCAAATGACGCCTCACTTTCAAGGCAAGTTGATAACCGTCTGGCCAGGGCCAGTAGCGCTTTTAAACACCTTCAGGCGAGAGTTTGGCGGAACAAATCAATCTGCCTACAAAAATCAATGTCTACCAGGCGGTGGTTCTCTTAACCCTTCTATACGGCTCTGAGACATGGACGCTATACAGAAAACAACTAAGACTTCTTGAGCGCTTCCTCCAAAGATGCTTGCGCTCCATCATGGACATACCGCACTACAAACAGTGATGTCCTTGCGAACGCCGGTATGGACAGTATAGAGGGACTTGTTATGGTCCGGCAGTTACGCTGGTTAGGGCACGTATCCCGTATGGGAGACGAACAAGTGCCAAAGGCAGTCTTTTTTGGTGAACTAAAAGGTGGTCGACGTAACAGAGGCGCCCCACAGAAACGCTTCAAAGACAAGCTTCGGCGTCAACTTTCCTTGGCTGACATAGAAGAGAGCACCTGGTTGCAGGCGGCCTCAGAACGAAACAGCTGAAGGTCACTCACGAAGGCCGCGGGATACACATTTGAGACCAAACGAAAATCCGCTGCCGAGGACAAACGCAGACAGCGCAAAATAAATCTAAATCGACCACCTGCGGACAATGGTAATATTTATGGAGATACCCCCCCCCCCCCACACACACACACACCTTTTTTCTTTCCCCCCACCCCCTTTCCCCATTTACCCAACTGGTCGAAACAAGTGATAGGATCATAGCGCATTGTGAAAGCTAAAAGCAGGACATTGGGCTAAACAAAAAAAATTTGTAAATTTAAAAAATATTTCTGCTTAATTATTGTTAGTCTAGATCCATTACAAATATAATCACATAACTGATCCAAACTAATGGATACAGTTACGCTTTATTTAAGCATTTTATATTATTATTATTATTATTTTATATTTTTCTTGTTTATTATTTCTTTCTAAAATAAATACATACGAGCCGCTGCGTAAATACGTCCACCCCGGGTCAAAGGCTATGTTGTTCCAACATTTTGATAAGAGTGTAGCAATGAAAGAAGAAATTCAAACCTGTTTAAAGCGTCCACTTACAAAGGTACAGCCGCCTTTTTATGGCGACACACAATAGGTGTAATTGTTTATAGATATGTCATTGTGCTGATAGGCATACGGCCTAATGTCACGTGTTGTTGTAGTCAAAGTGAATGAGATACCCGTTTGTCTGTTGTTAGAGCAACTCATGTATTTCTCTCTTAGCAGCGACTAACCTAAACAGTTATTCTAAGCTATAGAAGTACGATTACAAAGTAATACTATGATAACAAAATTATCATAACATACTGTAAAATATTATTTTTGTACAATTAAAATGTATTCTCTCTCCCTCTGTCTCTATCTCGTTCTTTCACGTTCTTAACTAAAAATTACTAATTTTCCAAAAAGATTCTATTCATCAGGGGTTCTCAACCTGTTATGCTCCGCGACCCCTTTTTTAAAACCCCCCACTCTGACGCGACCCCCCCCCCCCACACACACACACACCCACACATACAGCAATAGAAGCGTAGACAATAACAATCCATATTTTCGATGGTCTTAGGCGACCCCCTTTGCAAATCGTCAATCGACCCCCAAGGGGGTCGCGATCCACAGGTTGTATAATACATTAATCTTACATGATTTCTAGGTCAGGGGTCGGCAACCTTTTGAGTCGGAAGAGCCAAAAGTTACAATTTACACAATTTTAAAGTTTGTAAAGAGCCACAAATGTTTTCTAGCAACAAGAAATAGTAATCGTGCAATTAATTTTTTTTTTATATAAAAAGAACAAATCTATTTACAGTAGAACGTCGTTTATCCGACTCAATTGGGACCGGACACCGTTCGGATACGCGATTGTTCGGATAACCGAAAACCGAAGCGATCCATGCAGTATATGCAACCGGACACTATACGAATATTGAAAATCATCACATGCGGGACACGTGCGTGAAGAACGAGCAAAATAGGTGACAAATGTCGCAATTTTACCTTTATTGTGGAAAATAATCACTTATTTTTCGTATTCATACAGTATATGTGCATTACAGTACATGTGGTTGATAAAAAAAAAAAAAAACTGGTCCGGATATTTGACGCTCCGGATAATAAACGTTCGGATAAACGACGTTCTACTGTATTTATAAATGAGTAGCAATTTTCACAACAAATTAGCTAATAAATATATGTCATTATTAGATAATTATTATTTTTTATTTCGGTAATAACTGTAGCAATTAAACATTTACTTACACTACTAACTTGTACTTTAATAACAAACAATTGAGCAAATAAAATCAATGGGGATCGATGACAATGGTTTTAGAAAGTTTGGATACATTTGACTAATAACTTGTTGTTTTAGTTTCAAACAGGACTCTAAATTTTCATTAGTTAGTTGGCTTCTTACTTTACTTTTAATTATATTCATGCAAGAGAACGCTTGCTCGCACGAATATGTCGAGCCAAAGATAGTCAGCACTTCGAATGCCAACATCTTCACCTGACTGTAGTAATCTGGAAGATTATTCCATGCGTCGAATCAACTCACGTCATTTTTTTAAAGCCGTCCACTTTTTACAAACATACATTTCTGGACCTCCAACACTTCCAACTTGCTTTTCAACTCTTAAAATTTTCCAACCCCCAAAGCTTTACTTTTTAAATTGACCAATTGCATTTATAGAGATCCAGTTTCAATACCAAATGGATCAATGTGGACTTCATTACTATTTGTGTTGAGAGGAATAAATAGAAATGCTAGAATGGTTTTGTTGGTTTTGAACTGCTCAAATCTATCAAGAAATTTATCTTTGATTTTTTAAAACTGTGCTGAAGTAATTCGTGTCAAAAGTTGCACTCGTTTTTCGCGATACTGCTTTAGACATTCAAATTGAAGTAACGTATCGCTCTAAATATCCTCTGCAAAAAGAATTAATTTTTTCTTCAAAACTAACAAATTCCTCTTCCAAAACATAGGATGGGTTTCCCTTTCCTTGCAGTTTTGAGTTCAAATTCGTTTAATTTCTCTGCTATATCAACCATAAAGTAAACGTTTTGCAACTATTTGTCGTTCTCTAATACGGGGAGATTAATGGCTTTATCATTTAGGAATGTATTTAATTCATCCAAGCACAAAGCTAAACGTTTCAACACCCTAACTTTGGAAAGACATCGTACTTTATTGGGAAGAAGGAGGTCGAAATACTGAGTCTCCATTTCCTCTTAAGAATTATTTAAACTGACGATGGTAGAGTGCTTTTGTCAAGATGCTGTTAACAATCTTGATTACCAAATTTATTACCTCAACTATGTCAGTCGAATCGTTTTGGGCACAATGCACTTCTTTGGTGTATTATGCAGTGAAACGTAAGAATTTCATGTTTTTTTCCCTTTATTTTTCCTTTCATATTTCTGAATTGCTATTTAAACAATTCTATTTAAATCGATCTTAATGTCTTCAGCGTATTTTTGCACGGTATACGCTATATCTTCCCCTCTAGACATATACCTGACAAATAGGGCAACTTGTGCCGTGTCTATATGTCGTAATACTTTTTTATAGCAAGTCATAAGACAGAAGAAAGTTGAATATCTTTTTCCTGCAAATATATTACATTTGAAGACATTTTAGCTTTTCTATCTTGTACTGTTTTAGCGGATAGTTGCAAATCTTCGAAATTTATTTTCAACATTTCTGGTATGTTTTTGAGATCACGAAACAGTTCTTCAGATGCTCGTATGAAGCAGTCTTTGACATACTCAGCATCTGTAATTGGTTTGCCTTTTTGCGCCATTTCTAGTGGAACCGCAAATCTTGCCAGATTAGCATTACTTGTAGATTGCTTCTAACTTTGAGAAGATCATCGCTTCTAACTCATTTACTTCAACTAACAAAGCGAGTGGAAGAAGATGCCAATTCGTTTTGCGATGAAAGCGAATTAAAACCTACATAGAAACATCCGACGACGGAGTCTTTCGAAAGCTTCCGACGGACTGAAAACAGTGACAACGCGTGTAATGGGGGAGGGGTCTGGCGAAAAGCGAGTACAAATGGCTGAGAGATAGAATCGGTGCCTACTCCTCGTTAAACGATTTAGAATTATTTTTAAAAAATGTTTCTATAAAATAATTATTTGCTTATGGAAGTAAAGAGCCTCAGCTTCACATCCAAAGAGCCGCATGTGGTTGCCGAACCCGGTTCTAGGTGACAAAACTATCTAGAATTGTATACATTCTGTTGCACCAGTTCAATGAAAGACTTGTCTTCCGTAATTATCCATGACAATGTATCGGACGATTTCGGATGTTGATTCAGCTTATTCAGCATATAGGTACTCTAAAAAAACATGTTTCAATATTGGTTGAACAGTTGTAGGATCACTGTAAGTCTCATAATAACAATCAGACACCTATGTATGTGTTTATGTACATGACATTAAACTGTTTATTTACATGGAATACACATAATCAAAAACATATATATATTGCATCGTAATAATAGGCATTAAAAATACTGAACGAATGACAAAAAGATAATTAGAACATGCGAATAGAAATTGATAAATTTAGTCAAGCACAGGGTTGTCATGTTTGTTCAGGGCTGGCCTTAAGCCGATTGCTCTTTAATTGGGCCTGGCAGGGACGCCGCAAGTTACATTTAGGACCAGCCATGGCTCTTGACATAGGCTTAGATGTAGGACTAAATGGGTTAACATATGTTGTGTATCGTACCATTGACTTAATTTTAATTAACCCACTTGCGCCTGTTGTATTATATTGCTGCCTATGCATGTTGATATATGTTGATATAATGATCTAATTAATAGTGGCTGTTATATTTGTAAAAAAAAAATTAGAAGAGGCGCATCACAAGCATCCATTAAGGTGGGCTCCGCAATTTGTAAGGCTGGCCCTCCTGTGTATGCTCATAGTTTTTTTTTCTACTTTACATTCAGTAAACTAAACATTCACATTTTATTTCTCTTACAATTTTCACAATGCTAATGAAATAATCGAAAGTCTAATGTTAATAACACAGAGATAATAGCCGTTATATATGAAGACATGGCATGTAGGCCTACGAATGCAAAAGGGATATTACTGAAACTAGGCAATGATTAAAATACAATATCATTGTTAGCTCCCCTTGGTGTTATAGACTTACTTTATTCACTAACAAATAATTATAGTGATCTTTCAGAAATGGTATCAAGTTGTCATGAAGCACGAGTTTATGTGCAATATTTTATTTCGATAGGATAATGAAAAGTTGGCAACAATAAGTGATTTCAATTTCGCGTTTGTTTTTTTTTTGTTTTTTTGTTGTGTTTGTTGCTTTTTTTTTTTATTCTATGACGTACCTTAACCTATCCCTTAGTCCAGGGGTGGGCAAATTACGACCCGCGGGCCACATGCGGTCCGCCGACACCTACAGAAATCATGTGTGCCCACAGTATATACATATAAAATTGCAAATATATTTAAAATAATATCATTATATATTATTGAAACTGTCTCATAATAAAAAGTTTAAAGTAAACGAAGATTATGCTTATTGGCAAAACATCAATACACTCAATAGAGGTCACAATCTCTGATCAGTATGAAGAACTGTGTTAAGTGTTGGGTATGCTTGAAAAAAAGTGAAATGTAACAACTGAGAAAAATATTTTTTTTTATATAAAACCATAAACTATAAACAGGAAAGTTTGCACAAAAATGCATTAAAATTTCATGTAATTCTGAACTAGAAAATATAAATGAACTTAGCAAAATAAGAAATGTTTACCATGGTTACAAGACAAATGAGAGTATATAAACTCGAAGAAGAAATTGTTATGTCACTCGAAGGACATTGACTGTACCAATATTTCTAATGAAGAGTGGAAGACAGATTTCTTATTCTCTACAATATGTATAATTTATTGCAATGCAATTTCTACCAGCAAGCTAAAGAAAACAGGTTTTGTCATTTTCCTTGCTGAAAGATTAAACTATTTCTAGTGAAATGATTAAAAGTACAACACTTATTAAGATTCCTTAATTGTGCAATTTATAAAAGCAAATTTTAAGACGTCGTGAACCAGTTTTCAATACCTTCAGTTCACCACTCAGTGAAGAAGCTCCAGAGGACATAACTCCAAGCAAAGAGACGTTTCAGTCAGTACTTCCACAGGAGTCGTATGGGTGCCAGGAGCTGTTCACACTATTTATGTACACATACATCTGTTCTTCTAATTTTACATGTTGTGGGGTTAAATGAGATTAACCGCGCATTGGCTTGCAGATCAGGCAGTTCTCCGGATAACCTTTGTTCTATAGGAGGGCTTTGTGGCCAGAGTCTTTTTCGGGTCTATTGATTTAGTATGCACCATTGAAGGACATGGTCAGCTATCTCTGGTGTTGCTCCACATGGGTAGGTTTAGCTCGTTTCAATATTTAACTTCCGGAACATACATTGTCCCATTCAGTGAACAAGCACTTTTTTTTTTGTGTGGGAACTAAACTAAAAAGTATAATCACTGGTCGACGTTGACTGACTGTAATTTGACAGTAGTCACAAGCGTAACAGTTAATACGCTAGTTCTACAGTTCCGAAACATTATGAACGAGTATAATTGTAAAATATTGCACATTAAGTACAACAGTATATTTGTGATATAAAAAGGCAACAACAATTTGTTAAAAAATCGTAAAATTGGCTTCAAAAATTAATTGCTAACTCTTGTAATTCCTCAAGTGGTGTGGAAACAAAAAAGAAACTGCAATATAATTCAGCGCAAAATTAAAAGGCATTTTACACAGTTATCAAGCGTATCTTTCTAATTTGTGTGTGTGTGTATATATATTTATACGGTGAACCGTCAAATTAGCGCGGACAAAATAGCGCCGACAAAATATACATATATATGCGGCCCGCCATTCCCAATTTTTTTTAAAATGCGGCCCTCGATACAAAAAGGTTGCCCACCCCTGCCTTAGTCTGTTGGACCGTTAAGGCACCAGGCAAGATTTGTCGACCGTCTTTCTCCATTCCTCCTTTTTTTTTTTTTTTTTTTTGCCTTGTTTAGAACCTCTCTAAATGGCAGGCCCGTCCATTCTTTAATGTTGTCCTCCCATCGCTTTTTCTGTCTGCCTTTTCTTCTTTTACCTGGCACTGTTCCCTGAAGGAAGGTCTTTGCGAGTCCCGTAGATCTTGTAATTTGGCCATAGGTTTTAAGCTTTCGTCTTTTTACAATAGTTAGCAGGTCGTAATACAGAGTTAATACAGGGAATAGAAAAAGGAAGACAAGTCCATACAAAATGCCCATACATAAATAATCTTTAAAAAAACTAAGTTTCCCATAAGTTGGATGGAACATACCAGTCAATCAAATAGTGTACAACTTCTATAATTAATATCATGCAAACATACTACGTGTGGGTTTCTTTGTTGTTTTTTTTTTTCTTAATATTGTGCTAAAATGAAAATGCGCCTCAGTTAGTCACAGGATAATTTTTTTTTTCTTTCTTCGTCCACTGGGCATTGACAAGCGCAAACCCTCTTTCAGCGTTAGCATAGGGCAGAAATTACCAAAGAACAATAGAAACCTATTAGGAGTTCTAGGAAACTGGTTTCTTTTAAACTTTTTCAACTATACGAGCATCCTGTTCATTAAAGAGGTTGTCAAAAAAACTTTTTTTTTCACAATTTATGAATGATTTTTTTTGTTCAATGAAAGAATGTAGACTAAAGGAAAGAATACTCTGTGCCATTGTGGTAAAAAAAAAAGAGTGAATGTCGGACATTTTCAGTTATCAGGCCAATGCCTGACGGTCGGAGGAGGTGACTAATATGGAAGAAATATTTTCCTTTTGCTGGAAATCTGAAAGTTCGAAACTCAAAATTTAGAAAGTACAATAAACATGCATATATGTGCCTTGAGGGACCAGGTAAAACAAAGTACACTTAGGCCACGAAGCCTTCATCAGCTACAAAGGAAATTTGCGTTAATTGTTTGTCTTTATTTTTGTTTGTTTGGTAGCTTTCTAATGTTATTTTTGTATTAGAATAAATCTATTATTATTTTTTTTTGTTAGAACTTATCCAAATGTTATTTGTTATTATTGGAACCATTCTAATAGTGTTTATTATTATAAGAGACATTGGAACATCTTCGCCATTAAAATCAAGCATCTCTACTTTGTATGTATTTTCACCTTAGGAAGTAAGGTTCAACAACACATAATCATATGCATTGTTATTCCCTGGGTGCATATTAACAAGTACATCGTCACTTCCAAATAACTTCGGACACCGAGCAAAAAATGGGTAACACATACATGACATAAGTAGCCAGAAACTTCTGACAATTAAACTACGTCTAATGTATTAAATATTTTGATACATTTGTGATGTGGATCAACCCGTAACTCATCTTTGAGTATTAAATGAGTAAGATGTAATGTTTCAATAGGTTTACATTGCTGTCCAATACTATCTACAAACTCGGATATCAGTTTGACTTGTTTGTAGTTCTGTTCCTTTGTCTTTATTTTGTTATCAAATAGAACACATCTGTAGTTCACTTCTTGAAATAGTTTCTCAATATCTCTAGTTTGTTCGCTGCACCAGTCCATGAAACGTTCAGTGTTGTCTGGAGTGTCTCCACTGTCGAGGTCAATGAGGTCTCCATAAGTGAAGGCTATGATTCCTCTGTCCCTGAAGACACTGTCACCAAACACAGGCTTGACAACAGCGACAGCGTCTTTCTCTTGTTTTATAAATCTGATGCCATATTTCAGAACGAAGACCAAAGCGTCTTTGCTGCCATATTCAAAGCTTAGATAATGAGCTAGCTCTGCTGTATCTTTTAACACAGTGTCCATATCTTTCTGCAAGTCTGCTTCATTATCCCCCACATCTGGACATTCAACTAGGTCCAGGTCAGTGTTGACAATGGACACAACTTGTTTTCCCTTTTCCAGATCTGCCTATGAAAAGAATGACTTTCCTGGGTTTATGTGGCACAGCCGCCATCTCGATTCCTGTCGAGAAGAACTGAATTTTAGATTAAAAGTTTTCAATTTTAAAGTTTAATAATAGCATGTCAAAAAAAAAGGTAAATAAATAACACTATAAACTCTCTATTACCCTTGAGAACATCTGTCTTACCGTTGTGTCTTACTCATAACAATTCAATAATATAAGGATAGCCATTGAAACAAATGTGTGATGTTGATGACACCCCAAAGTTCAATTGTATGTTCTAATGTACACACTAAGGAAACGAAAAGGTTAGTGTGTTGGTTTGGGGCTTTTGAAATCTGCGCCCTGAATCCAAAGGCGTAGTTAGCCACACGTGTGCCCGGGGCAAGGTACATTATTGCCCCCCCCCCCCCCGAAAATTATTTTTTTTCCAATGAACATCACTTAGAAATATAGACTGCGTGTGGCGCCCCTTGAGAGTGGCGTCCGGGGCATCGTGCTCCCCTTGCCCCCCCCCCACCACTCACTACGCCTCTGCCTGTGATTGTAAAAAGGCTGTTTTTTTTTTTATATGTCATGTGCCCCAACGGTCCAACAGACTAAGGGATAGGTGAAGAAGGCCAACAAGAATAGGTTTGTGCAATTCGGAAAACATTTTCTACAAAGCTCCGTCTCTGTCATATTTCCCATTCTCGGATCAAGTTCCAACGTTGCTCGAGTCTGTTATATTTTTCGTCGATGAAAAGACATAAATCAAATGAAAAAAAAAAAAGATTTAAAATGAGTTAATCATTTAGTTGTAATTAATTAATTTTTCTACTTGACACTATACTAAGAAGGGGGATAAGCCTTGTGTAAAGAATAAAAAATAATTAGTGTGATGAGAGACAGCAGTGACGTCCCTTGCATCGTTTTAACATCACATATAGTTGAAATACACATACGGCTTAACACTCAATAGCTCTGTTTATATGCACTGGTTTATAGGGCCTACACACGGCTAGTCCACACTGGTTAATACACATTGGTCAATATTTACTGGTCAGAATATTATTACACTTATATGACGAGAATTGTTCTGTCTAAACACGGTTACAGCTTCTGCGACTTGACCTCTGAACTATTTTCAACATTGTTTTCCTTTTTTTTTTATGTTTGCTTGTTTGGTTGTTTTTTTTTCTTTCTAAAGAAATCCATTCGTGCCGCTGTGCGAAGATGTTTACCTCAGGTTAAAAATGGATGTAACTCTACACATACAGCTGCGGTGTAACTATGTATCCAACGAATTCAATCCAGTTTGAGTCAAATAAAGTCTGCTTACTCAGATACAGATGTCGATTGGTAGCGTAACAGATAAATATGTCTACAGGCACATGTGCACACGACACCAATGATGTCATACGTTGTTATTTTTCAATGTATCGGCAGCTGCGTCCATTTTCCATGAAAGCCATTTTACGCTTTTATGTAAACTGCTTTTCACAGGGATTGGATTTTCACTATGAACTTTTTTGGTACCAAAATTGAAAAACTAATACATAATAAAATTAAATTAATATTCTAATAAAATATAATATTTAAATATTATTGTAAAGTCATATTTACACAAATTATTTAGATCTAATTATAACTTAATGTTTCTCCCTCTCTTTATCTCTTCTCTCTCTCTCTCTCTCTCTCTCTCTCTCTTAGTTTGTTTTTTAAATAAGCACAATGTCGCTTAATAATTTAAAAGCGATGATTTATTTCAATGCAGTTTTATGTATAAATATATCCTGTTTTCCTAATTATTACAAAGCGTATCTCATTTCATTATGTCTGGTAAAAAGTTTGTACAAATTATTTCTCCCACACCCTTTTTCGGATCAAGTTGAAACTTTTCACAATTATTTAATGGCACAGACAAGACATGAATCAATGACATGAATCAGAAGATTGCAAGCGTCTGGCCTAGTAATACAAGTTCTTTGCTCGACATATTTTAAAGATGAACAAAACATACCCAAGTTTTGATGACGTAATATGACTAAGTCAACTTCCTGAGAAGAATTCCAATGTTTTAATGCATGTCGGGAATAGTCCTTAGTTCTTATATAATGAGAGAGACAGAGAGAGAGAGGCGGCTTCAGAACGAGACAGCTGGAGATCTCTTACATAGGCCGAGGGATATACATTTGAGACCAAAAGAAAATGAAATGCTGAGAACAGCCGTAGACAGGAAAAAGATCTAAATCTAAACCACCGGCGAACAATGGTTATTTCTTCTCTGATTGTGGCGAAATATGTAGGTTGCGGTTTGGGCTGATATAGTTTATTAGCAACAATTATATAAAATAATAATGTTTTAAGTAAAGCGAATGCTTGAATATAGAAATAATATGAGTGGAGCTAAAAAAAAAATATCTAATTGACCTAAATCCCAATGTTTAATCAAAACATTAGCTTGTATATATGTTTAGATCTAGATCTAGAGTCTAGATACTATCATAATAAATGTAGATCCAATATTGTAATAAATGTAGATATACTATTATAATAGATGTAGATCAGTGGTTCTCAACCTTTTAAGCTCGGCGACCCTTTTTACAATATACCACTCTGCCGCGACCCCCCCCCCCCCCTCAAATAGGCACACACAGCAATAGAAGAATAGACATTAACAATCCTTATTTTTGATGGTCTTAGGCGACCCCTTCCAAATCGTCAATCGACCCCCAAGGGGGTCGCGATCCACAGGTTGAGAACCCCTGATGTAGATAATTAATTATTTATGAAATTATGTCCAATTATTATCTCTCATGCTTAACGTTGAAAAGCCCACTTATTTATTGAAATCTTCAAGAAGTTTACCCAAGCAAGTACCTTAGATTGTTCAGAAAGTTCTGTCACCCAGTTAGCCTCCAAGGAACATTTATCTTATCTTATATGTTACAGAGGTAACTTTATGCCAAGTTTTATCAAGATCGGTCAAACGGTTTCTATTCTGGATATATATATTTATAGGGAGAGTCCGAAGATCAATGAGTAGTGCAGTATTTCCCGTGGCTTCGAAACCCCAGCTGGGATATACATACATATATACTTGCATACGCTTTACTTTTTATATTATACTAGTCGACCTGCGGCGTAGCATACGCCGCTATTTTGCAGCCAATGTGACCGCAGTGAGCCACGCACTTTCATAGGCCCCATGATAATCCTAGGTGTAAATTATTAATTAACAGATTTTCCGCGGCCTCCTGATTTACCAGGATCTTCTGGAAATCTCCTGAAATTGCAAAATATTCGAAAAAGTTCTTGAAATCTCCGGAAATTATTAGAAAATTTTTGGAAAACTAAAAAAAAAATCTTATCTTTTGAAATATAGACAAAATTGTCATTTTGGGGTGTCATTCAATATGGAAAACGCCAATCCTACGCGCGATGGAAAAGAAATGGCATTATACAATACCCGTAATTGTTGAATCTAGTGAAAGAAGCCTCTCGTGCCTCAAACTAATGAAGAATTACTTTAGGTCCACAATTATCGATAGTAAAGAATGAACAAAATGTAAAGACGAATTTATTTTCGAATACAAGCTCTTAATTTTCACTTATTATCCGTATCCCTACCTAAACTGGGCCTCGCGAAATCCGTATTGCTTAGGGCCCCACAATAGATAAGTCCGGCCCTGCTATTTAGTGACGGGTGAATACTACGTACATTCCCCCCCCCCTTCTTTTTGTTTCGCCGCTAATGTTGCGTGGGGTAACTCTAGTCTGACTTGCAGAAATAAAAGAGTGATCTTTCCATGACTTCTCGGTGGTGTCATGAATGGTTGAACCATGACTCTATGATTTGGTTTCTATCTATAATTGTGTTTTTCAAGAAAAGCTCACACTGCATTTGTAATGTTGTTTTTTTCTGAGAAAACAAAGCATTACTCATCCTTGTATATATCTGCGATCTGTTGAAGCAACATCGCACAAGTCTGGTATCAAACAAATCAGTTCGGGTAAGTGTTTGAACCTAGTTATTATTATTATGTTAGAAATGAACGAGTAGTCATTCTCTGGCGCTGCCAGGGTCAAGTTTCGCTAAAGAGAGACAAAATTTATCGTAGTCCCTTTAACAGTTTCCACTGAGGAATTTTCTGGTGATGTGGCAGGTCTGCAGCAGTTCCGCCCTCTGACAGACAACGAGGATGTTCCTAGGAATGTTAAGGGTCTTGAAGGTGTCTGTGCCAGGGGTCGCCTAAGACCATCGAAAATATGGACTGTTTTTGTCTATTCTTCTATTGCTGTGTGGATAAGGGTCGCCGAAGAGTGAGATTGTAAAAAGGGGTCGCCGAGCTTAAAAGGTTGAGAACCGCTGCTCTAAAACAATGTCTAGATCTAGACTTTATACAGTTTATTCCATGAGTGTAGCCAGATGCTTTTTCGGTGAGTTGGGGGCGGGGGTGTAGGGCTAAATTAAATTTTAAAACTATATCTTTACAGTTTTTTTCAATGCGTTCATTTACGTCTGAGCTTCAAAAGATTGTATCTAGGTTTCTTCTCTTTATTTCATCAGGCTTAGCAGCTTTTATTGGTTTGATTTTTTTTAAAAATATTGCAGACTTGCTCCTTAGTAATTGAATTGATTATAGTAATAATAATAACTGAATATACAGAGCGTTGGGTATTACTGATATAGTCGATTAGATTCAGAAAAAAAAGGCAAATTTTTGATGCAACGGCTACTTTTTTCTTTTCTGAAAGCGAGAAATCTATTTATTTAAAATCACTTATGCAAGCAGTTTTTTTCATAAAAATACACCACTTTTACAACTATTCACTATAATAGTAATAAACACGGGAGACTCCTTAGTATGTAAGGGTAACTACCAACCATATTTCATATTTTTAACACATGTATGCAAACGGTTTAGATTTTACATGTGTAGTGCTAAGTCATACTAACTACTACATTTACACAAAAAATGTTTTTTTTAAGAGAAAAAATCTATTTAGAATACATATTAGTTTGACATAATTTAAAACAACAATTAATAAATAGGTTTTCATATCATCGCGTGAGCTGCAGTGTTGCTCTATAGCGATAGAACACCGAACTAAAAGATTATTTTTTTTTTTACGGAAATGTTTTTTTCTTGAGGAATGAGAAATTGCCCCTTTACAAAACAATTTGAGCAATTATAAATTCACTATAAAACATTAGTTAGACCAGGGTCCCATGTAACTTTCATATTCTCTTTTACCTATCCTTTGGTCTGTGGACCGCTTGGGCACCACACAACATCCGTCAACCTTCTTTCTCCTTCTTCTCGTCTTTTGTCTTTGATAGAATTTCATTGTGATGCTCTTTCTGAAAATATTATAACCTGCCTTTTTACCTGCCTGGGTGGACCACTTCGGGGGCCAATTTGAGTTTGTGTCTCCACACAAACTGTCTTTGTAACCTTGTTTTTGCTACGAAAATGAAATAGGAGGGACAAGATTGGTTTATCAGTTTAACCGACCTGTTATTTAATATAAAATAGTGTGAAAACGGGTTTACCCGATTTGTTTAAAAGTTTCGTTCTTTCGTTGATGTTGTTTTTTTCTTTTTTTGTTGTTTTTGGTCCCTCCGTATGCGGGAGGGACATAAACTACTCTAAGATACCCGATATGATCTAAGAAACATGTGTATCAAGTCTGATCAAGATTGGTCAAACGGCATTGATTTCTATGCGGGACATGCATACATGCAAACATACATACATACATACATACATATACACACACACACATACATACACATACATATATACATACACACCTACACATACATACACATACATACATATATACATACATTCTCCTTACGCTATGATATATGTGTATAATCAGGCCGAATATGACTCGCGGCCTGCTGGTTGACCCAATTTTAAAGGGTTTCGCTCTTTCATAGAGATAAATTTAGCTATTTTATTTTATTTTTAGGCCCCCCCCCTTCCCCGATGCTTGGGGGCGGCATTAAACATACACTACTGTCTATGCCATAAAGTAAAGAACATGTATGCCAAGTTTGATCAAAATTGGTCAAACGGTTTTCATTTCTATGCGGACATACATACATACATGGCTGCCTGGTCGTGCGGTTTGCACGCTGGACTGTCGTTCAGATTTATCGATGGTCCCGGGTTCAAACCCTGCCCGCTCCCATCCCCCGTCGTCCTGCGGGAGGTTTGGACTAGGAAGTAATTATCGTCAACTCTGAAGGAACATCCGAAACATGTCAAACATTTTACATTTTCCAAAACAATACATACGCCTTACATTCTGCTTTATATATTAGATATATATATAATTTCTCTGACTTGAATGGTAATGCTAGTTTTCGTTGTTGTTGTTGTTTTTTCTTTCCGTAGCAATGAATATCCTACTAATTGGTAGAACTGGTGAAGGCAAAAGTGCAACTGGAAACACAATCATAGGAGAACCAAAGTTTGTTTCCAAATCCAGCAGCCAGTCAGTGACCAAAGACGTACAGATGTGGAAAGGAACGTGTGATCACCTAACTATTACGGTGGTCGATACACAGGGATACGCTGACACAGGCTGTGACCGGAAAAAGGGAATCAGTGACAACTATAAACGTTTGAAGTATCAACTAGAAAACGCTCAACATAAATGTCCTGAAGGCTTTCACGCCATTGTCTATGTTGCTAAAATTAACTCGAGATCTACAAAGGAATATCTCGAAACATTTCAATGCATATCAAGCGTTTTGGGTCACGAAAATTTTGAACAATTTGGAATTTTATTATTGACACATGGCAATGAATTGGTCAGAACGAATACAGATATAGACGGCCAGTGTGACATAAAATCAGTTTTGCTTAATTGGTTAAAGAAACAACCTACGTTAAAAACAATTTGTAAAAAAATTAAGGAGAGAGTTATTCTTTTCGAAAATAGTGTCAAAAAGCAAGGCCATGCTTTTTCAGATCAAAAGAGAAATTTGATACAAATGATTAAAAACATCAATTCTCTTTCTTGTCTTTATACACGGAAGAACTTTCAGGAAGCAGCTAAAGATCGTAGATATTTTGAGGTGCAAGAGAAAAAAACGGAAATGGAACGCATGGTGGAAGAAACGCACCAAAAAATACACAACCGTTTAGAGCAGATGAGAAACAATGATGATACAAGTGCTGAAAATGTTGATAAATTGATTGCCGAGATAAATAAAAAAATGGAAGTAGTTAAACGTGAGGATCAAAACACTGGAAAACTTAAAGATTGTAAATCTAAATTGGACTTACTTAGAATTGAAGCTGAACAGTTTCTGAAGCATTTAAAGAGAACAAAACATGACAGAGAGGAGCAAGAGAGAATTAGAAAACAGCAGGAGGTGGAAAAACTCCAACAGCAGATGGAGCACGAACAGTATCAAAAATTAGTAGAAATGGAAAAAAAAAACATTGAAAAATTAAACGAACAGAAGCATAATGAAGTTCTAAAAGATAAAAATTGGAATAAAAAATGCATAGAATCAGTTATAGGTTTAGTATTTGCAGTAATAAAAGTAGTTGTTTCTGTCGTACTAATGGTATTAGCATTCCTTTAAGTGAAAATCATTCACTTATTTACTTATTTATACATCCACTTATCGACAAATCTTCATAAAATTGCCTCTAAAAGAAAAGAGTAGAGTCGTCTCTTATACGTCTATGCTCCGTAGGCTATTTTTCTACTAAAGTGACAGTATAGGGCTTAATGCAAACAAACGGACATAAACCTTCAAGATATTTGAAACAGAATTCAGAAGTTGAATGTATTGTTGTTTTTATTTTGTAAAGAACTTATACTAAATGAAGATTTCAGCTAAATTTGTTTAGACTATGGGAATTTATTTTTCGATTATCAATGTCAGTGCACTATACTACCTCAGACATAAGAGAAAAAGGCAATAGACTACACTTAAAAGTACAAGTTATCTAACAATAAGTATCCATTGGATATTCCCCCGATATTTTTTTATGACAAGCATTGCAATCTTGGCTCCGCTTTATTGTATTATTAAATTATAATTATTATTTTGTTAGAAACGAACGACTATTCATTCTCTGGAACTGCTAGGATTGAGTTTCGTTAAAGAGAAACAAAATTGATTGTATAGTTCCTTTATCAAACAATATGAAACTGTTCTGCAATCCACAACCTCCATCCTTCCTAGCAAATATAGCATTATGTTGGAGTACTTGGGTTGTCAACGTCGAAATTAGGTTAGTAGTTTTAGTCATGAGTTTGTCAATATTAATATTATTTTTATTATTATGTTTGAAATGAACAAACATTCATTCCCTGGCACTGTCAGTCTCGAGAAACAAAAAACATTTAGTGCCTTAAACAGTGTCCACTGAGAAGTTTTCTGGTGATGCAGCAGGTCTGCAGCAGTACCGACCTCTGACAGGCAACGAGAATCTTCTTTAGGATGTTAAGAGCCTTGAAGGTATCTATGAGGTCAGTTGTCATTATTGACTGAAACTCGAATCCTGATAACTGGACACTTGTTCAACAAAAACTGCATTCGCGGCGCCTCGAATGGAGATACCTGATAAAAAATATTATATAATCATTAAAGCCATAAACCGTATGCTTGTCCATTGTAGATATTTATTAGTATGATCAAGTTGTCATAATTTAGAACAAGTTCAGATTTTTTTTAGGATATCGACAAAACACTTTTTAGAAATAAAAATGCGAAAATGAAATTTCACTACAAGCCAATGTCCGCTTCAGAGGAATTTCTATGGTATCACTTTTGGTTTGCAATTATAAACACTAAAACTAAATCTCCAGCAGCAGAATGTTTAAAAATACATAGGCCCAAATCGCTTGTCAACTACTTACTGTGTAATAAAGGGATACCTGTGCAACAGAACCAACCTTCTCTTGCCCCAATGCGTAGCCAGCTTTTAATGGCGAAAAAAGGACTTAATAGCCTTTGAGTTTATAGGAAATGATATTGTGCTTCTAAGACTCATCTTGGATCATGAAGGAGGAGCTATTATTATCATCAAGCCTCACACAGAATACTACTCAGTATCTTCCCTTATTCTCACACTGCACAATAATAACGTTTTGAGTATATATATATATATATATATACATTAGTAGATTATTTCTTTTTTTTTTTCCCAGATAATAAGATGGTTTCTCTTCTTCTTGTTGGTAAAACTGGCTGTGGGAAAAGCGCTACTGGAAACTCTATTTTAAAGAAGGAAAGGTTCCTATCATTGCTACAAACAGAATCTGTCACTAAAAATATAGACTATGATTTTGTAAAATTTCGTGGAAGAACTTTGCAAGTGGTCGACTGTCCAGGACTGTTAGATACCAGCTGTTCAGAAAAAGAAGCAGCCGATTTGGTTTCTAGGTCAATACAACAGGCAGTTGCAATAAAACCGAATGGATATGATGCTGTTATCTATGTATGTGAGTTGGGGCGCTTTAAAAAAGAGGACATGGAAGTTATAGATCAGTTGAAAGCTTTTTTTGGTAATGATTTTTTCAAGAAACATTGTATTATCGCTGTAACCCATGCAGACATGTATGATGAAGATGAAGAAGATGGCGTGACTCTACAACAGTGGGTGAAGGACCAGGAAGGGGCATTTGCTGAAGCAAGAAAAGAATGTTGCGATCGGGTCGTTACTTTTGACAACATCACCAGCGATCAGTCAGTCAAAGACCAACAAATAGAAAAGCTCCTTGGTTTCGTTGACACTATCGTCGCGAAGCACGGCCGTTACGATCAAGGTATGTTTGAGCGGATGAGAGAACATAGAGACAAGTACATACAAGAGAAGGACGAGCCTTTTTTGTCGGACGAATCTTTGAAGGAATTGGCCTCATTAAAGTCGGAAGTTCGTGAGGTGGATGAGACCAAAACAGATTCTGCAATGAAAGAACTTGAGTTGGCTAAAGAAAGAGCAGCAAGACTAAAGACTAAAATAACAACAGAAGATAAAAACACAGGAAAACTAAAAAATAGTTTGGATGAAAACGACTTTATCATTAAGTTGATTCAGAATAAACTAGACTCAATACAAAAAAATATTGAATTGAAATTGGAAACTACGAAAGCGAAAAAATTATTTAAAAAAGAAAAAAAAGAAAGCCAAAAAAAAACTGCTGAACTGGTTGACAAATTGCAAGAATTAAGAGAGAAAGAAAAAGAATTAAACTTAGACATTGATAGAACTCATAAAGACTCAGTTAAAGACAACATACTCTTTGCATTACAAGTTGCAGCTGTCCTTTTAGAAGCTACAAGTTCTGTCACCTCATTAGTTAAAGGTGGTGCAAAACTTCATAAATATTTAAAAAAATGAAAATAAAATTATCATTATAGATTATTTTTCTTAATGACATGAGTATGTTTTCTAATTAAAAAAAAAACCATGTAACATAAGATTAATTGTTGATTTTTTTAAGACAATTCCTCATTTATGAACCCGATCACCAGTTGTAAGAGAGATTATATTGCTCTTAATAATTAAGGACTGCTAAAAAACCTGTCATGCATTGTCTATATTTTATCCCTACCACATCCCGTTCCCTATAATATACCCATGTATAAATCTACTCTACTTTATTAATACAGACTTTCATACAGTTAAAGGAAAAAAAAAACAACTTTCTTGACTTCGAAGTTTAAATAATGGATCCAACTTCATCCAACTATGGATATAATATTGATAGATTATTTATGAATATAAAATTTTACAAAATTTGGTTAAAGATATATTCTTTATGGATCTAGTTAGATATATAGTATGTATATAATTATATAATACAGATGTTACATAAAAAAAGAAGATGATTACGTTCTAATAATTTTTTTTAAATACTGTTATTTTGTCAAGAACATTTATTCTAATGCTTAAAACCATAGACTTATATATACTACTAGACTGGAAACCGGAAATAAATTCTTATCCGCGACCGATCGGTCGTAAACATTTCGTAGAAAGTTGGATCAAGGACTTGTTTTGTAAAGTAGTAAAAAGAAGTATAGTTATCGTTTTTTTTCAACCCTAACCTATGTAACATATAATTTTATTTTTTTTAGATCTAGATCTAGTAATTGATTATCAAAAATACACACACAAAATCACAATTTAGTGTTGCATTCAGTCTTTTGATAAAGAAGATTATGTATCTAAAAATTGCAAAATAATGATTATGAGACGAGAGTACTCTTATTTTTGATGTTCATTTTCACGACATTTTTTGTAGTGTTAAAAAGTCTCCATGTTTAGTCTAGATATATTATATATAAGTCTATGCTTAAAACATGTATTGTTTGAGCAGTCTCCCTTGAATTTTATGTTGTGTTATGATACCAAGCAATATGGTGGCTACCAGGAATGCAAATGTTAACTATTAAAGCACCCAATGTTTAGTTGTTCACTCCAAGTGTTTGTTGAGTCTTTGATCATTCTAGCTATTAACAAATATCTTAAACTATGTCAAGTCATGTGTTTTTGTATGTTTTCCTGGCTGATTCAGGCAACCATTTACATGCTCTAATAGCACTAGGGAAGATGGAGTATTTTGTACATATTTGTTGTAGCATAAGGAACGAGGAATGTCTTTGTGTCTTTCTGAGAATCTTATTAGATTTTATTTTTGTATTTGAAGATTATGTTTCAATGTTTTATGTATAATTGCCACTTTACTTTTAAATCTATAATGTGAAGGGTTTCTAAATTTAATGATTTTACTCAAGGTGTTACATTTATCAAGGGTGACTATTCATTTGTTCTAAATCTCACTGCTCTATTTTGTATCTGCTCCAGTTTCTTAATATTTTCTTGAGTTAAGGGATCTAGGAAAAAATGTCGTCTAGATGTTGTGTATTTAAAAATAAGTATAAGACACATATGGAAATAGTCACATTGATTCTAGCAGTGGAGGTAATGATTTCTACCTAAGACTGCACAAAATATTTCTGTTTCTTTGTTTAAATCTTTCCAGAAATGGTGCGGGAATTCCTACTGACGTGCAATCAACATAGACCAAATTCAATTTTAAAATGATTATATTTTGAAAAATTATAACAATCAAACTAGAGTTTTGACTATCTGGCCAATTTGTAGTTGTTCTTCCTAAAGATATACATAAACTGACAAATTACTGAGAAAATTGTTAAAGCCGTTATCGAAATCCGTGTTCAGGTTTCAGATTTTGACAATAAAAGAGTTTTCTAACAGTAAGAAATTGTACAAAATATATTTAGGTTTCGTACAACAAACGATTGATTTTGCATGCAAATTGTCTTCGACCTATTTTAATTATGAAAACTGTCAAAAAATATAGAGATCCTTTACTTCCTGCTGTAGATTGCACAATCCACATAAGTATGTATGTAAATGTTGACAATATTTTGCTGTTTCCAGTTAATTTTAAATGTTACTTATGTAATGCCTATTGTTAAGGAGTGTTTTCGTGGTTCTATAAGATAAATAAAATCTAATGTAACCATGAGTTGAGATTATAAACAGGGGAATAAAAGTGGAAGTCAACGTAACAATTAACAGGAAGTTGTATAATAAGTTGCTCTTTGTTTCATTTGTTTGAAAGATACTAATTATTGCTACATACATCTACGTTTAACGTTTAAGGCTGCTCACATTGTTAGGAGAGTTTATGTTTGTTTTTTTTTAAAGATAAGCTGGTTCGTGTTTTAGTTTAAGTTTGGCATAAATACAAATGCTGCTATGGTTGAGTTGGACCAGCTGTTATTACATCCTAACGACCCTGTATCAACATTCAACATTTCTTTATAACTGTGGAAAGTTATTTAATACTAGTGAAGCTTTGTTGTTTTTTTTTGTTTTTTTTTGTGTATCATTGCATTAACTTTTGAATTTTTAAAGGTATGGTTTAAATTACTTTTAGATATGAAAATGTATTCATTGTTTATATTGATATTTCTTTTTCTTAACATATATGCGTATTTACTTATAGACGCTTGTATTATAATTTTGTTTTGCTTTCAGAATAAATAAGGTATAGAAATTACAGGGGGGTTTTTTACTGCTTAATTCGATATACATCTTAACCACTAAATCTATACAGTGGCGTAGCTACGGTATATGATGCCTGGTGCGTCAAAAACACTGAAAACACCTTTTTTTTTTTGTTTTCAACAAAATTGTCATCAGTGGTAAACGCTTAATTTTGAATGCCGGTAAAGACTGCAATTTTGAGTTTTGGGTTTTTTAAGGCGCCCTTGAATCCACCCAACTGTAATGGAGATCCCACATAAGTTTGGGAAAAGTCATTTTGGACATTTTGCTGACTACAACAACAAAAAAAATATGGTCATACATTAAGTCTAAGGAAATGGAAACAACAGGCAGAGCGCCATTAAAAGGAGAAGATAACATAATACATAATGATAATGAAACTTAAGCTAACATCCTAAAAAATACTTTGCAGCAGCATTTTCAGCCCCAGGCGACAAAGGCATATTACTTAATTTGAACCAAGTAGGCAGCATAGGAGATATAATAGTACAAGAAAATGGAATCCAAAAACTATTAGCCAACATCAAACCGAATAAAGCGTCTGGACCTGATTGTATTTCAACTAGATTACTTAAATTCTACAACACATAATATGTAGCAACATTGTAATGTCCTTACTCCATATCAACATTGCTTTATGAAATATAGATTATGTGAAACACAACTAATAGGACTAATTGATGATTTTTTTTAAAAGGTTTAGATAATAGTGAACAAATAGATGCTATCTTACTAGATTTTTCCAAGGCTTTTGACAAAGTTCACCCCCATAGTTTGCTTAAAAAATTAAATATTTCGGCATTAATGGTCCATTGCATCAGTGGATTAAAGATTTTCTATTAGGGAGAGAACAAACTGAGAGAACAAACTGTAATAATAAATGGCTCTAAATCAACACCAATAATAGTAAACTCATATGTACCACAAGGAACAGTCTTAGGTCCACTACTATTTTTAATTTACATAAATGATTTACCGAACTGCATTACTTCAGGAACAAAAATAAGATTATTTGCAGACGATTGCATAATATATAGAACAATAAAAACAAAACTAGAATGAGATGAATTACAGAAATGGGAATCAAATTGGAACATGTCTTTCCACCCAGAAATATGTCAGTTGTTAAGAGTAACAAAAAAACTAAAACAAATTAATTCCACTTATCTTATTCATAGCAAGCCTGTAACACAGACTAAAAACGCAAAATACCTAGGTGTTATAATAACTGAAAAACTGTCATGGAATCCACATATTGATGAAACTATCAAAAAATCAAACAAAGCATTAGGGTTTATTAAAAGAAATTTCTATAAATCAAATAAGAACATAAAACTAAAATGTTACTTAACCTTGGTTAGGCCAATAATAGAATATGCATCCTCTGTTTGGGACCCCTCAACTCAAGAAAACATTAAGAAACTGGAACAGACACAAAATAGAGCAGTAAGATTCATAACAAACGAATATTCACATTTGACTAGAGTAACACCTTTAGTAAAATCACTAAATTTAGAAAGCCTTCAGGATAGAAGACTTCAAAGTAAAGCAATTGTTAAGCCTGTCCCGTAACGTAGAGCCAAGGACCACAGAAAAATGGCTTGATTCTCAAGTACAAAATGGCGTGAATGCACCAAACGCACAAGAAGACACCAAAAAAATGACGTCATCAAACGTCATCGAAATCACGACGAAGCGACAAAGGGGGAAAAAAAATATTGCACAAATTAAAAATGAGACAAATGACGTCATCGCCTATTGAAGAAAGCGGCGTCTATTAGAATGTGTACAGTTTTACTACAAATCTAACTGCGACAGGGCACCAGCTTTCTTGTTCTTTCTCTTCACCAAAGCAGCTTCGTTTCTTTTGCACTCGGCGAAGTTGGTGCCATCACTTACAGTCTTGTCTCCATGCTGTCCGGTCTTGGGCTGTCTCCTCCCACTTTCGTTGATGTGTTTTGTTCATATCTGTTACATTTAGGTGCATTTTTATGTGTTAACGTTCTCTCGTAAGGTTTTGAATTCTAGTTTGGTACAGGTCACTAGAGGTCAAAATTTATTTTATGAGGATTTAAATATTATTCATTAAAAATGTCTTAAGAGGCTGTTCAATGTGTATGTGTGTTTGTTTGTTTCTTTTCATAAAATTTTACAAGCAAAACTTCAGAATTGTAGAAAAAAAACATCTATAAAAAAAAATTATTTCACAACAAATATATTAAAGTAATACAAAGACTTGTTAGGCACCTAGTATATATTATTAGTTAGAGACGCACCATAGAAGACGTGTATTGAACGGGACTTGTGACGCTTGGTATATTTTGGGTTCAAGACTAGAAAATCAGTTAGCGATAGGATTCTCTTGGGTAAAAAAACGTGTTCTGTTTGACAGAGACTCTGACTTTTATTGGATTAAACTGATTAAACTTATTATTCATTGTTCATCAGTGTTGACCACATCTTTTCACTAGTTAAAAATCGATGCGTGTTATCTTTGTTCTGTCGTTCAACTACATTGAATACACTCGAACAAGAAACTCATACGCTTGCTGAGTAATTGATTGAAATCTAACAAACATCTACAGTTGACTTCAGTACTGGATAAACATACAACACACAATCAGACCAAACAGAAAGAGAATCGTTGACATATATATATGTAATAAGACAAGCATAGGAAAGTTTCCACAATTACATGTAATCATTTCAATAGTACTTTTATTTCAGTTTGGAGTCTATATATCTCCCTTACTAACCTGTCACTATAAAAGATAAGTGTATGTAGGTCAAGATATTAGCTATTAGAGCTTGGAATGGGTTGCCTGAGTCAGCCATGGAAAACCAACGACTTGGCAGAATTTAAGTTATTGATTGACATGCATGTCTAGATTAACCTAAGAACACGCGTTAAGAATGAGTGCACGACATTGATAAGGAAAGTCCAGAATGTCCGAACACATTCTTTGACTGGCGACCAACATGTTATAAAACATTCCATGACATCATCGGTAGAGTAAATTGTTTCGTAAGACTCTCTACTTTTACATATGTCTAATGTTTGACATTTGGGTTGAGTCAGGCGAATGTATAAGACGTGATTAGATAATAAAGTCACTAGTTTCTTATTCTCTGTGACGTCTTTTGTTTTGTTATCAAATAGAACACATCTGTAGTTCACTTCTTGAAATAGTTGTTCAATATCTCCAGTTTGTTCCCTGCACCAGTCCATGAAACTTTTAGTGTTGTCTGGAGTGTCTCCATAGTCGAGGTCAAAGAGGTCTCCATAAGTGAAGGCTATGATTCCTCTGTCCCTGAACACACGGTCACCAAACAGATACTTGACAACAGCGACAGCGTCTTTCTCTTGTTTCGTGAATCTAACGCCATATTTCAGAACGAAGACCAGAGCGACTATGCCGCCATATTTAGACGAAAGTTCTTGAACTAACATCCCGGTATTTTTCTCTACAGTGTCGATATCTTTCTGTAAGTCTGCTCCAGTATCCCCCACATCTGGACATTCAACTAGTATCATGTCAGAGTTGACAATGTCTATGATTGTCTGGACACAACTCGTTTTCCCGTTTCCAGATCTGCCTAAGAAAAGATTAACGTTCTTGTCGTCTGCCACAGCCGCCATCTTGATTTCTGTTGACAAACAAAATTAAGAACAAAAATTTTTAGTTTATTTGTCTAAATTTTAGTTTTTGATTTTGTACTCTCTTTGACTAAATAACTACCTAATTCAATAGTAAACTAAATATAGTTATTTTAGAAGTTCGTTTGCTATACATGTTTCGGATGTTCCCTCAGAATGAATTTTTACATTCCAGCTCATTCCTCCCGCAGGACATCGGTGAATGGCGGCGGACAGAGTTTGAACCTGGAACCATTGAGACGATAATTAATTGAGCTTATCACTTGACCAGGCAGCCATAGTTTTAAAAACTTATAAATATTTCGATGCTTTTTTAAAACTTTTTTAAAATTTGATCCGCAAGGCTCTACCGGAAGTGGTCGTGGTTGCAGGAACCTCATGACCTAATTAATATCGCCCCTACCGCCCGACCCCTGATCCACCCACCAGTGGCGTTGATGCGTATTAAGGGTTATCCTCTTTAGTGGTATGAGAAGTCGCCAAGAGAATACATTGTCTTTCGAGACCTGAGATGCCACTGAATGCACAGTATCAAGCAATTTGTTTCTTTAGAGTTAAATATCTATAGTCATAAGGTCTTTATTTTTAGAAGTGATATAAGCATTCCACTACCTGTAATATGCTTCCAAAACATACGTCTCAACTAGCCTCTGACAACCTGGCCAACTCATGGTCTTGGCGTCTGGCTCAGATATTAGGACCATCAAAACTGTTATCACTGACAGAAGGTGCAAGGCGAGTAACTAGCGCTTAAACCTCTAAGATTCGGGTGATGGGGCTCATTAACCTTTTTGGCTACCCACCTACAACCATTTCAGTTGCCTACATTCAATCCAACGTTTTTATCATATCAGTTGACTACGTTTAATCCAACGTATTTATCATATCAGTTGCCTACATTTAATCCAACATAGTTATCATATCAGTTGACTACGTTTAATCCAACGTAGTTATCATATCAGTTGCCTACATTTAATCCAACGTAGTTATCATATCAGTTGCCTACATTTAATCCAACGTAGTTATCATATCAGTTGCCTATCATACTTGTGTGATACATTTTGCATCTATTACTTTGACATGGTTACGGCTTTTTCGACTTGACCCCTGATGTAAGAGGATCGGATAATTCTATTATTCGTTTAAATTCTGTGTCGAGATCTAAAACAAACCTGATACTGAATTAATGAAACCACTTGAAACGAAATATTTATCTATATCCTTTTTTAAGCAATTTATAAATTTGTAGTATATAACACTAGCGCTTTAAACACTAACACATCAGAACTATATAGATCTGCCACGTCTGTGACCAGTTGTTAGATAATACTAGATCTAGTCACCTCAGATAACAGTGCTTTATATACTAGTAGTCGCTTCTGTTAACATGCCATAAAACCACTTCTGACACCATGTTACGTTCTCACAGAGAAATAAATTATTGTAGAAAATTAAACATAACAATTAATTAACACAGATTTCATGTTGATAAAAGTAGGCATTGCATTGAAAGCCATCGTCCTTTAAAAATACTTTCCACAAAAAACATTCACAACAAATAAATGACATAATGAAAAAATATTAACTCAGATCCCTGCTTTTCTCTTAAGTTGTTTTTCTAGACGATTGTTTCAATTGATGCGCGGAGTAATTTCCTAGACGATTGTTTCATTTGATGCGCGGAGTAATTTCCTAGACGATTGTTTCAATTGATGCGCGGAGTAATTTCCTAGGAAAAAGTTACTCTTGTAAAAATGCATTTTCCTAGAAATTGTTAATTTTCGTTTATCATGTACTCATAGTTAAGAATTGATACTGGGCACACTTTGTAACAGCTGTCTCAAAACATTGAAAGAAAAACTAGGTCTATTTTTAGTACACACCTTTAGTTATGGAGTTAACGATAGGACCAACTTATGTGATATGTATGTTATCACTCCAAAATCCGGCATTTTATAGCTTATTCTTATAAGTTTCAGACGTTACTTCTAAAGAGTGTCAATCTAGTCATGCGTGTTTATCAGTGACTTATGTTGCTTTTTCAATTCTATGGAATGCCTAGCATACCTGAAGATTTCAGACAAAATAGGAAATGATTTCACCATTTCCAACTTTGCCTAGGCAATGTATAGAAAGACTAGAGATGCTTAACGCAAAGTGTGAAATAAGGATTTAAAGTATGTTATTAATAATATACATTTCTCGGGCTAATATTTTTGTTCAGTAATCTAGATAACCTAGTTCTGTTCTCTAAAGTGCAAAATTAGTTTCATTACGACTAAGTATTGTAACGAATCTCCCTACCCAAGCTCTCTGCAAACTGCACCTCTCACTACCAACTTAAAGAACTCAGGGCTCCAAACACTAACACTAACCTAACACTTTAATGTTTGATTAATAACAGTTGGCAACACGTAACACAGACTGTACAAATATTTCTTCGTGATCAACCGTACCGGCGTATCAAGCGACGTATCAACTCTTGCACTGGTTTCTCCGTCTTGTCCCGGACTTGCACTGAGCCGTCGTACCCTGTGACACCTCCGCTCTTTATATAGGGTCTAGAACCGGACGGAACATCACTTGAACCTTCTAGTAGATCACATGACAACACCCCCCGTTTACAGCACCGATCCTACCCGAACTGTCACGGTTGACCGCTCGTCTAGCGCTGGCCTCGGGCTATTAGCTTCGGCTGTCTACACACATACCACTACCCCCATCTGTGTCACCCACTAGGTCTATAACAGTATGTATGGTGTGTACAACTGTATTTAGCTTAGTAAGTTATTGTTGTACGAAAAATTTAAGAATATTTGATCAATGTAAATACGAATACTTAAAAACAACAACATTCCGCTAAAGAAAACATATACAGCACATAGAGAAGTTTGTTGTGAGGGACAACACAGGCGTCTTGATCTTTTTAGCAAGTCACTCCGGCTGTCTGTCTGTCTGGGTTGAATCTTATACATGTTATTTCTCTCACTTCTTAATGTTTGAGTGTCTGATTTAGTTTTTTTTGTTTATTTTGATTATATATATATATAATAAAAATTCTTTCAAAACTGGTCAATTCAATTTTGTTTATTTCTTCAATATATTCACTTATCTGTTCACTAAATAATGTCAACAGGAGAAAAAAAAACGCGTACATAAATGGGTGCAAACAAAGCAGACTGTAGAATACAATCCAAGATGGAGTCATCAGGAAGAAACATTAGAAAACAAAAACTATTTATAGCTTTGTTTCTCAGTTTGTGAACAAACCAAACAAATTAAATATGAAAAAAAAAAATGATGTATGTTCAGGTATGCTACAAATAATTCACAGCTAGGATCAGTAGGCCAGGTACAAAGAGGAGTTCTTAGACTAACCATTTATACAGGCAAGTTTAGTTTACATATATTACACCTGGGGAGTTTGTCCATAACATTCACACATGCTCATTGAGGGACTTAACATAAGATACATGTTAGCTAGACATTCAGTTACATAATATACCTCAATGTTCCTAATTGATGAGGCAAGTTTAAAGATAATCTTGACGATTGAGTTCAACCATTAGACCACTACATTTATTTGTCACACAGTTTTCACCCTCATAATCATTAAAAAACTAGTACTTTCCAATCAATTATGGCAACACATTTAATACTTACAAATGTACAATTGTATGGACTCTAAACAAAACATCAAAAGTCATCACAATAAATATTTGTTCAACTGCAGAACATTACCCGAGACGGAATTCTGCCCTTGACAGCAATTCCTGCTTTAAAAAAAAAAATACAATAACAGCTCTCTAATTAAAAGTCAATACCACAAAATGTCACACTATTATTTTTTTGTTAATAGTTGTTACATTAAAATACTTTTGTTCATTTAGGTCAAATTTTGGCTTTGAGTGCTTACAAAATCTGGCTAACTGTATAAAACAAAAAAAAAACATTGCCAAAATGGCTTTATAAAATCCAGTTAAGATGACAATGTTGGTAAAGAGATGCATCCTAATGTTTTTTAAACAACTTTGTTAGTCAATTCATTTTTTTCATTATTTTCTATGTCTTTCCTGAAACTACAGTTCATCCAGATGTCCACATCTTCAAATGTATTCAACATAATTAGGGACACAAAAAGTGGACCATTTAGCAAAAACATAAAAGTCTCTACACACAGAGAACTCAGGAGTCAACTGTTCAATCTTCTCTGGTCCAAAATATTTCTATATGCACATAAATAAGTAAACAGGAGAAATAAATGTTAATATAGTATTTTATAAACAAATTAAAACATTTTAATAAAGCCATTTTTTAATGTTAATGTATAAATAATCTTTAAAAAAAAATTATAACAGTAAGTTACACAGACATCTGTTTGGTATAAATAAATAAATAAGCTTACAATACAAATTGTACAAAAAAATATTTTTTTTTATAAAATAAAAACAAAAATATCCTTTGATTGTCTGCTTTCACTTCCAATGTACTCAAAGACAACAAACATGACAGTACAATAAATAAAATGTAATTGGAACATAATGATTTGAGAATTAATAGAAAGTCTACTATCTACCATTCCATGAAGTGAACAAGGTTGATAAAAAGTGTACATATTGCTTTCAGTGATTGTATACAATATATTACACAGGTTGCTACAGACAGTGTCCAAAACACAGCTGTAATGCAATAATGAAACATTTGTTTAAAAGGAACTTCTCTTACAATGAATAAAATAAGTTGGTGCCCTTCTTCACAACATTTACACACACACATTATTTAACAAAGAATTTTTTTTTTTAAAGTGAAAACAGGGAAGATAATCTGTACAAAAAATAAATAGCATGCAGTTAATTCCCTTCTTTTCCTTGTACATACAAAAATATTCGAGGTACTGTTCCCGTTACTGCTATAAATAAAACGCTATTTTAAACAAGTTTTTGATTTTAACTATTATATATGGTTGTAAATTAGTAAAATTCAAAATTATTTTCAAAGTAAAAAAAAATAAAACATTTGAGTTTCAGTAAGTAAATTCAGAATGCAGACAATTATATTTTTGGCAGTTAGTCTTTAGAATCACCTTTAGCTGTTGGACTACGAAGTTCACGGCTATGCCGAAGAATGGGAAGGCTTGTATCAGGTGACCTCGCACCAGACTCTAGGGATGATCTTTCTGAGCTTTGCTTCAACTTGCTCAACTCTCGGCGGGTCTTGAGCTTGCGTCTTGGTATGCGTGACGGAGTCATGTCATCTTTCATTCTGTCCATGGGACCGCTGCTGCAGTTGACGGAATTCGAGGTCTCAGAGTGGCTCCGTGGCCTGGGAAAGGTGCAAGATGAGGTAGAGGAAGCTTTCTGCTTGTCTATGAGGTAGTGTTGGAAGGAGGGCAGCCCGCACTCCTCCGTCTCAACTTGCTCGAAGCGGTGAGGCTGCACAAAAATGCGCGGGCCCCCATCCAGTGTTTGGCTGTTTTGACGGTGTCGGGGTGGAAGAGGGGGTGCTGTGGATGGCGCTGAGCATGAAGATCTGTTTTTGACTATTAAGGAATCACTTAAAGGCCTAGCATTCCATCTTGACCTCTGACCTAATAATGCTGTATTCTGCTGGTTGACATACGGAGAATGAGGTCGTACAACTGTCCGTGAATGAGGAATATAAGAGGGTAGAGAATGATGGCATGGTTCGTTGTTTAGACACAATGGGGGTGGAGGCAGGGGTGGAATGTCCCTATCAAGACCAACATGTAAGCTGCCATTGGTAATTATAGGGCTGCGAGGAGGTAGCTTGGGCGGTAGGACAAGACTGGAGGCAGCAGAAACTTTCAGGTCAGCCACAAAATCAGAATAGGAGGCAGGATTCTCCTCTGCCATCGCTCTGTTTTGAGATAGCTCTTTGACATTTAGTAATGGCAGGCTGGATGGACCAGACTCACAACCACCATGGGAAATGATTGTGGCGTCACCTGCATTCCAACTTTTACTGTCAGAACTGATACCTTGGACGTTTTCTTGACTTTTCAGTCTCAGAGAAGGATGATCCACATCAGATTTTTCTCTGTTATCTCCCTTTGACTGAGAAAAATCGTAGGTGCGAACACTGATCACAGATTGGTCGAAACTATCGAAACTTGTGCTGAGGGACCGCTGGGAATGGCTCATTGCGTCTATTCCCACATCTCTTGTTTCTTTTGCAGGCGCAGTTACTTTATTGTTCTCCAAGATTGAAATCTCAGGCTCCTGGTCTTGTAGAGCCTCACTCTTCTGGGCCAGATTCCACTTTCTGAGAATGGACTTAGCATCAGTAAATGCACATTCATTGGTTGAAGTGCTGTCCTTAGCATTGATGGCATCCTTTTCAGAGTCCTCGAAACATTTTAAAAGTCTGCCCAAGTCCAAAGAGGGATTGCAATCAGAAGACTGTTGAATATGATCTGAAAAAAAAAAAGGAAAGTTTTATATTCCAACAAAAATAATGGGCTTAATAAATAAAAATAATAACACCTGTCAGCGCAGGTGATAAAATTGATGGCATGATTATTGAGCAGTAGCGTTGAAAAGACAATTACAGCTTTCTGTCATAACTATGACTATTCTGCTACTACTAGAGCTGCAGCCTATACCTCTGCTTGATCTCCAGCACTTACGACCATGAAGTACTTCAGACAACTAATAAGGCTTGTTTTTAAGTCTGAATACTAAGAAGAAGTGCAATATTGTGACTAGAAAGTCCTAATTGTGACCTCTGCAGTGCAGACTAAACTGCCAGTGGCGGATTTAAGTTCTGTCTTTCGCAGTAGATTTCCATTTAATCTCAAATTTATTCGACAGCCTTTGTGAAAGACCCCAAACTGACTCATTTGAAACATATATAACAAGTGTACTCAATAAGGTTAAGATTGCATTAGGCAAACAATCTTTTCCTTTATGAGTAAGTCATTGATTAGCATGCATGACTATAAGCATGACGCATAGGATGTAATCATCCTCTTTTTTGAGGTAAAGTCTGTATTTTATAAGAAGAAGAAGAAGATGCCTCATAAAATTTTGAACAGTAAGTAGAACTATAACAATGTCCATGAAAGCATTAAAACCAAATTATTGCTATATGTGGTGTGGTCTACTTTGTGCCAATGTTGAAGTGCAAATAATTGCCTTCAGGAAGGGTCTGCACTGCTGGCTTTGGGGTTAGATGTAGACATTACAGCCCTCTTTTCTGCCAGAAGACTAACAGCGCTGTTCAAAGTGACATTTGTTGGTACATTATAAAGTCTTTTCTAATATCGACAGCTTTATATCCTGTCTAGTTGCTTTGACAATATTTCTTCATTTCCACTCAACACATTTATAACAGCATTTATATCTTAGTGCAGGGAACAGTGAACTGAGAGGAGGGAACAGACAAAGAAACTAACTGGCCAATCACTTTTGGTGCCCAAGCTGTTAAACAGACTGCAAGACATCTGAAGTTTAACATATACAACTCTTCTGAGATTTTTATTTTGGAATATTCAAAGAAATGTAAACCAACTGTATATGATTAAATTAAATAAACATAAGAATATATAACTTGGCCAAGGCTGGTTATCTGTACCTTTGCAACCAAAAAGCCTCTGACACATCATATGATCCAATCCAATATCACTTGCAAGGCTGTCATCACTATCATTGTTAGACCCACTGAAAAATTCATTTTGGTTGCAAACCTGTTGAGAAAAGAATGAAATAAAAACATTTAAAAATTTAATTCAAACTGAAGTTTTGTTTTTAGATTTAAAAAAAAAAATCTAAATTCATTCAATTATATTTAAAAGATCAATACAATAAATGACAAAAGAATTTTATTTTGTTTTTTTTTAATGAGGAACCATAACCTTAATCTCTTTTGTTAATTTTATTCTTTGATAAAAAAAAACTTCATAATATGCCACAGCATTCAAAGCATAGATAATCACGTCCCTATTCAATAACTTCGTCTAATATCTCTAAAGGATATATTTAAATTTTACATTGGTTTGTTTTTTTCCTTTGGTAATCTATTCAGCATCAAGTTATTAATTTTGTAAATATGGTAGTATCAAAAGTATGATTCTCAGAATATTGTTAGTTAGTACTTACTTCATTATTCCCTTTGACCACATCCACTTCTCCATTCATTTCTCCTCTTCCTTCATTTCTCCCACTGCTTCTATTACTGTCCATTGCACCAGCTTCAAAGTTATGTTTCTCTCTGACCGTGTTGAAACAGGAACTAGCGAAAATCTCATCCTGCCCATCCATCTGAGGGCCAGATTTCTTGTGTAGGGGTACTCTGTAGAACTCTTCAGTGGCATCCTCAGTGCTGTTGAGGTCGAAAGAACTATTCTGTGCGAAAATGTCATTGAAGGAGTCCTCTTTGGCAAGGTTGCTGCCACCTATGATAATCTCTCCATTGGAAGAAGTTAAAAAGAACTCATCTTCGACCCAGTGGTAGCCATCGATGACGTCCACCCGAGATGCCCCACTTGATGTAGGTCGAGGCGATGACATGAGGGAATGGTGGGATGTAGGCTCAAACTCTCCACTGTTTAGGCTTGACAAGCTCTGGTTTAGCTCATCTACAGTTTTAGACAGGCCAGCAATCTGTCGTGAGATTTCATCAAACTCTCGAACGGCTATCTCATCGTCCGCATCTGAATGGCACACATCGCCACCGCCATCAATGCTCTTACTGCTGAGGATTTCATTCAAGCTGGTCAGGGAGGACTTGTCTCTACTTTCATTGCCAGAAGAAAGCAAACTGCGGCTGGAGTCCACCTTACACAGGCTGTAGAACTGGCTGTTGAAACGCTTCTGCTCCTCTACACCAAGCCCTGGGCTTTCATTTAGTGCCAGGTTGGAGTCCAGAGAGTCACGAGTGGTGGCTAGCTCTGAGCCATCCTCATCTAGCTCAGTAACATCTGAAAGGTCCAAACGAAGAGCCTGATGGTATGGGCTGTAGTGATAATAGACTCCAGGTTGGTGCTTCTGGTGCTGAGGGTATAACTTTGGTGTTTTAGAAGCAGTGAATGAAGAAAGAGGAGATTGAAGAAGACCCCATGCAAAATGATGCTTATCAGAATCTTGAGGCTAGAAATAAAAATAGCAAATATATATTTATTTATAATCATTTTTTCTAACATCACAATAGAAAATCATTCGAATCATGAGACTGTAAGCCAGTGAAACATCTATGACGGAGATCATGAACTAAGCCAAATCCATTTATGATAATTATTATTCACTGCCTCGATTCTCTACTAAATAAGATTTACTTATTGGTGATGAGTAAAAAAAAAAAATTAAATGGAAACCCAAAAAAAGAAACAGAATATAAAAAAAATGAGGGTGGAATGAATAAATGTAACTGTCATTATGAAGTCTCATAATTTTAGAAGAAAAAATTTTAAAAAATTAAAGAGACCTTTAAATTAATCTGGCTGACACACGTTTGGGTTCCAGTGAACTAAAAGCAATATCACAATATTAAATTACCCCTACCTACTTAATCAATAGGGCACGACATGGCCTAAAATATGCCCATGTTAATAAAATCAAAATCAAATCAATCATTTAATCAATGTTAATATTAAGGATTGAACTAAAATGTGCTACAAAATATTTACCTCAATTGATGAATCACACATCAGCCAACCGTATGGTCCGCTAAGCTGATGAATAGATACAGAATTCAAGCGATCCAGCTCTGTCATTGAGGTCGACCTGTCAAGAATTCTTCCACTGTCCCATTGGGACCCCTCCCTTTGTCCAGAACGACACTTCTGTTTTGTGCTAAGGCATTGTTCAGATTTGGATCTGCGAAGGCTGTGAGTGAGTTTAACTTTAATGCTGCTCTTAGAAGGGAACTGATTCGATGGTTGAGGTAAGGGGTGGTTGGTTTGGCACTGGCTCAGCTGCTGGTTGACAAAGGAAGACAGATGATCAGAGGAGCGATTATTTTGCATAGATGTTGATGCTGCCAATGCACAACTCTCAGCTTTAAATTTGGTCAAAGCAGGACTAGGATCTGTTGCCAGAGCTCTGCTTCCAGAACAAGAGTTTATTAACTTTAAACTCGTATGGGGGGATGATGACTCAGAAACATTATTCTGGGAAGGAATGAAATGAGGGGAATCTTTCTCTTCTTCAGTTGTGTCAGAATCAGAAGAGAACTGTTGATAAAATTGATTTGTTAGAACCACACATGGACGTTTCCTCTGTGGTTCAGCCAACTCACACTTTGAATCTGAAACACCAGGCGTCTTAGAGGCAGACACTTTAACTGTTTCATCTTTTATGTTTGAAAGGCTACCTGAAACAACTTTGGGATCAACATTACTGACCCCAGCTGGAACTTTGGATTTAATGCTGCTTACATTGATTGATCTGTTGCTAGCACCAAGAAGCTGATTCTTGGTTTGAAGAGTACTCTCTTTAGTTACTTTACTTACAACAGAGTTAATAGACTGAACACCTTGACCTGAATTACCCCCAGGAATGCTCATGGCAACAGACTTTTCTGGCTTAGAAACAGCTTGATTGGACCTCTCCAATTTACATGCTGGAGAGGATTGGGATTCAGAAGTTTCCTGGCCAGTACTGCCACTTTGACCTGCGGTACTTTGAACAGAATCTTGAACAAAAACTTGTTTTTCTACAGGATTAACTGTATTTCTGGTGGTATTTGAACTATAAAATCCTTTAGGAAGACGTTTGATGCTTAAACACATGGGGACTGGTGAATCTGGTTTTGAAGCTTTCACCTCCACTGACTTTTTTCCCATTGAAAGAACAGGAATCCCACTTTGAGAACCACTTGTCACTAGTTTGGCACAGCTAACATTTTTATTCACAGACTTAGGAGACTCCGCAGTTGTTTTCACAGAATTCATGGAAATGTTAGAAATTCTACTGTTTTTTTGAAACTCATTGGCTAACCTTCTGGGGCTCTCCGGCTGCTGAAAACTAGAGATCATCGCATTTGGTGAGACAGGGGAAGTAGTAATTAGATTACCCGCCCCTTTAGTGCTCTGAGGGACAGAATAATTACATTGCAGAGAACTGCTTGCTCCATGAATGAAATTCACTTTAGTATTTTCAGAGTCAAAAAGTTTGGCAATTTTGGACACTTTGGAAGTGCAAGGGCTTAAAGGGAAATCACTACTGGAAGTAGAGATCTGTGAGGAGGAGCTGGTCACCATTTCCGCTGTGCTGTGGACTGAGGTCTCCAATGCTGAGTCAGGGTCGCTGGTAAAGTCTAAAGATCTATCTCGGCTTGGCACGGTCAAATCGGAATGCTGTCTATCAAAGATGTGTGACACATCCACTTCATGTCCTGTGTACCTCAGTGTGTTCTTAAACTGCTCAGCTTCTGCCTCGGAAAACTTTCTGGTCAGTGTGTCACTGAACTTCTCAAGAACCTCTGGGTGAATATCTGAGGACATGGTGGAGTAACCATCATCTTTGCTGCCCGACCTTTCCACCTTAAGATTTTCAAAACTCGAGTCTGAAGACTGACATTTTGTTTGAATGGAGCTCCCGCCACTATCCATGCCTGTGTGCGTTGAAGTGTGCTTTGATTCTTTCAAAGCCATTTTAATGAAATTATCCATTGAGTGAGACACGGAATGTCCTGGAAAAGGTTGGCCATCATGGAATACGTAGCCAACGGTAATGTTGTTCTTACTGCCCAATGGTTTATCAATGTTATCGTTTGGAGGAGCTCTAGCTTCTGGCTTTACGGCTCGCATTGGCTTTTTAGCTACAGGAGGCGGAAGCTTAAGAGGGCTTTTCAAAGGGCTGAGTGGACTTCCTGGTACACTGCTACTGTTGTTGCTGCTGCTATCTACAAGAGATTGAGATGGATGGACAAATGTACCATCTTTCTTCACTTCTATTACAGAAGATTTCATATCACTGCTCTGTTTAGACTCAAACATCTTCAGTGGTGACCTGTCTTCTGAGCTAGTTGAACTGGTAGAGCTGAACCCTTGAAAGTTGAAGCTTTTATCTTGCGGGGCCAGGATTAGCTGCCCTGGGCGAACCAGCTTTGGGCTCTGTGAAGAGCTCAATGAGCTGGCAGCAGCATTTTTGGGGCTCCCCATAGGGTCTTTATTGATGACGAGAGACAGGAGCTCATTCCTGGTGAAAGAATGTGGATCTTTAGTGCTGTGAAGCCAAGGAGGGGCACCACGCTGAGACAGGGCTGGGGAGGGGGAGGAAGAAGACTGAGAATGGCTGCTTTTACTTCCATACCCAAGGTCTGATTTCTGGCTTGGGTTAGGAGATGGCGACGGTGAAGGGAGAAACTTTGCCTGACTTTCAGAGTGAACCTCAACTGATACCTGAGTTCTAGTAACATTGTCACTAAGTTTTGAATTTGTTGGATGCATGGAAAGAGAATTAGTCCCTGTCATTGATGAGCTGGATGTGGAGCTGGAATCTATCATCGTATCACATCCTTGAGAGACTTCAGAATTTTGGGCCGATGGATGAATTCTGGGAGAAACTTTGCATCGACCGTCTCTTTTATTTTGAACAGGCATGCCAGGATTTTCAGGGGAAGAGGATGTGGACCTGGAGCCTGACGTGGATGTCAGCCTGGACTGCATGGCCTGATTGGATATGGCAACACCAGACATGTTCTCTATTCTGTTCCTGGGAGAAAAGCACACAGAGGACCAGTCAGAAAAAAAGTCATCATCAATGGCAACCTCCCCTTCCAAGCTGCTGTCTAAAAGTTCATTCAGGGACATGGTAGATGCTGTGCTGAAGTCCCTGGAGACAGGCCGGGAGTCACTATCTTCATCACTGTAATCATAATAATAATACTGAACCGTGGTGGCATTGCTGGGAGACTTTGGTGTTCTCTGAATGTCTGAGAAGGGGTTCCGTAAAGGGGCTGTAGACTTGGCTTTAGTATGTATGTCATCTTTAACCTTTTCAGAACTCTTACCTATGAAATTTTTCTTTGGAGGTGTTTGCTTTTTGGAAGATTTTGATTGGTTGCCTGTTAGTTGCTCCCCTTGGCTAAGTAATGCTGCTATTTGTGGTGTGGTATTTTTATCTTCGGAAGTACTTTTGGCTAAAAGTTTCTCAAAGTTTTTATTGAAAGCCTCAAAGCTTTTGTGATTAAAGTCTGCCCCTGCTAGTAGAACAGCAGGGCCGCTGTCTGTCGGAAGGGTTTGAAGCAGACTCTGCGGAGCGAGACGATCGTGAGAAGAAGTGCTGGAAATAAATGAAGATGACACTTTGTTCCCTATGCCGTAGTGGCTTATAGCATCAGCTGAGGTAGACTGTTTCAGGCTGGTGTGAGAGAGGCCACTCTTCTCTGTCTCAGAGCCTCTCCGACTGCGGTATTCTCCCCTGTCTCTCTGCTGCTGCCAGCAAGATGACCGAATGTACTCCCGCTCTAAGCTCCGAGTCCGGCTGGAAATGACACGTATGTGTTTCATCTTTGGGCTGGAGTTATTGACTGGGAATTCTGTTTCAATTTTTGTCTGCATGGTAACGTCCTTGCTCTCTAGACTGCCAGGACTTGCAGTTGAAGCAGAGGATGCTGTGGAGCTAGGACTGGTGTCACCACCTGCTGCGTGTAACTTTTCCTTCAGCCAAGGAGGTGGTGAGCTGAGCTGAGGTTTCCCTGGGCTGTCATCACCAATCTAAACAAGAGAAAAAAAATCTCAAATCATCAAAACAAAACTAGTTCTCAAATGTTTTTAATCACTATTAATTTTAATTTTTTTAATAAAAATTGTTGCTTGATAGGCTTAAGTTAATAGCAAAGTATTTCAAAAAAAAAAATTAAAATTAATAAATTAAATGATAAATTACTGTTTCATCAGTACAAGTGTATTTGTAAAATGTCAAAATTACTTTGCATTATTGAAGAATAAAAAAAGTACATTTAGCTAAAGATTTAACATAACAAAATAATTTAATACTTTTTTATGTGAAAAGGTAAATTACGTTAGACTCTCACAATACTTTCAAATGAAATATTCATTTATTTATTTAAAGTAAATCCTAAACTATTCTAATCCTTACCAGTTCACTGCACATACTCTGTAAGGACTCTGCATTGTTGAGAAATTCCAGGGTCATGTCCCCTGGCATGATGTCTGCTTCTCCGTTGGCACTCTCTGTGACAGTGGTGCGACACAACTGATTTGTTGTAATACATGCAGTGTGCTGAACCTGCAACACATTGTGAACACAGTGAGTGATAGCTGATTAAAATAATGTTGAAAACTTAAGTTAATAAGCAATGACATAAAATTGAAATAAAAACACCAGACGCTTACTATGGAGCCAGCCATCATGAATAGCTATGATGATCTCTTAACCTCAGAATTGTAAACTATGTGGCTGAATTGTGTTTGCAGAGTGCCTAATGGCGAGTCAAATCATTATAGTAGGCCACAACACTGACCTACTGCGACACAAACAGTGGGCAGTTTAGACCAATCTGACATTGCGACCTGTGATGTGGCACCATAGTAGGTCAGTGTTGAGACCTGCTATAGCGATTGGTCTTGCTAAAGGAAGCACAGGAACCATATTTCATACTTTACATGTCCTTAAAGAGATTGTACTACATCGCATTGGACAATTTTATAGCATGAAAGATGTGCAATATAATGCAATTTTAAAAAAAAATATATTCATTTAGTTATTAAGCAATCTGTAGTAAAAGATACAGTTATTCAAATTTTCAGAATCTTTACCATAAATCTATTAAATTTACATATTTTCCAGATGTTGAAGGTCAAACTATGTATTATGATGAACATTCACATCAACTTATTTGTTTAACTCTAATATACAAATCTGCTCCACATCCGTAAAATGTCCTAGAAATGGAATATATTACTTTCATTTTGCACTGCATAAAATTATGCGAGCCAAATTCTTTGAAGCGTCGTGAATAAATTAACTAACACCAACAACAAGTTTTCCAACTACTGACATGTACTATCATTGTACTTTACATCTATGGGACAACACAGCTCCTACATGGCTTACCAAACACAACAGCAACACATGGAAAAACAACTATTTAAATAATACAAAACTTTACCATATTGGCGTCGAGATAAATACCAACCTGTAAGACAGAGTCTGAGGTGATTCGTAGCCTGTGTTTAAACATTGTGTTTAAATGTTTATTCTGTAGTTCCAAATCTTGAACTCTTGCCTGTAGCTTCAAGCATTCCTCTCGCAATGTCTACAACAAAAAATATATTCAAAGGATAAAAACAAATCACCACAAAATCACAGAAGTCAACAAAATCAAAAACGTTGAAGAAAACAGTCAACAGAAAGTGCTCAACATTTCATGCATACATTCTGGCAAGTCGAAATAAAAATTAAATATATTTGCTCAGTTACAGCAAAAAACTATCAAATGAAGAAAATAAATAGTAAACACTAAACTGTGCTGACAAATTAAATAGCTTTCATTAATTTATGAGGACGTTTTCCAGTCCGTTTCAAAACATTTAGGTTGAAAGAAACTGATCAATATTCCAGCCAATCAAGCAAGAGCTCGGTGTGTGTTGACTGTTACCCTAAACCTGGCTGTTCAAACTGAGACTAACACCTAAGTTAAGTCAGAGATATCCCCTGGCAACACCTGTACCACTGATCAGCAGCTCTAGCAGGTAGGTGTCTAACATGTATATGTGTCTAGCATGAGTAACTTTGATTGACAATGTGTCTCACAGTTTCATGACTCATCCAAGAGTTAACATTACATCTATTACCTTCATTCTCAAGTAAAAATCAAATAGGCAAGATTTTCTTTTCAGACCTATTATTGGTTTATAAGGCAGACCTGATGATAATAGTCTCTATAGTCTCTCAAGTGGTAGATTGAGTGGTGACTTGTCTACAATGATTCAAGTAACAATATAACAACAATGTAACAAAGGACCTAGATCAAGACATCTAGTCTAGATCTATAAATTATAATAAATATCATCTATGAATGTTAACACTTAAAAAAGTATGTATGATACAAATTGAGAGAATCATTCTCAGAATGTCTCATTGTCTGGTCAAACTCTGTTGAGTTTGAGTGTTGGGTGGCAGTTTTGCAATTATTGGTTATTCAAATTGTATTAATTTATAATTGTTAGACAAGAGTAAGACTAAGAGTACTAACTAATACTAGAGTACTTACTAATATTACTTACTAAGACAGTGAGAAACACTAACACTACTATTACTAACAGTAAGTAAGAGTAAAGACTAAAAAGAGGAAATACAAATAGATATCTATTTAAGTGAACATTCAACATGGCATAGCTACATCTAGATCTTAACTAAAAAAAAAAGTCTCACCTTCTGGGCCAGTAAAGCTTGGACCACTTGATTGGCTATTTCATCCAGACATTTCTCATACTGCTGTCTCTGTTGCTCGTTCTCCAAGACAAGGGAGCTATTCTCTGCCTCCACCATTTTTAATCTCTCCAACAAGAGTTTTGTCTTATCACGCTCATCTCCCTTGCCATGTACCTGCCAGATGGATTGATAAATTGCTTGACGAGGTTTTAAAATATCAATTACAGTGTGAAAAACAAATATTTTTCCTTGAAGATATTTTTTTCTCTTAAATCTAACAAACACTGGAGACATTTATGAATTTTAGAATTTTTATGATATATGCCTCCCGAGCAGTACGAAATATTTATAAAATATTATGACCTAAGTTTGCTATTGTTTCCAGTTTAAATTGTTTTAATTATCCTATTGCTATCTGTTTTGTACTAGATATATATCTATCTGTCCAATGTTGCAACTATTTAAAATAAACGTATTACCAAATTTGATTTTATGTCAAACAATTTGACGCAGAAAAGTTTTACAGCCAAATTTGAAATACTTATGGTTTGTACTGATAATTACAGTAGGCCTAGCAGTTCATATACGTGACTCAGCGGAATCGTTATCACCTACAGAAGAATGGGCGAATGGCGCCTAAAGTAGTAAGCTTCGGGCTGGCTACCCATCTAGAAGAAGGAAAACTGTGTATTCAATCCTCTGCTGCCTTGCAGCTATATCTAAATTAAGAAAAGGCTTCGGGAGTCAGCCGGCGACCCTTCAGCTTGCAGTACTCAGTGCTACCCCCTGGTAGAACCTGCGAGGCCGCTGATCCCAACCTGTATCGGCACTTGTGGTTTCTTTGGATAGATCAGATGTGTGTATGGGAACTGATGAGTGGGCGACTTAGTTCAGCCATAGCTAATGAATGCCCAAGCATTCATCTCATTTCCATGAGATGATCCATAATCCTTTCGCGACTGAAGGAGGCCATATGTCCATATTACATTTTAATTAATATTCAAACTCGAAGACAATTTCTTAGAACAAAAGGATTTTTTTTTTTTTAATTATTTTTTTTCTTTTGCTGAGAATCCAGACTCAAGTAGAGTTGTGTTTACCGAGCGCCTAAAGACAGCGCCGAATCTTTTTCCCAGATACCGCGTCTCCCTACTGGTTCACAAAGGAGATCGGACCATAGCGCACTTCAATTTTTTTTTTTAAAGGTATAAGGCAGGGTTTCTCAACCTGTGGGTCGCGACCCCCTTGGGGTCGATTGACCATTTGCCAGGGGTCTCGCTTAAGACCATCGAAACTATGGATTGTTATTGCCTACTCTTCTATTGCTGTATGTGTGTGTGTGGGGGGGGGGTCGCGGCAGAGTGGGGGATTGTAAAAAGGGGTCGCCGAGCTTAAAAGGTTGAGAACCGCTGGTATAAGGCCTTACAGTTTACAGCGGTACAAAATACCTGTGCTTCCATCTTCTTGACCTGGTTCCTCAGCAGCATATTATCCCTCTCCAGAGTGCTGATGTGGCTGCAATACTTCTGCAGGTTATTCTGTAGAAAAATACAAGAACCTAGTTCGATCATCATGTTAACGTTATTGGGGAGCATTTAAAATTGAGTAAGTAGAATTCTCAAAGCTGTTGCTACTTAAGAACTACACACTTTAATGAATACTATTTACAACATTACGGTATCACTGTACTGAACTATTTGATTAATTTCACAACAGTGGAGCTATGTCATAATCATAAGATGCTGGAGACCCATCAAAGAAAAATAGGCTTAGGAGAATTACCTAAAAAAAATATGTTTAAATTCTGGTTGTAAGAATTTTGATTTTTGTTTGGTGTGTTACTTGATTCCTTCAACAAGAGACAATTCCCTGGAATCCGAAGAGGGCGAAGGGAACTGCTGGTAAGTCATTCGCTCAAAGCTTTTAAACCCCACCAGAACAAAGTAGCCTACCTCGTAGGACGTCTTCATACTAGCATTCTCCTGTTTTAGTTGATCTATCTTTACTTTGTACTGCAACATATTGGCCACCATTTCTTCCATCCTGCAATAGAAAACGAAAAATATATCTAATAGCTTACATTGAGGGAAGGGAGAGCACCGTTCAATCGCTGCCATATCTCTTAATATTGCAAGGTTTATCTTTTCCTTATAAAAATTTATTAACTAATTACTTTTAGTGGGGGTGTCCTCCCCCCTCCTTAAGTCTATTAATTATCATTCTACGTTGTTCAGAAATACACACACAGTATCATGGAGTGTGTGTATGTGTTTTGGTTTTGGTTGATGAATTCTGTCTGATGTAACCATGAGTATTGCAGACCCCAGTTTATACATAAGGCTGAGAGGCTAATGAAAAGTCGAAGTTTAATTAAGAGACTGAGAGACACAGGGACGTGTGTTTATTGTAGTTTTCAAGTGCGTTAAAATACTTGTTCCACATCTTGTGTAATGACTCTCTAGTTCAGGGGTTCTCAACCTGTGGGTAGCGACCCCCTTGGGGGTCGATTGACGATTTGCCAGGGGTCGCCTAAGATCATCGAAAATATGGATTGTTTGAGTCTATTCTTCTTTTGTTGTGTGTGGGGGGAGGGGGGGTCGCGGCCGAGTGGGGGATTCTAAAAAGGGGTCGTCGAGCTTTAAAGGTTGAGAACCGCTGCTCTAGTTTGACGCGTAGAAGTTGGCAGCTAATCGGGGATTTCCTTTTGTGATGTGATGGTGCATTAAAAAATCTTAGAAAGAAATAGCTTTAGAGATTAAATAACGGTAGAGACTTCAGCATAGCTTAAGACAAGATGTGTTTTAAGTCTTAGCGACATTAGGCTGTGGCCTCATTTTCGGAATAAATAGTTTGGATTTTGAACAGGCAGTTGAATCAATCTGTTTTGTTTTGGTAGGTTACATTATCGTATAGACTAGTATAGAGTTAGATAAAATATCAAGTGCTTGAGCTCAACACTAACTGTAACAGCCAGCAACTGTACTGTTATGGCACGATTGGGAGGAATTAGTTATTTGTTTCGTAAATTAGAGAAGCTTTGACTTAAGAAGCAATGACGCGACTACTAAAAACTAGACTAGGTTTTGAGGAAGAATAGCGAAATATAAACAGACTACTCTTGACGGTGAGGCTTTTAACGAACGTTAAGATTTAGCTTGTCGACATTCGACGGTTACATTCTTTATTATTAAACTTCTTGTTCGACATTCGCTTTCAGCGTCGACACACTTATATTGTTGGCCTTCCGCCTGTGTTATTGGATTTCGTTATTTGAGTGTTACCGCCGTCTGATTTATCCGCATAAGCGCCTAACAGTATTAAGAAATTGATACGCCTACAACTGTTTAGTTGGGCTGGACCTAACAACACACACACACATAACAAATAGCGAGGAAAAAAATATCTCTTCTATGTAGACAGACGTTCTAAAAGATTCTACTTATTTCTATGAGTTGCTTAAATCTAACAGTTGCGACCTTCAAACAGTAAAACGTTTGCGACTGTTTAAGTAGCTTGACAATCAATGTTTAAATGCTAGCCTTCTAGTCTGCCAGTTTACCAAACTGCAATATTAGGCGGGAAATAATTGTCGGCATTATACTTAGCCGTAAATGTGAAAAGCGGGAGAGGGGGGGGGGGGGAGGTTATAATCAATAGACAGACCAAGCCAGCAATCCCAAGTCGATTGTCTTCTAGCCGCATGCCACAAATCAATCTGATGTGAATAATCATTAAATACGAAATTACGCGCCTTTTCTATTATCCACTTAGCCAATCAAAACTAAATAACATCAGCTTACACGATGACGTACAGTACTAACCTAGATCTAGAGCTACACATGCGCCACCAAGAGCGAGTCGGATTTAATTAAGTTGAGGCCTAGGACAGGATAGATGTGAAAGCCTTTTTTCTCTTTCGAATGATGTAATATAAAAAAATGCACAAAAATACCATAAGTAAATAAATATTTTAAATTACTCAAAGAAAGAAATTCTTTTTGTGAATTCAGTCATTTTTCCTTTTTTTCCAGATTTAATAAACATTTTTTTTTAATGGTTAGTGAGTTAGTGAACTTTTTCTCCCTCGAAAAAGTGAATGCAAACAGAAAACTAAAAGTATATTCAGACAAGGTTCCGAATTGGACTTAAAGCGAGAGACTGGCTTCCATTAAAGTAAAGTTAGAAAAAAAAAAGAACTGTTGCTAATCAGTTGCCAGACGAGAACAGCAATAAACAATGCAGGAATTGGCGCCATTAATACCGATAGCTGTCGTCTGCTCTAAGATCAATAGTAAGCCACGCCTCGGACTGAACCTTACCAATCGAGCAATCCAGATCAAGAGAGAAGGAAACAAAATACAAATTAGAAAAAAAATTCTGCAGCGATTTTTTTCCTAAAATTTCTTGCTATTTTCACGGCATCTGGTAATATCCTTTTGGAGTAAAAATTTTTATGGATGGGGGTGGGGGGGAAGAGGGAGGACGTAATTTATTGGTGACGAAGGGGGTAAAAATTCAAAGTAGTCCTCAAACAGAAGAGACCAGTAGGGGGCGCGATTTCAAGCATGAAGATCAAAGGCAACTTGTTAGACGCTGGAAAAGACGCCCGTGTTGAAAATGATGTACAAACAAGAAGAGATGAATGAGGGGAAAAAAAAAGGGAAACAAAGTTCAAGGCCTGGGGGGGGAGGCGAATGAGTAAAACAAAGAGATTACGTTTGAGATTTTAAAAAAAAAGGGGGGGGGGGGCTTTGAACTTTTTTTTTTTTACTTTTTGTTTTTATTTTTGTTTGGGGGGGGGGGCAGGAGGAACGATAACTGAGACTAGTACTGTTTAAGGAGGGGGGAGGTCAGAGCTCGAATATACTAGTAAGCCAGGCGGAGAGAGAGAGTGGGGAGGGGGGTTAATGATGTGGTACTGGGACTTAGAGAAAGACTGCGGTAAAGCTGACTAAACACTGGAGATCAAATAGTAGCTCAACAAGCAAAGGTAACAGAGGAAGAGATAGACAGAGAACAGAGAGAGTGAAGCATACTTACAGGTGGAGACATTTTAATCATCTTAAAGAAAAGTTTTGAAAACGATTAGTGTAAAAAAAAAAAAAAAAAAATCTTACAACAATACGCTTTCGCTGTTACTTAACACTTCATGTGGCCAGATTTTTTGCTTCTGAGCCGTAAGCGTTTTTTATGCTGTCTTATGCCACATAATAGTGTCGTCTTCTAAGTTGGTCCTCACTGCCTTATAGTGTGTTGCTTATGGTGGGTTAACTCAGGGCCGGCCTTGGGTACTTTTGGGGGCCTAGATGAAGCGAATGGGAAAGCCCTGTGCGAATTGAAAAGGGTGGCGCCAAATTAAAAAAGAAAAACGAACATTAAAACCGAAAAATGCACAAGGAATTAAAGACCGTCAACAGATATGTTAAATTCATTTAGCACCGATAGACCAAATGTGTTTCTTGGACGACGCAGGATTACCAGACTAGAAATAACATTTTAACACTTCACCAAAAGGAAGAAACAATGGTCTTTTTACTTTATATAGTCTAACAAGTAGATCTATACATTCGTGAATGAACCTTAAATCATAGTAGAGACTTACAGCTAGGCTAGTAGACATAGAACCAAAGATTTCGGTTTTCTTTGTGATTTGATCCATATTTCGCAATTTTTTTTTCTGTAAACAAAATTAAATATTGAGTCCTGTGCGAGGCTCCACCAATTGGAGGCCCTAGGGAGCTGCCTAGTTTGCCTATGTCTAAGGTCGGGCCTGGTTATCTTATCTTAAATAAGCTTTGTTTAGGTTGTTAAGGTCAATTTAATTGGGTCATTCTAAGAGGGTATGATTGACAATTAGCTAAACTTTGCCAATTTAGTGAGGGGGAAGAATCCGAGCGGAACACATGGAAAGGGGTTAATAAAGCTTAATTTTCAAGTGTTATTCCTACCTGGGACGAGTTAGCTTAATTAGAAAATAATCGATGTCTTATTAGAGTTTAAAATCTCTAATTAACACCAACAATTAGATAAAGATATTGTTATGACTAGGGTGTCTGAGAAATTCTTGAAGGAATAGAATTATTTGTCAGAAGGTTATATTACTAACTAAATAGAATTAGAAATGTGTATTTAATTTTAAAAATATGTAGATGGAGAGAAAGGTAGAGAGGTAGAGAGAAAAAAGAGAGTGAAAAGTAAAACAGAGAGACCGAGAGAGAGGGGGAGAGACACAGAGAGAGAAACAGAGATAGAGACACAGAGTGATTGAGAGGGAGAGACAGAGAGAGAGACAGAAAGAGAGAAAGGGGAGCATAGAGAAGAGACAAAGAGAGTGACAAAGAGAGAGATATATAGAGAGAGACAGAGACAAAGAAAGAGAGAGAAAGAGACAGAGAGAGAGAAACAGAAAGAGACAAAGAGAGAGAGAGAAAGAGAGAGACAGAAAGAGACAAAGAGAGAGAGAAAGAGAGAGACATAGACAAAGAGAGAGAGAGACAAAGAGAGAGAGAAAGATAGAGAAAGAGACCAAGAGAGAGACTGAGAGAAAGAGACAAAGAGATAGAGAGAGAGACAGAGAGAGAGAGAGGATGAGAGGGAAATAGTGGGAGAGGTAATGTTGAAGCATGAGCTAATAGAAAAGTTAAGACATAAAAAGTCATTATGACGTTGAGTTCATACATTTATGAACTATTTGGAGGCCAAATGAACCAGATAGAGGCAGATAGAAAATATTGAAGAAAAAAGGAAATACTCTACTAATGAAGAAAATCTTTTTGGACCCCCTGCAGGCCCGTATATTAAGCCTCGGATACAGGACTCTCCCCCCCCCCCCCCCACCTCAAACACGACACATAGATTCCTCCTAGTTATTGATCCCATCTTACTGTACATAAATAGGATAAGAAGACGTTTAATTAAGACTCACAGGGAGGGAAAGGTGACGTTTACAAGAGGAGGAAGCTTCCAGAGTGAGGAGTGCGACAAGAGGACATTAAGTTGACGCGAGGAGTGACTGAAGAAGAGAAAGGAGGAGTAAAAAAAAAAAAAGAGTAAAACTTAGACGAAAAAAAAAAAAAGTCAGAAATAAAACGGGAGGGGGGGGGGGAGGAGGGGAAGCCGTTGCTTGGATCAGAGTTATGTCAGAGGGATGAGAGAGAGAGGGGGCGGAGGAACGGGTTGGTCAGTCGCCGAGTGGACAGTCCAGCTTGATGGTTAGGTGTTATTGATTTGTCCAGTTATTTACTTTTTATCTCCCCAGGAGATCGCCATGATAGACAGAAGAGAGAAATGTCTGGAGGTATTCAGGAAATGGGGTTATGAGAGAGAGAGAGAGAGAGAGAAAGGTCTAGAGGAGAAAGAACAGATGATGGAAGAAATAACAGATGGGATTGGGGTGAAATAAAACGGAGGGGGGGGGGGGAGTGAGACAGAGCAACAGAGATAGAGGCAGATAGCGAGAGAGAGAGCTACAATAGAAAGACAGAGAGAGAAATCGTGCAAGAGAGAGAGAGAAAAAAAAACAAAGAAAGAGAAAACTAGAAAGAGAGGGAAAGACTGTGAGGTGTGTACAGGTTCATTCACCCAAACAAGCGACACACAGGTTGGGAAGTCTACTCTAAGAGACTGTGAGGTGTGTACAGGTTCATTCACCCAAACAAGCGACACACAGGTTGGGAAGTCTACTCTAAGAGACTGTGAGGTGTGTACAGGTTCATTCACCCAAACAAGCGACACACAGGTTGGGAAGTCTACTCTAAGAGACTGTGAGGTGTGTACAGGTTCATTCACCCAAACAAGCGACACACAGGTTGGGAAGTCTACTCTAAGAGACTGTGAGGTGTGTACAGGTTCATTCACCCAAACAAGCGACACACAGGTTGGGAAGTCTACTCTAAGAAACTGTGAGGTGTGTACAGGTTCATTCACCCAAACAAGCGACACACAGGTTGGGAAGTCTACTCTAAGAGACTGTGAGGTGTGTACAGGTTCATTCACCCAAACAAGCGACACACAGGTTGGGAAGTCTACTCTAAGAGACTGTGAGGTGTGTACAGGTTCATTCACCCAAACAAGCGACACACAGGTTGGGAAGTCTACTCTAAGAGACTGTGAGGTGTGTACAGGTTCATTCACCCAAACAAGCGACACACAGGTTGGGAAGTCTACTCTAAGAGACTGTGAGGTGTGTACAGGTTCATTCACCCAAACAAGCGACACACAGGTTGGGAAGTCTACTCTAAGAGACTGTGAGGTGTGTACAGGTTCATTCACCCAAACAAGCGACACACAGGTTGGGAAGTCTACTCTAAGAGACTGTGAGGTGTGTACAGGTTCATTCACCCAAACAAGCGACACACAGGTTGGGAAGTCTACTCTAAGAGACTGTGAGGTGTGTACAGGTTCATTCACCCAAACAAGCGACACACAGGTTGGGAAGTCTACTCTAAGAGACTGTGAGGTGTGTACAGGTTCATTCACCCAAACAAGCGACACACAGGTTGGGAAGTCTACTCTAAGAGACTGTGAGGTGTGTACAGCTTCATTCATCCAAACAAGCGACACACAGGTTGGGAAGTCTACTCTACGAGACTGTGAGGTGTGTACAGGTTCATTCATCCAAACAAGCGACACACAGGTTGGGAAGTCTACTCTAAGAGACTGTGAGGTGTGTACAGGTTCATTCATCCAAACAAGCGACACACAGGTTGGGAAGTCTACTCTAAGAGACTGTGAGGTGTGTACAGGTTCATTCACCCAAACAAGCGACACACAGGTTGGGAAGTCTACTCTAAGAGACTGTGAGGTGTGTACAGGTTCATTCACCCAAACAAGCGACACACAGGTTGGGAAGTCTACTCTAAGAGACTGTGAGGTGTGTACAGGTTCATTCACCCAAACAAGCGACACACAGGTTGGGAAGTCTACTCTAAGAGACTGTGAGGTGTGTACAGCTTCATTCATCCAAACAAGCGACACACAGGTTGGGAAGTCTACTCTACGAGACTGTGAGGTGTGTACAGGTTCATTCATCCAAACAAGCGACACACAGGTTGGGAAGTCTACTCTAAGAGACTGTGAGGTGTGTACAGGTTCATTCATCCAAACAAGCGACACACAGGTTGGGAAGTCTACTCTAAGAGACTGTGAGGTGTGTACAGGTTCATTCACCCAAACAAGCGACACACAGGTTGGGAAGTCTACTCTAAGAGACTGTGAGGTGTGTACAGGTTCATTCATCCAAACAAGCGATACACAGGTTGGGAAGTCTACTCTAAGAGACTGTGAGGTGTGTACAGATTCATTCATCCAAACAAGCGACACACAGCTTGGGAAGGCTAGAAAGAAAGTGGAGACTACTTGTATTTATACACTGTAGAAAGTAACCTTCAAGGATTAAGATTTAAAGTAGCATATAAAAAGTTTTAGAAATATACACAAACAGACAAGCAAAGAGTTTTATAAAAATATTACAACACACGATTCATAGAAAAAATAAAAAGATTTAATTTAGAATCGAAATTTAGAGTTTAAAAAAAAAAAGGAACACACGCACGCACGCACACACGCAGTGTTTTAAATCTAGAGAAAAGCAGAAAGACAGGGATAAAAAAGACAACAGTGACAGACAACAGTGACAGACAACAGAAGGAGGCAGAGAGAGAGAGAAAAAGAGACAGAGAAAGACGGAGGCAGACAGCACAAAGAGAGAGAGAAATTGTGTGTGTGTGAAGAAATTTATTTAATAAAACTAAAGATCTTGTATTGACTATCGTTTATACTAGCGATCTCCAACAGCATTCAACCCCTTCATCGTACGCAGCAGCAACTAGATATATCAACAGACAATCCATAGTTTATACTACTGCAACATAGGGGACTGTCACAAACAAATACACATCTATAGGCCTATACACACTAGTCACAGACACATACACATCTATATGCACACTAGGCACATAAACATATTAATCAATACACACACTAGTCCAATACATATCAATATACACACTAGTCCAATCCGTATCAATATACACACTAGTCACAGGCAAATACACAGCGAGATATACTAATTTCAATAAATCAATTCAAAATTTTATAGTAATTCAAGTTTATCGACTACATTATTCTTCAATTTTCCGGCTTTTTTTTTTCTACTTTCATATAATATTCTCCCCCACCCCCCTTTTTTTCCCAACATTGCTCTTCTACTTCATTATGATGACATCTAGATCTATATTTAGCTCACAAAATCACCAAGCTTCCACACACTCCCATTCCCCCCCCCTTTTTTTTTCTCCTATATCTTGATTGATTTATCGATCTCTATCTGTCTAGATCAACTCAGTCAGGCCATTAAGAAAGTCGCTTTACATATCTCGGTATTGATTCCTTCCCGTCATGCTTCACCTCAAGACCTCGCCAAATTAAGCAAAGATAAAAGTTGTCCCTGGGTCATTAGCATGTTGTCAGAAGCGATTTGCTAAACATCTACAATACTTTGTGCTAAATATTACGAGAGGACTTCTGCCTTGGGAATTTATATAACTCTATGCATTAAAGAGGATGCTTTTCAGCAAGTCTACGGCAAAGAGATTTTAAAACTCCTTTATTACACGCTCAGTCAGAGATTCTTAAGATCATTTGTAGTCTCCGAGAAGTACACAGGACTCCATTCGTCAAGCTCCGATTGTGTGTATGGCAGGCTTCTGATTTTTTCCCTCAGGGTTGACTCATGATGTCTCTCCAATGATTAGATATATCAGAGGTCTGAATACAGTATGGATAAGATTGACATTGTCATGGATGAATGCGTGTTTCATCTACTTTTAGTTATATATGTCAGTTGGAACGCATGCGCGAATGACCGGAAGGGTGTTGGTTGTAGATAAGGACAGAAGCCAATGTGAGAAATATGTTATGAGAAACACTAAAGTTGTATGCTCGTGATCACCAAGTTATTATGTTTTTACATGTGAAGCTGAACCCGAGGAGCACCTAGTTGAGTAGTAAGACACTAGTGTACTATCTAGTCTATTCCAATAGTAGATGTAACGGTTGTACATTCGAATACAAATCAAAAGAAGCAAAGACGGACAGTGGGGGGCTACTAGCAGTTGACTACGTGACAGAAGAAACACAATTTAAAGCTGTGGAAAGTTAAACTATTTTATGGTCGCAATGCAATTTGTGTCTCGACTTTTTGTTTCAACCTTCTTTCAGCTCATTTCTTCAAACCAATGTTGCATTTTAAATGTTTTCTAAAGTAATCGACGCTCGAATGGTGACATTAAGTATACAGAGACTATTAAAAACATAATCTGCTCTATGCATAACAATCTTGCACAAAGTCCTGCGTAAAACGTGCCCTCTGGGTCACACATTTGCCCAAATGAGTAAACACCCTTCTTCTTCCGTTCCAATGCCCCAATCAGTGCTGTACATGATTAAGGTTATAACCGGGTGTAGATCTAAAGCTATTGCCCTATTTTCCGTTCCCTTTGTTGCCCCATGAATAATGCAACCACCGAAAAGATCAAAGGGAAAACACCCGTGCAATCGTTCCGTGGTCGCACTTAGAGCCGGGCCAAGACTCAATCTACGTCCTTAGAGCCGGGCCAAGACTCATTCTACGTCCTTAGAACCGGGCCAAGACTTAAGACAACGCCAGAAACGAATTTTTCGGAATCTAGATCTTTAGGGGATTTTCAAACTTAAATGAGTCAGAGTAATCTGTCCTATGTTTGCGTTCTGATTTTTAAGAACAGATGTACATTTTGTTAAGCAATATAAAGAAGAGAAAGCGATATGTCGCAATGTGAGGGAAATATTATGATATCTCAATGGAAAAAAAAAAGGAAGAACATGAAAAGAGAAAGATTTGTGAAATAAAGAATTTTAAAATAAACAATGCTATGAACTCTAGTTCAAGAACACTCTAGTGTTGTCAATGATAGAGTACCATTACTTTGATCTATAAGTAGATAAACTTAGAAATTGTATTTTGTTGAGCTAAAGATTGTGCACTAATTGATCTACTTGGAGATTCATTCGGAAAATAAGAGTATCAGTGTAATAAAATGCTGCAGGTTTCAACTAGATCTTTGGCATAGCAGGAGTTAAGGTGGAACCATTACGTATATATATATATATATATATATATATATATATATATATATATATATATATATATATATGACAGCATCATGGCGACGCGCTGTCAAAACTGGCGCACTAATTGCTGAGGAAAAGAGAACAACGCTGACAGAAGAAAAGCGACAGAGAAGAAAAGCAAGGCCAATGACACTAGCTCTAGCTGGAATAACCTGTCCCGTGAGCAGCCGAACATATATATATATATATATATATATATATATAAATATATATATATATAAATATATATATATAAATATATATAAATAAATAAATATATATATATATATTAAATACAGTATTCTCATGACGTATGCCTATAGACATATCTACGGATGAATCATAAAACAGCAACAATAGAGTAGAGTGTTTGTCCACCACCACCCCTTCCGGTCGCGCTTTCGATCCTGAAATATATGGTCACCTTAATTAAGGTCTTTCATATACTTTCATGGTTATAGCTTCTACTACGTCAAACAAGTGCCAAAAAGAGGTTAAAGGTCACCTACTTTCGAAACTCTTCCTGTAGAGAGTGTAGTCGGGCCCTGCAAGAGTCAGACTCCAGCTGCATGTCCACCACACGTTGCTCGCTGGCAAGCCGCATCATCCTTTCCTTGTCGACTTCTCTCAGGAGACTAGCTCTCAGCTCCTGCTGTAAAGAAAAAGAGAAAGCCAGTTGAGCTAAAGAAGTTATGTTTTGAATTAAAAATAAATGGCACTTCCTATAGTTATGCAAGATTTTTGTTCTGCAAAAGTTTTGCTATATGCAAGATTTCTGCTATGCACGATTTCTGCTATGCACGATTTCTGCTGTGCACGATTTCTGCTAGGCAAGATTTCTGATATGCACAATTTCTGCTAGGCAAGATTTCTGCTTTGCAAGATTTCTGCTTTGCAAGATTTCTGCTTTGCAAGATTTCTGCTAGGCAAGATTTCTGCTAGGAAAGATTTCTGCAAAGAAAAACTTTCACTAAATTTAAGTCATTGGTTAACATGCATGACGCGTTGGACGAAATCATCTTTTTTGAAGAAACGTCTGTATTAGATAAGATAAAAGATAAGACTTGTGTTGCGCAAGATTCCTGCTTCACAAGATTTCACAAGTGGCTCAACACGTACAAATGTATAGGTGGTTCACAGTGACCACATTATTTCTCCTCCCTGTCCGCCACTGCATAACGTTTAAAAACGAATTATTGAATAGAAGACAAATATTCAGCCGTGCACAAATTAAATTAAAAACTATTTAAAATTAAATTTAAAAAAAAAAGAACATGGTGCCTTGATGTGTTCATACACAAGGAGTTAAAAAACATTTAATTACAATTATTTGTATGTGTTTTTATGATAGGCACTAAACCTATACTATACATAAAACTTAATCACATGCCTACATGTAATTCAAACATAAAGCATGCAGCAGGTATGAATGATCTCATTATTCGATACACGATTATCTTCAAATTAAAAATTGCACAATTCAGGAATGGCACACATATGTCAAATCTTTCTCTGAATGTCATACGTAGGCTAATGAGGCACATCTTTTTTTTTTCGACTCACGACATTAGCCTCTGGGTGTGTGAGCTGCGAGTTGTATGTGCGAATACTAGTGTGTGTCTGTGTATGTTGTGAGTGAAAGAATACGCTCAAATCTGTGTGTGTTTGTCTATTCAATATACCTTCTTAATGGACATTTTGGCTAAGCAAACAGAGCAACTAAATATAAACTTAATATGAACCAATTAAAGACGACCTCTCAAAAGCACGAGCCGAACGATCAAATGCACCAATCAGATTTCGCTTGACATTTTGCGCAGTTGTGTTGATTGGCAATTTACTTTGAAGCGGAGCCTGCCATTCATGGATCGTCACGCCAGAACACTTCTGAACGATTAGGGCGATGAACGAAGAATTTCAGCAATCACCCCAGCGCCCTTTTACATATCATGGCTCACACTTGAATAGTTCGATCTTAAAGACGGGGGTCAGTTCCCCCCCACCCTTTTATTTTTTTTTCAAATGCAAATATTATTCTTACGTGATCCATAAGCTCAATTCTGATTCAAATTAGCTTCATTTACTCAATTTGAAATTCAATGTACGCTTCGATCTCTCTTCCCCCAGGAGTGCATGATCCTTGAAACATTGATTCGAACTGTTTCTTTTTCTATAAGTGTCTTTTACATTTCACTTTAATGCTGAGACTTTATCTAAAAAACATCTCCGGGAAGAGGAGAGACAGAGGGGGAGGGAGGGGTGTCACTAAATCGATTCTGCCTAGTCAGCGGAATCGGTGACCGTAAGATTGAGCTGGTGCGGATTTGGATCCATTTTCTTGGATGGTGTGTGTGTGTGTGCTGTCTAGCTCTGCGTGCGTGTTTGTGTGTGGGTGGAGTGAGAGTGTGGGTGTTTGTGTCTGTGCGCTTCCGGTTTCAATCTTTATTTAGACACTGAAAGTTTTCTGGCGAATATTTTAAAACCTAATGGAAACTGTTTATTTCGAAACTGAATGTCGAAAAAGATTTTCTAAAACTCTCTCAAGAAAGAAGGATTCCATGCTGATCGTTGCCCTAGCTATATATACATATGTAATGGTTGGTGGCAGAGACTATGACAAATGGAATTTAAGCTCTGGTTAACTGAGTCCTGTAAGAGCATCTCATACATAATCAGGAGCCAACGACGTCTGCAAAAGTTTGTAAAGTTGTCATCGCCGGAAGTGGTCATGGAAATAATCCCTTTACAAAAGCAAAGTAATAATGAGATAGTTATATCTAGTAACGATCTTTCGGGGGGGGGGGGGGGGAAACCGTACCAGGCAAAAGAAGGGGAGAGAGACAAAAGAAGCGACGAGAAAACAGTATCAAGAAATGGACGTTCCTGACAGTGGAAAAGACTCTTAATCTGGCCAAAATAAAAAACAGGAAAGGAGAAAGACGGTTATCAGATCATGTGTGGTGCCCCAGCGGTCTAACTAAGGAACAGAAGAGAACAGGAGATCACATGAAAACCTCGAATAATTTCAATACCACAAGGTTCAATGCCATTCCGGAAGCCAAACTTCCTTTTATCTACCTCTTTCATTGCCCAGGGGCCCAGCTATTTCTATTTGATTTGACAAAACTAAAGAAAGAAACAAAAACAAAACAAAAAAAAAAAAACAAGAGCGAATACGTTTGAACTTAGAGCCGAGCAAGAAGTCAGAGGCCGTGACATCAAATTTGAAACTGAAATCAATACAGAGCCAATGTTCTAGCCACAGATAAAAAAAAAAAAAAGGGAGGCAATGCGTCTCGCTGGGGAGTGAACAGATAAACTCAACCGCTGAAAACTTTCTTGGAAGATACTATTTTGCAGTATAGATACAACCAGATATGAAAAAAAAAATACGTCTATGGCACACAGCTAGGTTGTTATCAGGGAGTTCAAATTAAAAAAAATATTCATTTTTGTGCAGGCTAGAATATGAACTTGATTCTTTATATTAATAGAAACAAGAGAAATTGACACAGGACGTGCAATTTTAACGGTTTTATTTAATGGGGGCCGGAGAGTTTACTCTAAGAGGCTGCACTGTGCTAATCTTTACGGGGATCAGCTGTAAGAACAGTGATAGTGTTAGGACCAATAAGACCAGTCTTAGGACAAGTGGCAGAAGCCGTGGTTATAACCCCTAGGTTGGACCAGGGTTTTTGTTGTTTTATTTGTAAGTGACATTGTGAGAGGGGGGGGGGGACGGGGGCGAAAGAGCATCTTGTCAGGCTTAAATATAATCATCACCGGAAGCTGTGAGATGGCGGCTGTAAATGGTTATAAAGAGGCGCTTACAAGCTAGGGGGGGGGGGGGGTCGCGGAGTAAATGGTCTCAGCTTAGCCTAAATTAACAACAATAAATGCACTGTAATTATTTTAGGCTGGTAGAGAAATGATTTCTGGAGACTACAGCTTTCTCTTGGATATGTTAAGCAGCTCCTCTCCTAAAGAAAAAAAAAGGGGGGGGGGGGCGCTTCTGTATCTCCTCTAGTTCCCATCTCTGCCATGTTTTGACTGTCTGGCTAATGTACCAGAGCTCAGAGTGAGCAGAGAGGGAAAGCTACGTACGTTATGTGAGTACAAGGAGGAAGTAAATGAATATTCCCTTTGAAAAAAAAAAGTAAAGAAAACATCGTGCCTATGGTGGAAAGGGGTGGTAAGTCATGGACATCGCCCTTCTAAAAATATCAATGGAAGGGGAAGAGAACCGCTCCTCGTTTAGGAGTGTAAGGAGGTCAAGCAAGAAATGAAGTCCGGTATGAGTTATGTCCCCCGAGAGAGATATAAATAGTTGGGTCATGGAATGAGCGCAAAGATAGGAAGGACTCCGAGAGAGCTTGGGGAGGTATGGAGAAGATGCCTACAGGGGGGGGGGGGGTATGTGAACCTCCCAGTGTGTACATTTCTGTACATGAGTTCTTAACCCACCCTTATCCTCCTTTTTTTTCATTTGCATATAACTTTTTTTCTTTACCACCAATGTTCAATTCAAGGGATTTTCGGCCTGAACGGCATTGAGGGATTTCCAGAGAATAAACTAGCAATAGTATTGTACCACGTGATTTTCCGTGTTACTCTAATAATATGTCATCATTTGGTCATCTTGCCCTTATAATCTCTCATTAAAAATTTTTTGGGGGGCGGAGAGGGGTGTGGTGGTGTGGTGGATGAGTGGTAAATCGCTTGTCTTCGGAACTGAATGGTAACAGTTCAAATGATGGAGGAAAGTGAGATTTTAAATTTCGGGTTTTTAAGGGTAAAGGCGTTTGGCCGTTGTGCTGGTCACATGACAGCCTCGTAAACAGTTTGTCACAGAAAGAGAATGATCTTTACATCATCTTTCCCATAGATCTTACTCTAAAAATGGACTCAGTTAAATGGCCAATAAATTGAACACTTAAAAAGACTGCCTTTGGCATACGTTCGTCTCCCATACGGGATAGGTGCCCTGCCCAGCGTAATTATCGGACCATAGAAGTCCCTCTATACTGTCCATACCGGCGTTCGCAAGGACATCGCTGTAATGAAGGTAACAATATTATATACGCAAGTCTACAGAAGAGTGGTACCCACTGGTACCGGTACATGAAAAGATATGTTTTCTTAAATGTTAGGTCGCTTCTGTAAATTCAAATTCAACATATTCATCGCGACAAATTCGCAATGATCGTGTTGCTGCGACATAGTCGCTGCGACATAGTCGCTGCGACATAGTCACCAGTTTGATTGTGCGAAGTAGACAAAAAAAAGTTAGTCAAACCCATGATAGTGTCCAGAACGAGTTCGGCGCTGTTAACGCAGTTACAGACTTGTCGTTTGCCTTTCCAGATTTACTTCTAGCCGTTTTGTAGCGAAACAATGGCGTCTGCCCATTATTCGTACAGATAACTATAGTCCGTCTATCGTGATAACCATTTTTGTCCACCAGTGCGCTGAAATCTTAAGAAAATATACTCAACACAGCGCATTCTTCATTTAGCTATTTGGTCATTTTGACACTAAGTGTGGTTACGTTACCTTAACTCTGAAGAATGTCTTATCAATGACTGACATTAAAGACGATACTAAACCTATTGTTGTTTTTTTTATTTCACACTCTTTCTTAAAAGACAAACATAAACATACCAAAAGAACAACAACAAAAATATTTAAAAACACAAAACAACCTAGAATACTTGAAGCTGAATTTTGTTTTTCTTTGATTAAAATTTTAAGACTTTGCATTATGTATCTTTATGCTAATTTGTTCGGACCAAGTTTGTTTTCAAACAAAAAACCCTTATTTTCATCTTCATCTACAATTTTTTTTTTAAATTCCTGATATTTCTATTACTATTATGAGAACAAAAAAAAAAAGCCCAAAAAAGAGGCGAAGAAAAGAGGCCTAAGGCCCAAGGATTCCTATGATGATAAAGCTAAAATTGAATAGCGCAAATTCTGAGGTTTCCTTTTAAAAAAAAATTATAACTTTAAAAACGGGCAAATGACCGTGCATGTAAATTATGCCATCTTTAAAAATGCTGATAACGAGAAACATATGTATTTGGAATGTCCATTATTCCTTAAAGTTTAAACTACTGTAAGGGATTTATTAGAAGCTAACTGTGGATAAAAGAGGCAAGATGGCCCATAAAAGAGGCATATAAAGCCCAAAAAAAGAGGCAAAGAAAAGAGGCCTAAGGCATAAGGATTCCTATGATGATAAAGCTAAAATTGAATTGCGCAAATTCTGAGGTTTCCTTTAAAAAAAATATATGATTTAATGTTTGTGAAATGTGAGAACTTACAAATAAAAATTAAATTAAAATAAATAAAAAGCCCACAAAAGAGGCGAAGAAAAGAGGATTCTTATGATGACAAAGTTAAAACCTGTTTGTCATGTGTGTTATTGTAAGTGTAAGTAGAATCTGAATTTTAAAAAAATCGAAAACAAATATTTTAGAAAAAAAAAAGTTCTTTAAATCCATTAAAGTAGTAACTGTAATCACCAGGCAATCACATATTGTTACAAAACACAACTGACAAATTTGTAAAAAAATCAATTTTTGTCAAAAGTTGCATTTATGTTACAACACTATGAATGACCTATTTCATGTAGAACTAATTTAAACTGTGCCACTGGTTCAATCTTGATCACTACGCATGTTCCTATTCATATCTGATATTGGATGTGTTTTAGTTTTATTTGTTTTATTTACGTAACAAACGATGTGATCTGGTAAAAAAAAAATATACTTCTCAATAACCTTGACCACTCCACAGTATTATACGGTCTGGACGTGGATGCGTTAACCTGTTTGTCTTGTGTGTTAGTGTAAGTGAAAGTATAATCTGAATAAACCACATTAAAAAAGGGTTTATTTATTTCTTACAATTGATTTTAATAGACTTGTAATGTACTAGATATTCAGAAAGACCCAGAAAAGAAAAACTCTAATCAGAGAGGCACCAGAATCATCTTGTACAGGAAATAAAGTAACTTGCCTCCATCAAAGGCTCACAAGTCTAAAGGGAGACTACTCCCCGTGAGCTCTGTGATTGGCCAGTCACGAGGACTTCCGTGCTTGGTTGGAGTAGATTCCCCCTTCTGACCCCCCTGACATCGCATATTTAAAGATATGATTAGAAAATAGATGGTCAAATGAAAAGAAAATTTTGGGGGGAGGGGGGGAAATAGGAGGACCGGTGGGGGTGAAAGTTCACCAAAGGCCCAGATAACGATAAAAGAGGCTTCCAATTAGCAGGTTAATGAGACTAAATCAACTTCCGGGTTTCGGCCTGTGACCTGACTGACCCCGACTCCACTGATATCTCGACCTGCACAGCACGTACAAGATAGCGAGGTTTGAACATTTATTTTTATTTGGAAGCATGGTTAAGGGTTCAAGACAGAGATTAAAACAAGACTCCCGATACAATCTTGATTGGTTAAGTCAGCATCATGAAGGTTTGGGGAGAAAAAAAACAGGTTCTCGCAGTGCCATGAAATGAAGCATATGCGGTCTGAACACGGACATGAAATGAAGCATATTGAGACCAATCGCTATTGAAGGCCCAAACACTGACCTGCAACGTCACAACCTGTGGGCAGCCTAGACTAATCGTTGGTTGCCACGTCACAGGTATGTATGACCTGTCAACAAGCTATTGGTCTAAACTGCCTACAGGTTGTGACGTTGCAGTTTAGTGTTGAGGCCTTCTACAATGAATGCCATACAAAACAGTAGTAGAAAGAAAGGTAAAAGTACAACGGCGCATGGTCGTTGTGCTGGAAGCACGACACACTCGTATATCGTGGGTCACAGAAACAGATGACCTTTACATCATCTTCCCTATAGATCGCAAGGTCTGAAAGGGTAACCATACTATTATTTTTACTTATCCTACACAACCAAAACCATCCGCCCATCTTTTCTCACGATTGCATCAGAAACACGAACTTACACTTCATAATAATATGCATGTTTAGTTTTGGTTTAGCCAGCACGATGGGGTAAAGAACGCATCAATTATAACTAAATGGGCAATGTCATTGTCTAAGCATTAAATTTCTGTTGTTGTGATGTGAGCAGAGATTTTATTTTACTCACTTCTGCTTCTTACCATATGTCCAGATCTAGCATTACAAGCGTGTCTTGCTTAGAGTTTACTACAATATTTTAGAAGGGAAAAAAATCTGGTATATTCACGAATCACGTGCTAACATTCACTGGGTGCAAGCGCGCGCCACAAAGACAAACATAGTAACAATGTGTGAAAAAAAAGCACACACATTCACACACACTCATACATACACACATATAAAGCATTCCGATTGGCCCAATGGATAAACCATGTCCAATGCTAATTTCTGCAAATATTTCAAGGGAAGGCGCCACCTCGCGGGGAATTCTGGGAACTATTTGCGTCAGCTGGAGGCCTGCATTGCAATGAATGGCTGGCTTTATGGGTCACACGTCGCATAGGCATGAATTTTGAATAAAATATGTGTAAAAAAATAAATGAAATAAAATAAAGTGAAGACAAAAAAAACGTTTTTAATTTTAATTCTTATCATCTCTTATATTTTACAAACGTTACTTCAAAAAAAGACGTTAATTACGTCCTTCTCATTTCAAGTGCCAATCTAGTCATGCAAAATTTATCAATGACTCTGCTAAGTCAATGGTTTTCCTGGCTGTTTAATGAAATGTTATCGGAATTATTATTAACTATAAATTTCACGTTGATTAATTTTACTGGGCATGCGAAGCCACGTGCCATTGAGTCTGGACTCTACCCCCCATCTACCCTGAGAGACAGCAGGTCGAAGGTGACCGAAAACACGGGTCATTCAGTGTGTATCAGACGACTGCCTTGTCGTGCGATAAGCGCGTTGGACTGTATTGATGGTCCCCGGGTTCACATCCTGCCCGCTGCCATCCTCCGTCGTCCTACGGGAGGTTCGGACTAGGAAGTAGATAATCTTCAACTCTGAAGGAACATCCGAAACTTGTCAACATTTTACAAACATTTATTAAAAGACATTTCACTGTGTACATACGTTTGCAAGTAACCATGTCAAGGACGCTTAATTCGATAACAAAGTAACAAGTAACAAAATAACAGTATTTGACGCGTCTTCCTGTGTGTCAAGTGTTCGCCTTAATACTTAGGACCACGCACTTGTGACATTTGGAGGCGCGGTGGCAGAGTGGCTTCCGAAACGGGGGTCCGGGGTTCGAATCCTGATGAAGACTAAATTTTAAAATTTCGAGATCTTCAGGCGCTTCGGATTCTAATGGGTACCTAAGACTAGTTGGGGAAAAGTAAAGGCGGTTGGTCGTTGTGCTGGCCACAAGACACCCTCGTTAACCGTAGGCCACAGAAACGGATGACATCGGCCCTATAGACCACAAGGTTACTTCATTTTTACTTGTGCCGTCTGCTTAGGGAATATATCGCTTGGGGGGAGGAGGGGGGAGTAAGCTTAATAATCAAGTTACAGTATAATGCTGGACAAATATAATAGCAGGCTGTGGCGTCATGACGTCAGAGCAAATTGAGTCACAAAATCGTTTGTGACTTTACTGTCCATGTTTAACCCTTAAACCGCGTGTGGTAGTTTAGCCTCTAAATATCGGGATTGTGTATGCACTCATTGTAAAAGCAGCACTTTAAGGGTTAATGCTTCTCGTGAACAGAAATCCAAGATGACCTACATTTGCAGAGTGTGTGTGTGTGGCGTGGGGGGGGGGTACCTGTGAGGTTCCATAAATTATGTCATAAATTCAGTCATATTACGCCTGCCATAAGACCATCCAATAACGAGCTCGGCTTTAAAGGTCAAAGAAGGTCACATGCGGTGTATATTTAAATAAAGTTATGCTACTAGTTGGACCCAGCTATTTCCCCCTACACACACATACAAAGCTATGCAGGTGGCTAATTTGTATAAATGTACATGTCTGTTGTTTGATTGGTTGTTGACGAAAGAGTTAGAGGCTACCTCGGGGTCAACACTTTTGTTTCCCGCTAGGTCGAACAGACGACAAGACTGCCATTCACACGTCATTAATGTCAGCAGAAATGTCATTTCCGGTGCTTGAAAAAAAAAAGTAATGAAGGGAATAGATTTTAAAATGTCAAATGTCACACATGTACTAGACCTCAACTTTGATAGGAGTTATCCTTCAATGTGTGTGTATGAGTATTTCAAAAAGAGCAATATAGAGTCTTCGTTGGCTAAAAGTCCTTCAGAGCATGATTCCGAATCCATGGATGTGCATAAGATGTGCATAGTATGAAGAATTGGGTTCGAATTACATAATCTATGGTAGTGATGCCCAACCTAATTCGACCCGCGGGCCATTTTAATTTCCAACACTCGTTTCGCCGAATCTGGCCCGCGGGCCGTATTTTGGGCATCACAGATCTATGGCAATCACCGAACATGTGATCGATACGATAGCCTCGTTTTAGGAGATCATGACCTAATTAAAACTAATGCTCCCACCCCCATCCCCGACACACTTTTTTTCGGTTATCACACGTCACATGAGACGTCCCAAACTACAAGATAAACAGTCACCTAGGGAATACAGATGCCCATATAGATCTCCCGAGATGGCGATAAACTGAGTAGATATCGGCCCACTGCCCCAAATCCCCAGCCGTTATATGATTTGTGTATCCCGCATGAGTAGGCTAAATGGATGTGTGAGTTACAACTCTGTCCGCTTCAGCACCAAATGAACTCAATTACCTAATACTTTTTTTTTCATCCGGGAAAATTATCAATTATGGACGTGTCGAGATCGAGTCACCAATTGACACTCTTTTAAAACATGAGTCTAAGGAAGTAAGAAGAGGGAAGACTAGCTCCCGAAATATCATTGTTGAAACATTTAATGTTATATAGAGAGTGAGAATATATTGGTTGATGAAATCTGATGTAACCTTTCAGTAGAATTTGTGCAGTTGAGCGGATAAATAGGACTTGACGGCTGATGAAACCAGCTGAATTCAAAGACGAAAGTGGCTGACTTGTATTGATACTTTGATGCAAGTAGTAGTTTTGAAGGTAGTCGAAACGAGACCATTAATTAAAGAGGGCCTCAACACTGACCTTCCCGTCACAACCTGTGGGCTGTTTAGACCAATAGCTCGTTGCCGCGTCGTAAAGACTTGTGAGGTGACAACGAGGTATTGGTGTCACGTGACCGCTACAACGGCCTTTACTTTCCGAATCTAACACCAGGCACTCATGACAGTTGAATGGATTCAGGCGCGTCATACAGCATCAGGCACTCATGACAGTTGAATGGATTCAGGCGCGTCATACAGCATCAGGCACTCATGACAGTTGAATGGATTCAGGCGCGTCATACAGCATCAGGCACTCATGACAGTTGAATGGATTCAGGCGCGTCATACAGCATCAGGCACTCATGACAGTTGAATGGATTCAGGCGCGTCATACAAAGTCCGAAATTCAAAATCCCACTCTTCGAGCCCAAGACCCGTCGGTACATAAGCCAATCGCTTCCACTCATCCACCAGCGAGAAATACGTCATCAAATCCCAATCTAGATGTACATCTCAAAGTTAAAATTCAAAGCAGTTAATTTATTTTTGATGCACAGAGTTTGTTTTCTGGGTTTAAAAAACAACAACACTAAAACTCGTTGTTTTTTAAGCGAGCTGTTATTCCATAGATCAAAATCTCTTTCGTCAAGTCTTTATATAAAGATCAGCAAATAAAATCTTTCAGGACATTTGTAAAGAGAAAGTTTGAAAACTAAAATCATTTCTTCAGAGAAATCGTTTAAAAGCTTTACTTTCCTATGTCAGCAAGACATCCATCCCAGAATGCCATTTTAGTGAGATTTCTATTAAATTGAAAGAAAATTTGTTTATTCAGGTTTTTTTTATCTTGGTAAAGCTAAATTCATTAAATTCAGGAGCTAAATCTTCAATTTAAAACACATTTCACGCTTCTGGAGATAAAAAGAGAAAGAGAGACAGAGAGAGAGAGAGAGTATGAGAGAGAAAGTTTCTGAATGATGCCCAAGTGATTGGGCAATGTGCATACAAACGATCCCCCATCTGAAGAGGCAATTTAGATAAAGGTCAAGATGCCCATTCAAGGACACTAAAAAGAAGAGCTGGTTTTATTCCCTATATCCTGTGATGCCCTAGCCTGCATGCCCATTGTCACCCTACACCCCCCCCCCTACCCTTTTTATTTGTGCTCTTAGTTTAACCCAACACCAAGTTACTCGCCTTCTTTCTCGCAACCCCCCCCCCCCCCCCAAACGTATTTTTTTCTTCTTTTGTTTTCTTCCCCCAAGCTCGAGCGTGATGATGCAACACATGCAGAGCTAAAATAAAAAATGGGCAGGTCATGAAGACCTGGATATCTGCTTTCATTTCAAGGGTAGCTTCCCTTCCCTTCCCCCCCCCCCCCCCACCCTCCCTCCCTTTCCACTGTTTCTTGAAGCCGCTAACGTGAGAGGATTTTCTGACGTCACGCGAGGCAAGAGGTGTTGTTGTTTTTTTAAAGCGCGTTCCCAAAAGTTTCATTGATCAGCCACTGAACACCAAACTCTTTACACTCTCCAAACAGCTAACTCATTACACAGCATCAGTACACACATTACACACCATCAACAACATGACTACTGCGGAGACGCACTTTTAGGACACTGCTAGTGAACGCACAATTATGACGACATTTAATTCAAAGCGAGACTGTAGCTTAGAGATAGATAAATAGACAGTCGATTGTAGGCCTATAGTTGCAACATCTTTAGCGTTAAAACATTTGTATGAGATTTAAGGCAGTTGACTTGGTTTATTCTTGGTTACTTCAACCCTGTGTATGTCTTATAAGAACTCAACTAAAGAAATACTATAAAGATACTCCGCGCTCAGAAATACCCAAGCACTCTTCAGATCAACAAACTCTACAGACCCAAATTAGACATATTAAACGACACACCTAGGCTCGTCACCCTTAAAAATTTTTTTTGAAGTATTGGAACAAAGTATTGACAAACGTTTAGTGTGTTTTTTTTTTTATTTTTTGGACACAGTCCGCCCTATAAAGAGAACCGCTTTTGTAGCTTAGTAAGTATAGTCAGCGTGCGCTTGGTTGAATGTCTGAACCAAGAAAACCAAATGACCTTCTAAATCAATGACCTAGTAAATCAATGACATATTAAACTAATGACCTAGTAAACCAATGATTTTTCAAACCAAATACTTAGAACAGTTTGTGTCTTTCCAATGCACTGTATGACAACAACAACCCATGAGTAGGAGGAGTATCTTATACTCCATTAAGTTTTCGCCCCTTTCTCAAAACTGCTTTGAGTTCGGTCGAAGATTTTCCCTAAAAATGTCCAAAAATAGCGAGGGCCGGGCGGGATTTAGACTGACCACAATGTCCACGTTCCCCTGTCCAGCACTAAACAATATGAACACACATGTGTGTTTGTGTGTGTGTGTGTCCATCTTCTACTTCAACCTCACAGCCGTCCTCCCCCCTCTCGGGGTATTGTATACGTATTCATTAATTATTCACAAGATAAAAGTATTTGATTAATTGGCGCCATAAATCTTTCCTTTTTTTTTCCCCTCCTGGTGCTGTCTATTTCAAGGTCATTCGAGGAATTGTATCAACACACACACTTTCCAATCAATACTGTTTATAAATCTATTCATTATCTTCTGTTCGATCTGGCCTTGCAGCCTCCATTTTTTTGTTCATTTCTATGTTTTACAAAATAACACCCAAATGACAGGATTACCGTTCTTTTAAATCACAGAAATGCACGGATTACAGTTCCTTGTAAACTGAGAAATATTAAAATCTTTGTGTTGATAACCAGCGACTGCTTCACGAGAAATACTGAAATCAATATAAAATCAATTTTTCACATCTTAAATGTATGCAACACAAAATAATTATTTTTTCTAGTCACATGAAGCAATAAATAGATGTTTCGGCATTATCCCTAACATTCACTGTTTTAGTTTCTGTATTATTTTTGCAGATTTTACCCATTCGACTTGTTTCCCCACTTATTACGTCATTGGTGATTACTCGTGGTTGAGATTACCATAGCAAGAGGATTCGGTATTATTGGGGCTTAGAGATTAGGTGTTGGCGCAGAAGATGAAATTCCGAGGTTGTCTAGAAATAAACCTTAATCGCCTTCCTGGGACGTGAGAGAAAGACGCCAGATGGGCGTGTTGGCCACATGTTAGTTCCAAACATCAGCAAACAAAACATCGAGATCAAATCCAGGAGGAAAAAAAACGAATTATTTTACATAATTTATAACGTGGGACACACTTGAGACTTAGAGAAAAAGTCCTTGCTTAAGACAGATTTGCCTAAGACAGATTTTGCCTAAGACAGACTTGCCTAACACAGATTTGCGTAAGACAGACGTAGACGTATCGTGAAATAGTGCACTCATCCTTAGTCTTTGGACTAGAAGATAATGACTAATTATTACATTAATTACTTGTTTGTAAACCAATGTTGGTCGGCGTTCATTTGAGACGGAAATATTTAGATCTCATTAATAAGCAGACAACAAGGAGCCTCTTTCTTTCTATCGTCTGCTCTTAAGAATGTCGTCTGCTCCCATAATTCCTTATTCAGGATGAAATTAATTTATTATAATATTCAATATAATGTATACCCATATTTTATGGCCCAACAAACCATGTTCTTCAACTTTGTAGATCCGTCACACAGTGTATGTAGCAAGGTCTCATGTAGTTTATAAATGACATGCTTACCACACATTAGTTTCATACAACTAAAAATAGACAAATGCATTAACCATGGTGCTAAAAATAACAAAGTAAGTTTAAAGAATCTTTTTTCTACATTGTTAGAGAAGCTAATTTTAGTAGGGGGGTATACATACAAGGGGAAGGAAATAATCGGGATCAATAAGAATAGTTCAATGCTAAGTGTTAGATTAAGTCTTACATTTGTGAATCTATAACTGAAATATTTCCATTATTTCAATTTGAAGATTCAAAACGTTTTGTTTCGTTAAGAGGACTCCGGTTATTTCTTCATTTTAAAAAGTTTCTCCGGCAACATGGTGGAATTTTGGTCATCGGACCTAATTCAATCCCACAATTCCATCACTGATTATAGGAATGAACTATTATAAACATTTCTACCTCAGGAGCCTCGCCTATAGTGAACAGAAAGGGGAGATAATGGCGCACACATGGAGCCTTAGATCAATTGCATTATGACAAATTTTTTGGAAGCTGTTGTATTGACATTTCAAAGGTGAGGGGTCTCAGGATTATCCTCATCAATAATGCAGCGAGCAACATTCACGTAGAATAGTGAACACTTATTTTCATGTGTTTTATTGAGCAGCACGAGTTGCAATGGCGACTATATCTGATCAGACGAATGTATATTTTTGTTTAGACATGTCTGTTCTTGCTAATGGTCAAGGACAGTTAAAAAAATAATAAATATCCATGTCATCTTTTTAAAAGTATTTTTTGCTGTCTCACATTTCACCTTGTTCGTGCGTTTCTAAGATTAGACGAGGCGTATTTTCTTTAAAATAAATATTGGGTGTAAATGTCACGTGATAGTCAACACACCTTTAGAACTGAACTCTGACCTCCCCCCATTTTTTTTCTTTACCCACCCAAAAAAATAAAATTAATTTCGAACCAAAACTTTTTATTAAAGTATTCAGTTTCATGGTGTCAAAATAGAAATACTATCTAACACTATTTGCGTACAACTTGTCTAAACACGAAAACGCCAGATAAAACTAGCTCCTGCTTCCCCCTTGCACACGTCCCCCCCCCCCCCCCCAAGCAGAATCTATCTTCCCGCCCCATAAACCAAACTGAATAAACCAGACGAAGAGAAAAAAAAATATTTCTTTCAATCTCATTGATCAAAGAGTGCCTGCGCTAAACATTTTTTAAATTTGACTCTTCCACTTTTCCTTTCTTCCCCACTTCTTTCAAAACAAAGAAACTTCTGTGTTACTCAAGATATCAAAAAATTTTACAAACGTAGACAAGCCCCCCCCCCTCTCTCTCTCTCTCTCTCTCTCTCTCTCTCACACACACACACACAAATAATGTGTGAGGTGTATGAACCACGCACCATGGTGGATTGTGATTACATCGGAAAAAAACTACTTTGAATGAAGTAAAATATAAAATGTTAGAAATAAAACTGGTTGAGATGTATTTGTATTAGAACACGATGATAAAATGGACACAATGTCTGCTTTTGTTTTGATGTTGGCGACAATGATGGTGATGGAGTAGCTTTATGAGGCATTCAAAGCTCGATTTTTTACCTTGGCGAATAAGGAAGTCGTAGTCAAAGAGTATGAATTACAAAATTTTAAAAACATGAAATTTAGATTTCTGTTTCATGGAAAACAAAACATGGATTCAGCGGAACGAATGCATGCTAGACACATCGAGACACAGATATATGCGACACACTGACTCACTGAATGCATACGACACATTCATCTACCCACACACAGATATAACCGTTTAGAAAAACTTAACACCGTGTCTAATATTGGACAAAACGTTGGACATTGCTGACCAACGTAAATCTCTTATTGGCTGTCAGAGCTCTATCAATACAGCAGTACGATGTTCTCTATAGTAAGACTTTAAAACACTCCTACTGATGGTGTGTTCACGTATCTCCGTCTCGCTATAACCGAGGGCGTAACCCTAACTTCATTCTCTGAGTATCGCTGCTGGACAAATCCCAACATCTGTAGGAAACGCTGGCACGTGAGGATAAATTTTGGCGACTTTACGAACAAGACTGTTAAATCTTTATATCTAATTTCTAAGTCGCTGTTGTTACTAGCAATGTCAAGTTATAGAGTTAAGATAACTGGTTCTCAATCTGAGATGACCTGACAAGTGGAGCAGGCAGCACTCTATACAGTTTTTCTTCTAAAGGAGTGTTTTGGGGCTAAAACCCCCCAAAAAGCACGTAGGGCTAAAACCAAACTTTTGATAGACCCCAATGGTTCCATAATTTTTCCTTTTTATTTTTTTTTCAACGATCTGATAATTTTGAAGATCGATTTTTTGTTTCTTTTATCCTAAGTGCATACATTTTACTTCGTCCAAGCGAGGCTTCTAGTAATTAAAGTTAATTAGTCGAGTTCAGCAGCGGGGGGTGTCAGGAGACTTTCAATAGACGCTGGTCTCTGAAGAGCTAGAAGGACAAACACTCGAAGATCAATACTTAGCAAGTGTTGCTCCTAAATAGACTTTCAAATTGGATGTATTCTGTACGCCCATTGCGAGCTGTTACTTCAAGCTCTTAGTTGTAGCTGTTAGTTTGAGCTCTTAGTTGGAGCTGTTAGTTGGAGCTCTTAATTGAAGCTGTTAGCTGGAGCTGTTAGTTTGAGCTCTTAGTTGGAGTTGTAAGTTAAAGCTCTTAATTGGAGCTGTTAGTTGGAGCTGTTAGTGAAAGCTCTTAATTGGAGATGCTAGTTGGAGCTCTTAGTTGGAGCTCTTACTTAAGCGGTTGGGGGGGGGGGGGGTAGTTTATGCTGTTTGGTTGGTTCAGTATAATTGTTATAAATATTACTAAAACATTTCTTTCTCTCTCTCTCTCTCTTTTTCTTACTTTCTATTCTCTTTTGCCTCTTCCCAGTCTCTCCTCTCTTTTCTTTCTATTCTCGTCTCTTTCTCTTTCCTCTTCTTTCTATTCTCCCTGTCTTCTATTTTTTTATATTTTAATTAGATCAACCTACCATTTTAACAGCCCTCCCCATTACACAAATGAGTTAACTCGGCACTGGGTGTATATGCCAAGCCGGCACTTTAGTACTTTACTACCGTTGGTCATTGACCGCTCAGTGACCCGTGACAACATTAGAAAAAAACAACAAAAAAAAAACAAACTAATCGACGTTCCCTGTAACAGAAGTTGTACACCATCGCTTCCCCAACCCCCTCCCTTCAGTTTCGAGCTTACTCACCTGCGTTACCCGCGCGCATCCAGCTCAGCGCTCACTCGAACCTTACGTCCCAATTAAACAGGCTGGCGCTTAACTCAGGCATGACAGACGCATTCCTGGCTTTCTTTTTTTTTTTTTAGCGTGAGTACATAATCATACCGCCTACCCCTCCCGCTTTTTATCACCCTTCCTTTCAGGAGTCGTTGAGTCTAAAACAAGGGTTCTCTCCCTGTGGAGTTCCTCTCTACCCAGAGGGCGCCACTCTCGTTCGCAGGGGGGGGGGGACCACTATTCTACCCAGGGGAAACAAGTGTACTTAAAAAGACTATTCAATGTTATTCACCCCGGGACACGCGTCTCTCCATTTTAATAACAGCCAGTAACGACTCCCTGTGAGCGCGTTACATAAATACCTTTTTCAAAGAGGTGAAATTGTTGAAAACATAAAACGATGCCATGGGGGCAACGGGCACAGTGAGGGGCAACCACTGGGGCAACTATGCGAGAGAAAAAATACGGTAACACGTGTTTGTCGTGAAAGGAAAAAGATCTGGGGGGGGGGGGGGGGGAATAATAAACGGTTCATGTATGAATGGTATTTAATTACAATAAATATTTACATACGTTGTTGAGTCACTGGGGAAGGACATTAACTGTAACGTATTTATTTTCACACGTAGAAAGTCCATAAGTCTGTTCTGGTGGTGAGTGTGCCGTTGTTGAATAGCGTAGATCCGTTATACACACACTAGGACAAAGACATAGATCTAATCCCATTGCTGAATCTATAATAATTCTATATAAACCTCGGTACTGTGTTATTTGAGGGAGAACTCGATAGAACAAAAAAAAATAAAGACTACATTAATTACAAACTGATTATAAACATTTCGTTTTGTTTAAAGGTCTTAATAAAGGGCGTAATATCGACCCTTACGGACACTGTACTAAGATGATGGCGTGAACAAGGGGAGTTAGATGATAGCTTACTTGTGGTGCCACATTGATAGAATGGATTTCAGGGGAGGTAAAAATCCTTTTTGATAACGTTTCGATACATCTAAGTACAAAGTAAAGGTACCCTTTTTTCAGACCTTGTGGTCTATAGGACTGATGATGTATAGGTCATCTGCTTCTGTAGCCTACAATTAACAGTGGTATTATGTGGCCAGCACAACGACCAACCGCCTTTACTTTTTCCACAATTAATGTCAGGTAGAGCTGGGTGGAGGAGCCCCAAGATCCTGAAATTAAAAATCATAGTCTTCACCAGGATTTGAACCCGGCACCTTCGGTTCGGAAGCCATGCGCATTACCGCTCAGCAACCGCTCCTCGTTCGATACTACTTTTATATTGCTAATTACTACTTTTTGACCTACTTTTTAAAAAATTACAATTATATATATATATATATATATATATATATATATATATATATATATATATATATACTTTTATATACTTATATATATATATATATATATACTTTTAGTGATACCAAACAAAGCATTAGATGGCCATTTTCTGCTTGTCCTTGCCCATGTAGGTCAGGGCCCATTTAATGAAAGTGTATAGCTGCTCATATTTCTCAAGTATCTTACGGGTTGCGGATCTAAAGTTTCAACTGATCGTGACGGGAGAAGTACATTTTATACTCCACGATGTCGCTGATACGCTTTTAGTGCGTATTGGCGAGCGCAGAGGGCGCAGGTTGAATGTCCGTAAGTAGGTCACGGGGCAATCATAGGGGAAGGATCAGCTTGCACCCATGTATGCCACTTTGTTAAAAGCTAGATGGTGCCATTTCTTCTGGTCAACTCTGGGAACTTTGGATACGGGCTTAATTCTAATTATATTCCACGATGAAGTAACGTCTGTATCATATAAGATAAGATAATTGATGTGGACACATTTGTAAGCATCCATGCACTGAGGCTCCGGTGCTGAGACTAATTCTTTATAGCACGGTCCATGTATCTGGCAGTGTACTGTAGGGTTTGCCTGTCTCCGTACAGGGCAAGACCCCCCTCATGCACCAGTTTTATTGGTTACAAGACTAGTCGCATCTTGGAATGTGTTTCTTAGCATCCTGCAGTCGTAGAGGATGTGGGCTCAAACTATCAACACAGCAACATGATCGCTGGTGGCGCTTTATTTTGGGCGCTTTATTAGGGCTCTATGGTAGACCGCCGCGGTAAGCCGCTACGGTAAAGCGCTGTGGTAGATTGTCCGTATCCCTTTCTAAAGTTTTATTATAATATTTAAATCTATCGTTCAATGTTCCAGCTACAGCCATAACCAATAAACATCTTCATCGCATCAGTCTTAGAGGCAACCTACCTACGTTCAATTCAGAAGAGCACGTGGAGAAAAATTTTAGTTTTGATTTTGGTATGCTTCAAATCGAATGTTTCGAGTTACATTAATGTAGCAAACAGTAGTTTGACGAGAACTACACTTTTTACACTATTTCAAATCAATTAGACTAGCTATGGGTAACTGTAACATTCGAAAACGAGGCTTAACGTTTTCATTTAGGAATTATGGCGTCCCCGGCCGATACACTTGCAGGACTGCAGTTCCACAGCGTACTCTACATGACCAGGTGGCAAGTACAAACATCGCACCAGTGCACAAGGAATTGGAACCCAAGGAACAACGCTCTATCAGCGAATCGACATGATATCGGTGCTCAGTAGCTCATTTCTAAACTAGTGAGATAAAATAGATAATAATAACAAAAAAAATTTAATTCAAATTTACAGAAGCTTACGTATGTTGTTCTGTTTTGTTTTACTTGTTTCAGATGTTTTTCTTACATATAGGATGTGATGTGTATCAGTCCTAAACCTAATCTGAAGTTGGGCAATTCGGCTGGCAGATTTAGAACCCAAGGACCACAAATTACAGTGCAAAGCGCATACTGTTCGACCAGCCAGCCCTTGTTACTGAACATATTAATATGTAACAATACGTTTGGTGATTATTCAAATCCATCCGATTGTTATAAGAACAATATTATATATATATATATATAATATTATTATATATAATATTGCTAGGTGTGCTTTGATTTGAGTAGGAAAAGGGAGTTCTATTAATAGTCTGCAAAAAAAAAATTGCAATCACAACCTTGATTTGCTTCCCTTTGTTTCTTGAATAGTCGAGGAATGCCTGGCTGTTTATGAAGCTCAGAGAAACTCTTTCAAGGTTTGTTTTCCCATAATTCCCCCCTTCATATTTGTTTATATAAGGCAAGGTAATGGGAAGCGCAGAGGCGGAGGTCTTGGTGGGGTTGCTGGGATAGAAAAATGGTGAAGAGAGACAAGGTGGACGAGGAAGAAGAACAAGACATTATGGTCCAGGGTCAGGAATGGATGGAACGCATATAAATTGCAAGCAATGTAAATAGAAGGTCAGGATCGTTTATAGACAGGTGGTCGACCACGGAGAGTATGGAGGAGCAGCTGGTTCCACTGTGGCAAGGTCCCGATAAAATAGGTAAAAAAGAGTTGGGGGGGGGGAGTAACTGATTGAGGCTATGATCTAACAGCAGGTGGGTAAAAACAAAAGAAGTATCTCTTTGGAAGAGTGTCTACCCTTGCACTTTGTAAAGAGTGTCCAAAAAGAAAAAAAAGAAAGAATGTAAAGACAGAAAGAAAGAATAAAGGAAAGAAAAAGAAATAAAAATGAAAGAAAGAATGTAAGAACTAATAACTACCAACTATCGCCGTTTATTTTTCAATGTGAATTCTAGTTTTTGACAAATCGTTGTCTGGGACTACACCAGTTGTTGCATTTAATTGGAATGTTTTTGATCCATTAGATGTTACATGTCTAGGGCTTTAACTCTTTCTCTCCGTAATTATTTTTCGATGTTTCGACAGATTTCTTCATTTTACTCAATATTATTTCACTACCCTGTTATGATAAAGCTTCAATACCTTTGTCCATTGTTATCAGAAAATTTTTTATTTCGCATATGATTGGAGAATGCATGCTTTTTTATATAACACACAAAAAAAAGTTTATAAAATTATTTAATGAGGTCAAATCAACGATGGTATCGTCAATTAGGAGAGAAAGAGTTAATCATCACAGGAATTCAAATCCCAGGGAAATGGCAGCGTCTCACGTGAAGTGAGACTTGAGAACTAGAAGACAGCAATGCAATGACAAATGATCAACAAACAAAAAGTTTAGAAAATTCTGTACTGGACAAATGTGCTGATGACTATAGTCGGTACAAGAGCGCCCCCATGTTTCACTTTAGCTCTTCTATGCAAGATTTAGAGAATTTTTTTTCAGACATAATGATAATTTGAGCAATCCAGCTATGAATGTATAGACTACAACAGTTTATTTTTAACGATAAACCTGAAAGAGTTTCTTTCAATAATGTTATACTCAAGTACCCAAACCAGCAATGAACCAACGTATGAACAAAAAAAAGAAAAAAAAACCTTAATGAAAAAAAAAAAACTCTTGAAAATAATTAACCTTGTTCCTTTTCCTTATTTTTTGTATTTCCAAACTCAAGCTCTTCATCGGCTTTTTTGTTCCCGATAAGGAAGCAATCTCAGAAATGAATTATTATTTGTGCGTGTGTGTTTCTGAAGCCTGTTTCTCCTTTCTACAAGTTTTCCGGGACAGCGGGAAGGAATCCAAAAACCTTGCCAACAAATCCCATTAATGCAAAGCTATCTGCACAGGACACTATAGGCTAACGTCTTTTCCAGCGCCCTTCCGTTCCACCCTGCTGCCACCCGCTCCGCACACGTTTATTTGCCTTCTATTCTGAGATTTGTTTTCTATTATTGAGCTGGTCACTTTGATGGAGGCGTTTTTCTTTTTTCTCTTTTTAAAATAAATACATTTGGAACGTCAAAACAACGCAAAGAAAGATGACGTCATTGTACAGTGTATGTGAATGCGCATGTATGTGTGTTAGAGAGAGAGAGATAAAGAGAGAGAGAGAGAGAGAGAGCAAGAGATGGATTCAAAGAATCGATGACTACGGTAAACAAAGTCAGTCCCTGGTTTGAAAGCATTCGGAATTGGGCCAAATAATGTTTGAATTTGTTTTGTTCCTTTTTGTATTCTTTTTCCTTTCTCCCAGGTGTAAACAGTAGGAATTAGGTCATCACAGGTAGGAGGTGTCTAATGGGCAAAGGGGCGACGTATAAATGGAAGGTGGGGGTGTTAGAACTACCTAGAGGTCAGCCCAGGTTAGATTTATACTGAGTAGGGTAGGGATAGTGATTACCATTAGGGTCTAAATAGTAGGGCCGCTTCGCGCAGCGCTGCTAATAAACACTTTATTGCTGGTTTATTGCTATCGCTGGTCTCTGTTTTAGGTGGGAGGGGGAGGGATATTTTAGACCAGATTGAGACTTTTTTTAAATTTGCTTAAAGAAACATCTAGTGTAATAAAGTACAACAATGAAAAAAAAAAATAAAAAATGAAAACCACAAGGTAAATACAGGGGAGTACCTTAAAAGTAATAAGTTGAATCAAAAAAAAAAAGCTAATCTCTGAAGAAAGGCAAGAACCAGGCAAAAGAAGAAGAGGCAGACAGAGGAAGCGATGAGAAGACAACATAAAAGAATGGACGGGCTTGCCATTGAAAGAGTTTCTAACACAAAGACAGAGTAATGGAGAAAGACGGTCAACAAATCTTACATGGTGCCCCAATGGTCCAACAGACTAGGGGATAGGTAACCGCAAAGAGGTAAGACTTATTAGATCCAGCTCGAACTTGTTCCAAATTTTACTCTTTTGTTTGGCTTTCATTTAGGACCCACATTAGGCTCGCCATTATCAATCATGCTAACTAGGAGCGTATTAAAGTTTTGTTTAGCCTGCTAGACGGTTGTTTTCATAGAATTCATGACTGTGTTTTCTAGACATTCAGTCTACCCAGAGATCTTGTGTACTACGTCACGAAATTCTGCATCCCATAATCTTGTGTTCCGGTGTACTACGTCACAAAACTTCTCTATGTAAGAAAATAAAAATGACTATTTCTACTTCTTCATTGTTTTTATTATTATGTTGAAGCGTTCAGATGACTTGACCAATATACAAGATGAACTGCGCAGTGGTTTCAAAATCAGGAAGCTCTCCTTATAGTTTTCTTTCTCAAGGGTGTTTTGGGATCATTGCCTTGTTCGGGCCTCTAGATAAAGAATGCAGTTTTGAAGGGTATTCTCTGGTGATGCTCCACATGGGCAGATTTCACGCGTTCCAATTTTGAGCTTCCGGAACACATGTTGCCTCATTCTGTTGTGTCCAGTCCTGAGACGAAAGATTAGACGTTGACCTTGTCGGAATAGCTTATAATAAGCATCGTCTTGTGATTCGGATGAGAGCTTGTCCATTTCTCGCTTATTCTATTCACTAAATGTTTAATGAAATTTAAAAAAAAAAAAATCTCCATTGTCACATCTTTTAAACATGCACGAAAAAACTGAGCACTATTAATAGTTTTGTGTTCCATGTTAGAATTAGGATTGTTATATTCTAGACCAGCAGGACAAAGAAAGATGGCGGCAAACATGGCGTAAATTAATGACGACAGAAACAACAGGTTAGAGCACAAGACCACACGATCAAAAAGCCATACATACAACTTACAATTACAACTGTATGTTCTTTTGATTTGAGATTTTAACAAGCGAAATAAAAAATACTTTATACCAAAAAAAAGGGTTTATATAAAGGTAAGAACTGTACATTTAAAGCTATATATCTCAACACTGTAATATTTTTCCCATTTTTATATCAAACTGAATTAATTAATTACCACTAATTCATTAATTAATTGGTTAATTTCTTGATTGATTCAGGTTTTGTGAGGGACAATGAATATTTGTGCAAAGTTTTAACTTTATTTCAAAATGGGGAGTGGGAGAAACAATGAACACAACATTTGTGACAGACAGACAGACAAATAGACGGAATGTCTTGAAATACGATTTGTTTTAAAAAAAAAACGCACTTCCTTTCATTTTGTATTTGTTCTTCAGTCAGGCATGTCCAGATGATTTAAAGATCCGCTAACTACCCCTCCCCACATCACAATATCTGTGTCGCCTGTACGTATTTAGTAAACAGAGGCTAAATGCCGGATGGTCTCCCCTGTTTGACACAAACGGGAGAAAATCGTTCACAGACAAAAATCGATGTCGGCGCTGACGTCCGATTGGTAGCGACAACACGCACACATACACGCAACATCAGGAAGGAAGAAAAATAAGGACGATTTTTTTCGGAAATGGGGGGGGGGTTGTTGTTTTTTTTCCCCTTAGTCAGCAGAATGGTTTGTTGTGAGTCAGTAAAACGGTACAGTGAAGTGTGTTGAACAATTACACAGTATGTGTTGTCAACTATGGTTGAACCATATTGTTAAGTTGATTGGTGAAGGGTAGGCTATAGGTTGAAGGAATGAATAAACTAAAAGATGACAGACGGCTAACGAGGGTGCCCTGTGGCCAGCACAACGACCAACAGCCTTGACCTTCAACTCACGTCAGCTACCATTAAAATTGTGGGCGGACTAAGGGGGCGACCTAAAAATCCATTATATCAAAATCCAAGTCTTCACCGAGATTCGAACCAGGAACCCCTCGGCTCGGAAGCCGAGCGCTTAACCACTCAGCCCACACGCCTCTCGAATAGATTTAAGGATGGATAGATTGAAGAAACAGATTCAAGGATGCGTAGATTGACGAATGTATAGATGGAAGAAATAGATTGAAGGATGGACAGATTGAATAAATAGATTGAAGGATGGACAGATTGAATAAATAGATTGAAGGATGGACAGATTGAATAAATAGATTGAAGGATGGACAGATTGAATAAATAGATTGAAGGATGGACAGATTGAATAAATAGATTGAAGGATGGACAGATTGAATACATAGATTGAAGAATGGACAGATGGAAGAAATAGATTGAAGGATGGACAGATTGAATAAATAGATTGAAGGATGGACAGATTGAATAAATAGATTGAAGGATGAACAGATTGAATACATAGATTGAAGGATGGACAGATTGAATAAATAGATTGAAAGGATGGACAGATTGAATAAATAGATTGAAGGATGGACAGATTGAATACGTAGATTGAAGGATGGACAGATTGAATAAATAGATTGAAAGGATGGACAGATTGAATAAATAGATTGAAGGATGGACAGATTGAAGGATGGACAGAAGGAGGGATGGACAGATGGAAGGATGGACAGATAGCATGAAAATATCGAAAGATGGATTAATGAACGACTAACCACTTTTACTTTACCCCAACTAATATCAGGTACTTACACAGCTCTATACACATATAGAGACATATAGGAAGAAGCGCGAGACATAGAGGGGAAAAAAACAGGAAAAAAAAAGGATGGAGGAGTGAGTGATATCAAAGACGAATTAAATTGATACAAACAATGCACTATGTCGACGCTAGTTAAAGATAACTAAATGCGATTATTACATTTCATCTATCCACTGGAGATGAGCAGCTAACCTTATCTGAAGTGCTCCCCGTTCTATCTGCGTACATAGATAGCAGTTTGTAGGGAGTTATCTGAACATGGCCACCTCAACACGGAGACATGCAACGTCAGACGAAGATAGGCGACTATATCTCACAGAGATGCGTCTATATCTGACGCAGAGGCGCCTAAATCTCACAGAGAGAGCATCAGAAGTAGATATTTTTAAGTTCTAGCTGCGTGTTAGACGCAGGGAGATACGCGATAATTAACTCCTACAGGCAATTTTATTTTGGTCATGTTCTAAAGTTTTCTAGCAGTGCGTTTGTAAACAAAAGTGAAAAGAGAGAGAGATGAGAAGAGAAAAAAGAGAAGATAAAGAGAAGAGAAAAAAGAGAAGAGAAAAAAGAAAAGAGAAAAAAGAGAAAAAAGAGAAGAGAAAAAAGAAAAGAGAAAAAAGAGAAAAAAGAGAAGAGAAAAAAGAAAAGAGAAAAAAGAGAAAAAAGAGAAGAAAGAGAAGAGAAAAAAGAAAAGAGAAAAAAGAGAAAAAAGAGAAGAGAAAAAAGAAAAGAGAAAAAAGAGAAAAAAGAGAAGAGAAAAAAGAAAAGAGAAAAAAGAGAAAAAAGAGAAGAGAAAAAAGAAAAGAGAAAAAAGAGAAAAAAGAGAAAAAAGAGAAGAGAAAAAAGAAAAGAGAAAAAAGAGAAGAGAAAAAAGAAAAGAGAAAAAAGAGAAAAAAGAGAAGAGAAAAAAGAGAAGAAAGAGAAGAGAAGAAAAGAGAAGAGAAATAAAAAGTTAGACACAAATAGAGAGAAAGACAAAGAGACCTAGGGAAAGAAAACGAAAAGAGAAAAACGAGAGGAAACAGAAAAGAGATATAGAAAGTAGAAAAGAAAGAGAAGAGAACAAGAATGGGAGAAGTGATGGAAGGAAACAGAGTGAGAAGAGAGAAAAAAAAGGGAGAGAAAAGCTTTCGGGGGTTCCCTCTTCCCGTAGACACCAAACAGTCTTTAAATGCAATACGTTATTCACGCCGAACTAATAATGCCAAACGGACTAGGGTAACAACAAGCTTACAGAATAGTTTAATGATTACCGAAAATAGAATAAGTAGGAGACATATGGAGTAGATTGAATTTTAAACTATCAATATGGATTACTACAATCACTCAATTGTGCATATATATATATGTACATTATTTTTAGATTTAAAAAAGGTGTTTATCTTTTCTGTAAAACATTTTTTTTTTGCTGTGAGTGAAACAAACTGTTTCTGTTTCCTTAAGAGACCTATAAATGCCATACACTAAACATGTAACACGAACACTTTAGTAAGTACTATTCTTTACTTAAGATTACTCCAAACACCTTAAATGCCGCTGCCTTTGTCAAATGTAAAGGACATTTTACGATTTGGAGCCTACCAGACGAACCAGAAATACCAAGGGAGAGAAACACAAAAGACAAGAAATCAAGAAACAACTTTTAAATGAATAGCAATCAAACCTGAAAGCAAAGCAACACATTCATAGCTAAGACATGAAATACAAAGGGTCCCATTCTTGACCGCCGCTCCTACTGGGCCCCCGCTTGCCCCTACTGGGCCCTCCAACACTCTTCCCTCAAAAGTCTTTTCATACGTTCTAAGTAGCCCTTCATTGAAGTCCAGGGGTTTTATTCTTTCCATTCTCAGTGTGAGCTGACATGATACCAGGGCGCAGGGGAGGGCCTTAAGACAACTCTGATGGATGAATGGAGGGATGTGACCAGTCCCATGGACAACTGGACAGCCAGATTCAATAACCATACATGTCAGAGGCTGACCAGTCGGGATGGGAAGATGTTTAGCCTTCCGTGTCAGGAAATTGGACAGGCTGACCAGTGAGTGACCAGATGCCCAAGGTCATTAAAGTATCCGAAAATTCAAAGGAGTCTTAGGGAGGTAGAGAAAAGGAGGGTATTTAGCTCCTGGAAATTCCATCGCCTGGAAAATGGCGTATCGCTAATGGGGTAAAAAAAAAAAAAAGAACACATGGGAAAATCTTGAAGAACAAAAACTTGCACAGTGTGACAGTATCACGTGATACTAACAAATTGTTTGCGCTATCATAAGGGAGACTATAAACAAAATTACTTTACAGTCAACAGGTTCGACAACTGTGTAGTCCTCAATCGAATTCTTGAAATCTAAGCAGTTCAACATAATTGCTTGCGTCCGGTTCGTCAAAGCGCAATGTGGCCGGCCAAATGATGAAAAAAGAGATATAGTGCATCAGAAAGAAGACTCAAAAGTAAAGTAGCAATAGTACATAAAACACTGAACCATAATCTTCAAATACAAAAACAAAATTTAATAAAATACTCAGAAAGACACAAAGATAAAGGCACATTTCTCGTTCCCTATACTAGGACAAATTTGTACAAATACTCCTTCTTCCCTAGTGCTATTAGAGCATGGAATGGGTTGCTTGAGCTAGCCAGGAAAACCAGTAACTTGGCAGAATTTAAGTCATTGGATAACATGCATGACTAAATGCATGACGCGTAGGACCTAATCATCTTCTTTTTTGAAGTAACGTCTGTATAACGACTGAGGGGGGGGGGGGGAGAAACAGTGATGAAATGATTGATATATATATTTAAAAATTTTTTTTTAATGTGCAACTTAATGAAAAGTCAAAACCACACAGAAAGATGTGCCCAAATTTTAAAAAAGGAAATTCAGAAATAATTTATAAAAACCTTGAAATGATAACAAGAAACATCATCTAGACCTAAGCATATTACATATTTACTTAAAATGATAAGGACCATTCAATCATAATGATATACTGACTAAGTGGACAATAATACAATAATCTGGGACACAAAATAAAAAATGTATAACTTAATAGCCATTTAAGTTATGGAAATTTAAAGCTCATTTACTACACTGGAACTAGAAAAGTCTATAGTACAGTGTCACCAGATTTATGACATACAATGGAAAAAAAGAATTATAACAGAATGACTATAGTTACAAATTTGTATTTTTATAATTCTTCTTTACCACAGCTCTATAAAGTCTTCTATATTAAAAGACTAGTAGACTAGATGTAAGGATTGTTTTTATACAAAGCATTTTCTTTATAAATACTGTACAATCAATAAGATAGCCTTGTATAGTAGCTTTTACTGCTAGTGTTCAGTAGACTTATGTGGACAGATGTAGCAGCATTGCTTTACACTAAGTTCATTGGTCATGCTAATTACAAAAGGTCAAAATTCATCAACTAATGCCTTTAACATCGAGACTTTCATGAGGGATAAATGTTGTTTCCAAGCAGATTATTTCTTTCATCAACAGATGCTAGAAACTAAATGTTAACAAGCCTCAAAAGATAGTCAAATAAACATAGACTGATCACGTCATATATTCTTCAGAGATCCTTGTGCTTCTTCTGCCTTCTTTTTTTCCTTTAAATATTGTGGTCTGCAGAACTGTTCAGTACAGAGTTCCAAAGATTTGGAACTCACTCCTCATTGACCTCAAACTGTAATTCACTACATTCAAGAACATTACTCAATTCAACCTGTCAATTTATTAAAGTAATTTCTAGTGAGCCTAAATATATCTGAGATGTTCCTTTTCATATTATGTGCTTTACTAAACCAATCTGTAAATATTGAGCATTATGTGATACAACCATATTGTTAAATGGTCTATGTGAGCGAGGGTGTTCAATGAGGCATATGACTTCAAGTTTAACACATGTGAGTGATGATTTCATTACGACCACAATATATAATCCCCGCCATTAATAAAAATCCTTTTCGATGGTTTTTAAAGCCAAGCATTTCAAAATAATCTGTCACATCAATACTTTAGATTTATTTTATACAGATGTTTGTATTTCAAGATAAAGTAAGAATATTTACTTCAATATAAAGCATTGTAGCTGTGTACAGATCAAAATATCGTATGGAATCATTAGCCAGAAAACTTAAAACAAAGTTTCAATATCTATAAGAAAAAAACCTATAACAAAAATGTGTGGGTGCACTAAAGGACGGAAGTGTGTGTGTCTGCTGGACAAAGGGAAGGGAGGAGTTAGTGCCCACTGCTAGTAAAATAATATTGTAATAATTCCAACCAAAGCCATATTAAGTTTTTATAATGATTAATGATTTTATAATGATTCATGGTAATTCAAAAGTACTCGTAAGTTAAAATAACCCATGAAAGGAATTTCTGTTTTAAACAGAGTACGTAAAATTTACATGGAGGTCTTATAAAATTGCTTGGCCCTGTACACGTCTGTCTTTTATGTAAAGTAAACAGTAAAGTTCCCCTTTCAGACCTTGCGATATATAAGGGAATCATTTTCTTTGGCCTATGGCTAACGAGTTTGTCATGTGACCCAGGTACCCAGTGGACTCATGGACGCCCTAAAAATCCTGAAATTCAAAAATCCTAGTTCTTCATCGAGATTCGAACCCAGGACCCCAGGTTTGGAAGCCAGGCGTTTAACCACTCAGTCACCGCGCCCCCATCTGTTTCTGTAGGTAGCTTGTTTTTTCAAGACCAGGCACTCGAAGCTTACTAGATCATCTCTCTTTCAAACTTTAAGATGGTCATAACCTAATTTCCGGGTCTTCCTTGCAAGGTGGAACTAGAGTTTCATCCCTTTGATAATCTTTGTGCGAAGTAAGTGTTTTTACATGGAAATTGTTTTCTGTATCTTCTTTTAAAAAGCTATAAATGCGTCATACCATGACCGTGTGAGTTTGTGTTCATTTGTAGGATTTGTGTGTTTGTATGGTAGGTGTGTGTTGTGTGTTTGTAAGTGTTACATGACAATTGTGTGTGTGTGTGTAAATAGGGCAATGAAAGAGGGAGGAGCCATATTTGTAATAAAAATCTATTTTGAGAATGTTGTTATCCACAATTATCGTCTATGTCTGAGGCTTTATACCCCGTATTGGAGCGATCTCCTCTTTGTACCAAGCTTATATCAGTTCACTCTGTCTATCTGTTTAAAAAAAATAACTTTTTCTCACATTCCCCATTCTCTTCTCTTGTCTTATATAATACAGACGTTACTTCAAAAAAGAAGATGATTACGTCTTACGCGTCATCCATTTAGTCATGCATATTAACCAACGACCTAAGCTCTGCCAAGTCACTGGTTTTCCTGGCAAGCTCAGGCAACCCAATCTATGCTCTAATAGCACTAGGGAAGAAAGAGCATTTGTACTAATGTGTCCTAGAATATGGAATGAGGAATGTGCCTTTATCTTTGTGTCTTTCTGAGTATTTCATTAAATTAACTAATACGTTTTTTGTTATAAATATTGGCGATTAATTATTTTGCTTGATAACGAAATAAGGGGAATAACTTACTTAGAGGTGAGGATGTATATATGGATTTAATCCATTTATTTTGTTTTGACACAATTTTTCTCCCAAATCCCAATCTCTTTTCAAGAAGAAATTTCGCAAAATTATTCATAATAGGTGACAATCCACTAATCCATCCAAAACTTAGCCAATTAGCTAATCAATTAGTACTAATTTATTAATTTTGTTTTATGTAGGAGAAAGTGAACTAAACTCTTCCATTTTTTTTTTATAAACGGCATTAATTAGCGATTTTTCCCCTTAAATAACTTTTGCTTCTAAAAAAAAAAGTAATCTTTTTTTTTTTGCTTGCTTTCTCTCTCTCCCTCTCTCTCTCTCTCCCTCTCTCTCTCCCTCCCTCTTTATTTTTCGACTTTGTTATTTTCCTTCCCTCCTCCTGTCTCACTGATCTGTTCTCTGTTGGCCATGTTGCTTTCTGAACCTCATGGGAAACCAAATATTTATTGACAACCCCCCTCCTCCCCCCTCCCCCATGGCATGAACAGTGCGTGTGTGTGTGTGTGTAACTGTGTAAAAAAAAAGCTAATCGGGGACGGGGTGTGCGTGGAAGCAGAGGGCGCTGGAAAGGGTGTGGGAACTGGCGTGGAGCCGCAACAAGGGTGCCATCAAATTGTTAAACAATTAACTGGTGCGTAATCATGAAAAGTATTAAACATCGCTTCGACTACTAGATCAATGAGAAACGCAAACGTTAAAGCCACAGAGTAAGCAATTTTATATTTAACAACATGAACACATGGAATCGATTTTTTAAAATAAAAGTGTTCCCGTAATCAACACTATTGTATTAGTTCAAAGATATTCTGCAAACCGAAAAAGTAAACGTGTTCTAAAATATATCTCAAAGATTTCTAAACAGCTAATTGTATTCAAAGAAATAATGGAACATTTCCAAAAATAAAAAGTTCGGTATTTTAGTTGTTAGCCTAAAATGTCATGTGCAAGGTCCTGGTCCTTGCTATCGCATAATTCGACCATGTATAGTAGTCCCTGAGCTAGGCGCAGCTGTTGCGTAAAGAGAAACACTTGGCAATTAAACAATAAATTAGGCTAGCGAACCTAGAATGTTCTAATATTTAGTACACATGTTAAACAATTAATGAGACAAGGCTGGGAATTGATTCAGGCCTCGATAAACTCAAAAGTAAAGTCAGTGCGAATTTTTTGTTGTCATGGTGTGTAACAAGTGTCTAGAAAAAACCTGGCTTCCGAACAGAAGGGTCCCGAGTTCAAATCTCGCTGAAGAATTTTGAAATTCTGGACCTTTGAGGACACTCCTGAGTTCAGCCATCTCTAGAAGAGAACCTAACATACATTACGGAAGTAAAGGCTGTTGTACTGGCCACATGATAACCTTCAATAGCTGTCGGCCATTGAAACAGATGAGCTTTATATCCTCTGCCCCCCCCCCCCCCCCCATAGATCGCTACTGAAAGGCGATCCTAATCCATGCATAAGCATAATTAAAAGGAGAGAGAGATAGAGCGAGGTTTTTTTTTCTTTCATTAGCTTGCCTTTATCTCTTGAGAATAAAACCCAATTTTAAGTAGATTAAACTGAACTGAACTGGAATAGATCCATATAATTAAATGTTTCATCTCCCACATTATAACACTAACTGGAGTTATCTCATTTTTTGCTATCTTCACACAATTCATCCTACAAGTGGTGTGTGTGGGTGGGTGTCCTCTATTTTAAGGTCCCCATCCTTAAGCCCGAGTGGATTAGTGCCCCTTCCCCCCCCCCATAACTTGTATCCCCTTTATCCTTTTCTCCCCCCAGCCATCGCCCTAGCGCAGTGGTTCTCAACCTTTTAAGTTCGGCGACCCCTTTTAACAATCCCCCACTCTGCCGCGACCCCCTCCCCAACACACACACACATACAGCAATAGAAGAGTAGACAATAACAATCCATATTTTCGATGGTCTTAGGAGACCCCTGGCAAATGGTCAATCGACCCTTAAAGGGGTCGCCACCCACAGGTTGAGAACCCCTGCCCTAGCGTGTTCAATAGATTAGCCTACCATAAACAATATTTCAGCCAAAGTATCGATTTGTTTGACTTGACGTGCTTGCTTCCCCCCCCCTCGTCTCTGTATCACGCCACATTCCGCCCCACTTCCCTAAGCGCCCCCTTCTCTATCTCTACGGGGTGGGGGGGGGGGAGAACTAATCCATCCAATTCAATTGAAGAAACACGAATTAGTTTTTGTTATTTCTTTATTGCTAGGAGCGCGCGTGCATTGCGAGACAGCTTCCGGAAGGAAGTATGGAGTCTAGACGAGAGTGCTTGTGGGAATGTGTGTGTGTGTGTGTGGTGGCGATTATTATATGATGACGTTATGATAAACAATGTCATTTGGCGATGACATTAATAACGTCACGACATGTCATTTGAATGACAAACTCTCTCTCTCTCAGTATTTTTATATTATATATATATATATATATATATGTGTGTGTGTGTGTATATATATATATATATATATATATATATATATATATATATATATATATATATATATATATATATATATATATATATATATATATACAACAGCCAGTCAAATCTTAAAATCATAGTAGAACAGAAAGTCGTATTTTAACGGTCAGTGCATGATCAGGTAATTGTTCGTTTATCAAGTTTTAATTACATGTGTAAGCTGATACAGATTTAAAATAAACATTTAGATATTATGTCTAATGGTCAGCAACGGACCAGAAACGTTTTGGACTGTTACCTTTTTCACATTGATTTGATAAACGTATTAAATTCAAGAACTTCTTTTATTTAATGACATTTTCGTTCAGATTGCTTTATTAGTTGTAAGTTGTGGGCTTAATCCCAATTATGGTACTTTTGCGGAGAAACGAAACATAATTATGCAAGCTTTCTGGCATTCATTATAGATGGTCGAGAGGTCACATAATATCATTCAAGAGATCGGCCATAATTCATGGCTCGCAATAGGAAATTTATTTTTGGACAATACTTTTTAAAAATTATTTCATTGTAGTTTAGGTTTTTTTAATTTTTTTTTTACTGTTTTTAATGTATTATATGTTATTTAAAAAAAAAAAGTTCTTTGTGTCACATAAACAGCGCGAACCATATGTTTGCTACCTCGACTACAATGACTATAGCTTAACATTTTTTTGTTTCCAAAGTGATTTTAAGCTTCTGCAGAGTACACCGAATTTCCAGTTGTAAGATCAGACTAAGACAGACTCTTTGGAGAAAGCGCTTTTTAGAGCGCTTACTGGAATTCAACCCAAGGCAATTTCTCTCGGTAGCCAAAGAAGCTACAGAGATGCCACCAGAATTCACATCGATTTTTTTGTATAAACGCAGTCTTTGTTCTAACCCAACAGGGTACTTCTGGTGTGGATAAAAGTGCAACCTACCTGTGGCACACTACGATGTAGACTACAATAGACATACACTGGACACAACTAGACATTGAATAAATGTAACGTACAAACCTACAAGGCTATGTTATCCCAAATCCTCCGTCCGTCTGGCTATCCACTACACCTCGCTGGACATGTGTGTACATAATGTCCACTGATGTCCGTCCAGGGAGGAAGAGCAGACGAGGTCGTGGACAGAGGGAGGACAGAAGACCGAGCCTCCTTGCCTCACCATTTCAAAGCCTCGTCAGAATGTTTGCACTTGACCTCGCCGTCGGAATGTAACTTTTTTATACACATTTTTATTCCTCAAAAGTTTTCTCCCTTTGTCTGATAAAAATAGATCCGATATGTAGAACACTTGCATGGGCACAAAGTGGAATAACTCTTGTTAGGTCAAATTATCACATTAATCCAATCCTCTATTGATCTAGTGATCCATGTTATTCATGTTTTAAAATGCTATAGCAATTAGTAGCATGTTACACGAACTTAACAAAATAATGACACGATAATAATAGTAACAATATTAAAGCTAGTTATGATGATGATAATAGAGGTAATAATAATGCTAATGACACAGTAATAATGAAAATGCTATATAAGTAGGAAAGCGCTGCACCTTCCGTAGTTACAGTGAATTACTTTGGAAAAAAAAATGTTTTTTTTGTTATATTATTATTTGAAATTAGGTATTATTATTTTTATTAACATGTTACATAATACTTTGAAGCATTTAGTCACCAAACTTTAAAAAAAAATTTAAAAGTTAATTAATACAATAGTTCATAAAGGTCATTTTCCTATAAAAAAAAACGATTTAAATTATTTATAGATCTACTTTATTCTAGCGATGTCTACACTATGTACCAATAATTTAAAAGTTATTTCCCTTAGATGCTAAGAGCGTATACTAAAAATAGAATAAAACAACAAAGTCGTAGAAATACAAAGAAACAATTACGAGGTAACGTCTGCACTCACGTCTGAGCTACAAATTGGAGTAAATCCATGATACGGTTCCAGGTCAAACCTCACCTCTCCGCAACCAGCTCGACGAAGTGAGCACTGAGGCCAGGGGGCTACACAGGCGAGCCGAAGAGAGAGGGAGAGGCGCCGACTGAGAACGGTAGAACAGTAGGTGGACGGGGGGGGGGGGGGGGGGGGGGGAAACAGCAGTTTTTTTTTTCTCGTCTGCAAGGGAGAGCGGAGGAGACTTGATCGTCTCACCGCGAAGGCCTTTCCCCTCCCCCCCCCCTCGCGTGGTGTCTCCTTTTTGACGACTAGATGTCTTTTGTTGTGTTTTTTTCTCTCAAAGCGCGCGACCCCCAAAAAAACGGAAAATTTAGGCTCGTAATGAATTTCTTTCAGACGAGAGGAGACGCGGGCGAGGGTATTAACTGTCCGCCTACGTCATATTTCTGTTGTCTGCTTTGATGACGCCTAGATCTAACCAGACCGGCCCCTCAACAGCATGATGCAATAAGCAGCGGCCGTGCATTATGTCTTCGAACTAATTAAAGGGCAAACTACAAATGATCTTTCGAGTTAAAAGGTGAAACTGTAACAAGTTATGGGGTTGAAGAAACGGGTGTAAGAGACGCTGGGGGAGTGTGCTCGATTGGAGAGAGAGAGAGGGGAGTAAAGGGGGTGATAGAATGACTTGCATGGTCAAAAGCGCTAAATTTGACCTTGAGTTTATAGTACTTGAAGCTCACACTGCCACCAAAAATACAGTGCCATGAGCTGCTTAGTCACTGATTGGTGGTCAGAATACCTATCAGTGTTACACGAACTACGGCCCACGGGCGATATCCAGCCTCTCGAAACTACTGCCTACAAGCAGTTTCAGTGATTTCGAGTTGTTATTATATCCCCCCCCCCCTCTCACCGCCATGACAGGCTGGTTGGAGATTTGTCCCAGGCCGGGCACCACTTGTATAGAATGTACAGGCATGCAGGGTCAAAGGTTAAAGACTAGAGTGTGAGGTTCGTGATATGGAACCTATTAGTTATGGGTCTTGGTAGATGTATTTGGTTTATCTAAGAAAGAGTGTGTGTGTGTGTGTGTGTGTGGAGTGAAAGGAGGTCAGGAGAGTGAGAGATAGATGGAAAAATTGAGAAATGCAAGTATGGATATTTAAAATGTAAGAGAAAAAGAGAATGTGGCAGAAATCTAGAGAACTAAGAAAGTGATCCGAGAAAGAGAGAGAAAGATAAGAAAGGAGAGAGAGAGAGAGATAAATGGAGAAAAAATAATCATGTTTAGGGTGAAAAACACATCAGAATATTAAGCCACAGTTCTAAGAATATGGAACGAGATTGTTTTGGCATTAGCTAGACACTACCTCGCCCTAGTAGGCCACCACATATAATGCAATGTAATGGGAAAACTTTTTTTTTTAAAGTAATGACATACAAAACTAAATTTTAAACAAATACGCACACACACACGCACAAGCACAAACTACCTTGGATCCTGCTACTATTAAGCTCAGCATTTAAAGATAAAAATATCGGGCCTAAAACTAAGTACAATGTTTAGTATTTCTAGTAGGCCATAACGAGGTGTGATAGGCAATATGTAGTATTATGGTCAGCTTTGAAAGGTTATGGTCAGTGCAGTCTGAATTATTTCACCTCTGACTCACCTCTGACACAACATTGATGTGACATTCAAACATCCTATCTTAGATCTTATCTTAGATCTTATCTTAGATCTTATCTTAGATCGTATCTTAGAGCTTATCTTAGATCGTATCTTAGAGCTTATCTTAGAGCTTATCTTAGATCGTATCTTAGATCGTATCTTAGATCGTATCTTAGATCGTATCTTAGATCGTATCTTAGAGCTTATCTTAGATCGTATCTTTGAGCTTATCTTAGATCGTATCTTTGAGCTTATCTTAGATCGTATCTTAGAGCTTATCTTAGATCGTATCTTAGAGCTTATCTTAGATCGTATCTTAGAGCTTATCTTAGATCGTATCTTAGATCGTATCTTAGATAGTATCTTAGAGCTTATCTTAGATCGTATCTTAGAGCTTATCTTAGATCGTATCTTAGAGCTTTTCTTAGATCGTATCTTAGATCGTATCTTGAGCTTATCTTAGAGCTTTTCTTAGATCTTATCTTAGAGTTTATCTTAGATCGTATCTTGAGCTTATCTTAAAGCTTTTCTTAGAGTTTATCTTAGATCGTATCTTAGAGCTTATCTTAAATCGTATCTTAGATCTTATCTTAGAGTTTATCTTAGATCGTATCTTGAGCTTATCTTAAAGCTTATCTTAGAGTTTATCTTAGATCGTATCTTAGAGCTTATCTTACATCGTATCTTAGAGCTTATCTTAGATCGTATCTTAGATCGTATCTTAGAGCTTATCTTACATCGTATCTTAGAGCTTATCTTAGATCGTATCTTAGATCGTATCTTAGAGCTTATCTTAGAGTGGCCAAGTTAAAAGGGCAGAGACGAGGAAAGGGTACACTCAGTAAGCAGCATTTCAAGGCTGGTCAAGGGTCAAGGTTAGTGACACTCGGGTCAAGATTTGAAAAAATAAACTCTAGTGGTATAAATGCGTTGTTAGATTTTTTTTAGTCCGGGGGGGGGGAGGGGGCGTGGTCTGCAGTTTGAGGTCTTTATGGGAAAAAAAAAGGGGGGGGGGATAGTAGTGCTCAGACGAATCCAGTTAACAAGAACTGAAGTGTTGAGGGAAAAAATATCAGAAGGCGAACAAAAAATAGCTGATTTATTTACCTGTAAGGCAGTGCACATAGTCACTCTCTACGGGGACTTTTTTAAAAAATTGCGTTAATGCATTTATTACAATAAGTCGGTGTTTTCTACATGCTTTTTTTGTGTGATCTATGTGGTTTCCTAATGAAATGTAATTTGGTTTGGGTATTTTTAACACGTTGTTATGAATTTGTCTTTAAAAAAACAACCCAATTAACAGTTCGTATTTTAACTTTCATTTTTGTTATCATCTTATGTTTAACAGTTTGTATTTTAACAGTTTGTATATTAACAGTTTGTATTTTAACCGTTTGTATTTTAACAGTTTGTATATTAACAGTTTGTATATTAACAGTTTGTATTTTAACAGTTAGTATTTTAACAGTTTGTATTTTAAAAGTTTGTATTTTAAAAGTTTATATTTTAACAGTTTGTATTTTAACAGTTTATATTTTAACAGTTTGTATTTTAAAAGTTTATATTTTAACAGTTTGTATTTTAACAGTTTATATTTTAACAGTTTGTATTTTAACAGTTTGTATTTTAACAGTTTGTATTTTAAAAGTTTGTATTTTAACAGTTTATATTTTAACAGTTTGTATTTTAACAGTTTGTATTTTAACAGTTTGTATTTTAACAGTTTTTATTTTAAGTTTGTATTTTAACAGTTTATATTTTAACAGTTTATATTTTCAAAGTTTATATTTTCAAAGTTTGTATTTTCAAAGTTTGTATTTTAACAGTTTAATATTTTAAAAGTTTATATTTTAAAAGTTTATATTTTAACAGTTTGTATTTTAACAGTTTGTATTTAACAGCTTGTCTTAAACATTTCCTCTTTTAGCACCTTCATATCTAATATTTGATCTATTTGACATATTTTCACCAACCTTCCAATTTTTTTTTCATTTGGCTAAAAATAATCTTTAAAACTGAAACTGCTCCATCATTGCTCGACGCCATGTGTTTTTTTTTCTATTTATGTCAGTGACGTTATTGCCAGCCCAATTGTAGCACTAGACTTTCTCCCCCATTCCCTCCTTTCCCCTGTCTTTCATAGTGATACCTTCTAAGCCTCTAACCAAAGTCTGGTCTGAAATTACGTCCTGGGCTTAGGGAAGACTTTGCTCTCCAGATCCTATTTACCGCTCTACTAAAAAAAAAAAAATCCCCTCTGAAAAGTCCAGAAAGGTTCCTAAAAGTCTTTCAGCTAGCAACAGAACACGAGGGAAACACGAGAGAATAAAAAAAAGGGGGGGGGGGAGAACTGAAAAGTATGAAGTCACTTAGAAAAAGGGGGGGGAAAAAAAAAGCAATTACAGTTTAGTGAATTTTTTTTTAAATCCGAGAAGAGTTATTGCCCGTGTCATCATCGAGTGGGTTATTGAAAGAAGACGCTGACTCCATAAGTAGCTACCCTTAGAGTCTTATCTCTTTCGCTTTTAGTTTGGTTGGCCCATAAAATTCAATCCTTTAAAGGTCTCCTCTTTAGGGCATCCCAACTCACTCTCGCCTCACTCTTTTTGTCTAGACCCTGCTCCCTAAAAGTCCGAAACACTACACTGTGGGGTCTTCAACGTTGACCGAAACAAATAATTAAAAAATGAAAGTCAATGTAAAAGACAGAAACTTAAAAACAACGAAAAAAAATTTTTTTTATATATATTTAAAAAAAACAACTTTATAAACAAATAATGTCAACTAAACATTCTTATTTTGTCCAAAAAAAAAAGGGGGAGGGGGAAATATTAGTCGGGATTTACAACAAACCCACGACATTCAATGTATAGCTTGACACTCTATCCACTTAATTATCCTGCCATATTTCTACTTTTTACAATACTTTTTTGGGAAAAAAAAGTGAGTATTGACATATCTCCTGAATGACATTGACAGGACATCGCTGATGTCAAGTGGTGCACACTAAGCGCGTTCAAATTAAAAAATAAATAAAATAAACAGACGCGCCGCAGGGGCGCAAAGACGACAACACCCCAAGACTACCACCATCTGGCAACTACCGAAATTTGAAACTTACTCAGAGCTTGCTATGAACTTCCGTTTTGGAACAAGCTTCAGCAGCCACCTTGTGCAGGCATAGTATTTTCAGTGTCAGACACTTGGCTGGGAAACTTACTGTAAGAATTGTTTAACATATTGTGGTCACATCCGGTGTACCTTTCCCCGTGTCATTTACTTATTATGACTCTAGAGCTCTAGACCATGCCTCACTTATGGTACCTAATAAGTGGACGGCAAGAACATGGGCGAAACATTCCAAATATCTCAGCTTTAGATGTAAGATTGTAAAACAAGACAAATATTTAAAAAAATAGTTAAAAAAAAACAACAACAAAGCTCATGTAAGTGGAACAACTCCACATTTATAGCCCTATATGTCAATACTGTATGATTTATTTCATTTCTAGCAACAATTCATTTATCACTAATTAATTGACTAATTGTTTTTTTTTAATTGATTCATATTCTGTTAAATACAATAATAATTGAGCGAAGTTTCAGCTTGGGAAGTGGGAGAAATAACGTGTACAAACATTGTACTAGACAGACAGACAAACAGACAAGAGTGAGTTGTTATACACTTTGTATAAAAAGTATAAATTTTTTGCCAACAGAAAAAACAGAGGTTAGAGATTTTATGTCCATTGAAGCCATGCCAAAAACAAACTTCAGAGTCATCAGACTTTTGGACAACAGAAGTAGGTCAAGAAAACGTAAGGTTTCTAGAAGAGGCCTGGGACGAAACCCAAATAAATGAGGTCCCACATAAAATAACAAAAAAACAGCCAAAGGACAAATCCAACAAAAAGCAAATGCCTGTGATACATCACACTCACACACACGCGCCAGAGCGGCTAGCCAAATATTGACGCCCTATTCCATTGCCAAAGTGAGCGATGACCACACAAGTGAGGGTCGCCAGGCTAGACAGTGATAACAACAGAACAATACGCAAATGTCGACGTGACCTAAGTGGCACCAATACAGGCGTAACATTGGTCGGAAATAATGTAAGTCGCCTTATAACCACTAGTTCAGTCACGCAACTAATACTGAAGTGCCACATCTGTTTCAAGGCAGTTAACTCTTTCAACCCAGAATAATACTGAAACATCAATGGAGTTTGAATCTTTAAAGCGGAAATACATACATAAATGACACCGAGCATGTAAAAGGGGCATGGCTGCGTGGTATGTGTTCTGGACTGTCGTTTGGAAGGTCGCAATTTCCAACCCTGCCTCGGCCATCCCTCGAGACCACAAATATATCAATAATTTCACAAATAAAGTCAAGCCTAAACGTCCTTTTTTAATCCTCAAAGATGAAAAACTGTACGTCACGCACTTTCTGATCTTTCAAAATTTAAATATAAAAAAATATATGATCTTTCAGGTTATAAAACAAAAAGAAATCAAAGTCTGTAAGGCAAGGTCTCAAAAACAGTTACTTGTATGACTTAGGAGGAACCATTTACTTGTCTGTATGTGTTCTTGGCAATGTCATTTGGTATTATCAATTTGTAAGTTCAAAGAGCAAGCGGTTCGTTAATTTGGGTGGCGTCAAAATCTAACATTTGAGATACGCTGAATTAAGAGAAAAAGATTTCATTATTTTCCCTTTTAATGGAGGCGGGGGTCATTTTCTGATATGTCGGTAAGTGTATGTACCAAGTATCACGTGATAAGCAAGAAGTGGGTCTTTAAAGGCGCGAAAGGGAGCGGGGTGTTGGGTGAATCAATTGACCACAGCACTTCTGGACGACTGTCAAGATGAGTGAGAGTGGTGAAAGCGATGCGGACAGTGTCCAGTAAGCTGACACCACCACTTCTCCCCTCCACCCTCAGCCTCATCAGTCTTCACTGGAGATGACGTCAAGTGACTTTGGCTGCAAACGGGAAACAGGAGAGGTCGTAGAAAACTCGAGACGGTGTCCACGCCAGTTAGTAGCCAGACGCTGCCATGGTACTATGTGTCTCAGTTATTGTCTCAGTAGGAGTGTTCCTACGATGGAGTTGTCGACATTGTGGCTATGTGTATATCATTCGTATGTAGAATTACTCCCCTTGGCAAGAGAGTTCATATTGTATTGCGTGTAACGTGTGTACAGTGGCACTGTGTTATTTAAAGAGTCTGATGTATCCAGCGACTGGTGGTGGCGTCGCACATTGAGTTCAGTGTTCCTTAGTGTAATATTAGACTTATAGGTGTATCATTATTTAAGCTAACAAGTGGTAGAAGAGCGCGGTTCGGATCCACAGACCTCTAAATTATGGGTCCATCACGCTTCTGCTTTCTCTAATTTTTTCTTCTCTATACGTAGGGCTCCTAAAAACATTCTAATAGGCCTCATAAAAAAACAACTCTTAAAGGCGTCATTAGATAATTGTTTAAAAAAGAATCCTATTAGCGTCCTTTAATAATATTTGGGGTCCAAAAACTAATAATACATTATTATCAACCTCTTCAAAGAGTCCGCAATGCTAGAGGGTCTACCACTTCGCCAGCTTGTATTTTTCCCGTCATCTAAAAGCGTGTTAAATAAGACACGACTTTGTGGTAGGTGTCCCATGAATTGAGAATCGCTCTCGTCAGGATATTAGCCTACTTAGCTTTATTCAAAGTTAAAGCCTGATTGAGCTGACAAGATTAAATAGCAAAAAACTACATCTACTAGTATTACAACAAGTTTAAAATCCTTGGCCGGACAATGGTCAGAATAGATTAGATTGATAGATAGAATAGGAATAGATTATCAAAGCTAGATTAGCGTGGACAATGCCTGGATCTCGTGTGTAAACTAAGAACATCAAATCTAATGACACTGGCGTGTCGCCTTGACTTCTTCAGGGAGAAATAGTCTGGATCGACGTAACTGAACGTATTCTTCTTCCGAGTCCCCTTATGAGACCTAAGTTATGGCCCTTTGAACCCATTTTATTTTCAGTACATGCTAATCTTATTAATGACAGACGTAAAGACGTTTTTTTTGTACATGTTTTGAATGTTCCTTCAGATGTGAAGATAATTACATCCTAGCCAAAACCTCCCGCTTGGAGGCGGGGAATGACGGTTGTCATGGTTTAAACCAGAGACTACCGAGACGACCAAACGACAGTCAAGAGCGCACACGGCCAGGCAGATAATTACCTCTAACGTGTTTCCATATGATAATCTATTAGTGCATGTTAATTGAAGACTTAGCTTAAGGTCCACTTAGTCATTGGTTTTTTGTCTGATTCAGGCAACCCGTTCCTAATGGCGATTGTAAAGACTACTTTGATGAACTCATGCAAGCATATAACATAAGAAATGTGCGTTTATCTATGTTGTCTTTCTGACACAAAAGCAAGGCATATTTTTTCATTCAATTTTCACCATAACAACACTCTAAACAAAACACTGAGTAACCCTTAGGCCTACCAGGAATAATTACATTTTTTTTAAAGTTATCTAGCAGTTTAAAAATAATTCTTTGAGATGCTAAAAATAGTCTAAGCTTAACATGAATAATCTAGAATATTTTTTAAGCTGATTATCTGATTATCGAACTTTGATACTCTATTCTTTTCTCCCTGTGGACACCTCTGTAGAACCTTTTTGATTTTATAAACTCATAATACACTTGGAAGAAGTCACACATTTTAAATGCAGCATCATATTTCACAATGTCATAAAAAAAATTAAAATGTTTTGACAGAATTGGAATTGACTCATTTAAAATTACAGGACAAAAAAAATGCTTTGGATGCGTTCCGATTGTCAGACTGGAAATTTTGAAATATTCGATACAATGGCCGACAATTCTGTGCCCTGAACAACATGTCGGCTTATCATAGAAAGGACAGGAATCATGGAAACCAAGACACAAGCAAACACAAACTCTTGAAGGCGACACAACAACCGAGCCCGTTTCAAGTTGCGGCACGAGGAGGCAAACGGAGTTTCAAAATGTTAAAGAAATATGCCCTATGCCCTATGCAATGTCTGGAAGAGACACACATAATTCACCGTATTATTATGTATTATTATTATTATTAATGGACTGATAATGAAATGACTAAATAGACGAGTAGAAGTTGGAACTAATCGGAGATTTCCGTAGTGACGCGACGGCACATTGAAAAACTTAGAGCGGAAATCGCTTAGAGACAGACAAACGGACAGGGGGGACTTCTTGTCGTAGTGCTCAGGGGAGGACGTATTTTTCTATAGCTGACGACATGGGACTGCGCCCCTGGTGTTCTTTGAAAAAGGATTTATTTTATTCTATCTGTTGAAGTTTTCGTTTAAATAGTATCTATAACATCAAGGACTCGCGACTACAGAGGTCAGCAGACACAAACAACCTCTCAACAAATTGTCAGTCTCTGGTACTGCCAGGAGCGAGTTGTGGCTAACGAAAATAAATTTCATACTAGCCCCTTAAGAGATGGAGGGAGGGAGGGAGAGGAAGCGGGAGAGAGAGAGGGGGGGGGAGAGAGGGAGAGGGAGGGAGGGAGAGAGAGAGGGAGAGGGAGAGAGAGAGGGAGGGAGAGAGAGAGAAAGTGTGAAAATCAATAGTGATGACGTAAACTGTCAACAATAGACATCTACAACTCAGCAAAGTCTAATTTGTATTGGCCTGGGGACTCTCTAGATTTATCATACGAATTATAGGCCGCATCAGATCAGAAACTAGTCAATCTTTAAGAAAAAGTTCAGAGACTAGTCAATCCCTGAGAAACAGCTAAAAGACTAGTCAATCCTTAAGAAACAGCTCAGAGACTAGTCAATCCCTGAGAAACAGCTAAGAGACTAGTCAATCCCTGAGAAACAGCTAAGAGACTAGTCAATCCTTAAGAAACAGCTCAGAGACTAGTCAATCCTTAAGAAACAGCTCAGAGATTAGTCAATACTTACAGCTCAGAGACTAGTCAATCCTTAAGAAACAGCTCAGAGATTAGTCAATCCTTAAGAAACAGCTCAGAGACTAGTCAATCCTTAAGAAACAGTTCAGAGACTAGTCAATCCTTAAGAAACAGCTCAGAGACTAGTCAATCTTTAAGAAACAGCTCAGAGACTAGTCTGTCTTTAAGAAACAGCTCAGAGACTAGTCAATCTTTAAGAAACAGCTCAGAGACTAGTCAATCTTTAAGAAACAGCTCAGAAACTAGTCAATCTTTAAGAAACAGCTCAGAGACTAGTCAATCGTTAAGAAACAGCTCAGAGACTAGTCAATTCTTAAAACAGAGCATATTAACTGTTTTTTTTTTGTTTCATGTTCAATAAATTTCAAAAGAACCTCCAGAAATAAAGATCATTACTTCCTAGAGAGACCAAGGCGAGACGGCAATGTATGGTGGGGTTTGAACCAGGAGAGAATGGTGATGGCTAAGCGCTATCCACGCGACAAGGCAGCCACCCGGTGTTAGAAAAAAACAAAAGTTATTTCTTCTCGTACAATACAAAGGGCTGTCTTCAAACATCAAGAAGTCAATCTCAGGGAGTACAAAGGACTGTATTCAAACATCAAGAAGTCAATTTCAGGGAGTACAAAGGGCTGTCTTCAAACATCGAGAATTCAATCTCAGGAGTACAAAGGGCTGTCTTAAAACATCGTGTGAACGTATGCGAATATAGTGTCGTTACTTCGTATTGTTAGCATTTTCAGATAAGTATTTAAGTTGTTTTTTTAAAGCGTCCTATTTTTACTAGGTTTACGTTAAGGAATCGTAGATGAATCACGCCATATTGAGAAGATATCGCTGAGATGGGGGGGGGGGGGGGAAGTAGCCATGTTCCATCTTTCAACCACTCGTACCGTATCATTCAGGCCTCCCAGTAATCACAGACCACAGCTCCCAGATATCTGTTCATGGTGTAACGCTTCCAGGAACATTAACTCTACACGAGGGTACTACGCGGGTGAGAGAGTTAACACCCCTGGCACATTCGAGCGTAAAATAGAAGATAACAGCAAAATCTTGTATTCAGGTTTCCAAAACTGTTTTTAGTCTTTCCAGTGGTGTCGCAGTGACTAGAAATGAATGGGCAGGGGGAAAAAAAGGAGAAAAAAAAATGAACTCCTCTAACCCCGAGTTTCGAGTGGAACTTTCACCCTAATAAGTGTGATGGCAATATCTTTTAAAACAAAATTGAAAGTTTCGAACCCAACGCTTTCATGTTTAAACATTCAAAAAAAAAATTATAGCAAAGTGAAAAATGTTGCCATCACCATCAATGAGTTGAAAAAAAAAAAAAAGCCCTGCCCTAAATCCAGGTTCTGGCCTGATCACCGAAGCCTTGCAGAGTTTATCATCTCTCAGGAACTCCTCTTTAATCTGACTTAGGGTTTTTGTTAAGCTGCCGTATCGTTTCTTTAAGCTCAGAGTTAATCTTTACATCTGCTGTTTTCAACTTTACACACATTTCTGGATCTAGTTTAGTTTTTGTAGGTGTTAGAGAAGTAGCCAAGTACTTTATGAACTTTACAATTATCGTCAAACCACCCGACGCTCATATGTACTTTAAATTTTGTAAATATTTAAGTTTGAAAATGTTGATTTAAAGATAGTAAGGATTATTATGATTAGCAGTGAGAAAAAAAAAGTACGTTTCCTAACTTTTAGAAGTGGTGATTAAAGATGAGTATATGTATTAGTCTAGCAGAGAGAAGTGTTATGTGTAACTGCAGTAAACTGACAGTATTACACAAGTTGTAGTCAACTGTAATATATCGGGTGTAGGGGGTATATGTCAATAGTGTACTAAACAGTAGCATACTTGACATTGGTATGCCTACTCGACAGTGATATGCTGGACAGAAGTATATTGGGCAGTCTTATAATGGACTTCATAGTACTGTATTGGGCTGTCCTATACTAGACAATAGTGTATTGGACGATGTTATACTGGAAAGTAACATACCACCAAGAAATATGGTTCCATGGATATGTTCAATCATTTCGAGAAAAGAACTAAGAAGAAAAAATATCTTTAGTTGATTACAAAGGGGCCAATATCTCCATAGATAGGGGCCCTTATCTCCATAGATTGGGGCCCATATCTCCATAGATTAGGGCCCATCAAGTTCAAATCCAGTCCTTGTATTGTATAGACAGTTGTATACTGGACAGTAGAGTATTGGACAGTCTTGTACTTATCAGTGGTATACTGGACAGTAGAGTATTGGACAGTCTTGAACATATCAGTGATATACTGGACAGTCTTGTACATATCATTGATATACTGGACCGTCTTGAACATATCAGTGATATACTGGACAGTCTTGAACATATCAGTGATATACTGGACAGTCTTGTACATATCCGTGGTATACTGGACAGTTTTGTACATATCAGTGGTATACTGGACAATCTTGAACATATCAGTGGTATACTGTTCAGTAGAGTATTGGACAGTCTTGAACATATCAGTGGTATACTGGACAGTAGAGTATTGGACAGTCTTGTACATATCAGTGTTATACTGGACAGTCTTGAACATATTAGTGATATACTGGACAGTCTTGTACATATCGTGGTATACTGGACAGTTTTGTACATATCAGTGGTATACTGGACAGTCTTGAACATATCAGTGGTATACTGGTCAGTAGCGTATTGGACAGTCTTGAACATATCAGTGGTATACTGGACAGTAGAGTATTGGACAGTCTTGAACATATCAGTGATATACTGGACAGTCTTGTACATACCAGTGGTATACTGGACAGTAGAGTATTGGACAGTCTTGTACATATCAGTGGTATACTGGACAATAGTGTGTATTGGACAGTTTTGTACTGGACAGTGGTATACAGGACAGTTGTGTATTGGACAGTTTTCCATTTATCAGTGGTGTAGTGGACAGTAGTGTATTGGACAGCCTTGTACATATCAGTGGTATAGTGGACAGTGGTGTATTGGACAGCCTTGAACATATCAGTGGTATAGTGGACAGTAGTGTATTGGACAGCCTTACACTGGACAGTGGTTAAATAAGTCAATGAACAAAACATTTTCTGAATCTCTCTGTTTTTTTAAATTGTAAGTTTCCACTTCACACACACTTACAAACACAAACACACACACGCAATAAACTGAATGACACTTTGCCTTATGCTCACACTGACCGCACATGGAAAATGTCCGGCTAATTATCGACTTGAGCGTTGCAGCTCATTATACGATAATTACATATTTTTTTAACACACACACTAACACTTTCACACACATGTAACACACAAACACAAACACACAATGGACCTCTAATAATAATGTCGCCATTCAGAAATATTTTATCACTTTGAAAGATATTGGAGTATTGAAATCAACTCGACCGGTTCGAGCCAGAATTCCTCAATTGTAAAAAAAATAATCATAATAATAACAAAAATTAATCAATAAGTAATTAACGCTTCATGAGATAACAAATTAACTCTTTTATTTTCTGTTTATAAAGTCATCGATTTTATCCATTTTAACACTTGCTTGTGTCCTAAATATCAATAGATGCATCTCATGGGCGTAAACTCGGTCAGAGATGGCAGAGTTTTGTGGGCTTTGGAGTTCCAGGAAGTAGCAGCGAGCAGGGGTTGAACTCGGGACATTCGTAATAACAGTATAAGAGCTTAACACAGGATCAGGCAAACGCAGCTCAGACTAACTCAGTCAACCTGCCCGCATATAAAACTGTGTTGATAGCTAGATCAATATGTTGATGTGTTGATAGCTAGATCAATATGTTGATGTGTTGATAACTAGATCAATATGTTTATGGTGTTGATAGCTAAATCAATATGTTGATATGTTGATAATGAGAAAAACAAATCGCATAAAAAACAAATAAAAAATAAATATAAACAAAGGGAAATGAAGAAAATATGTCTTCGACTCTTTACATTGACATTTGTTACCAAAATAATGGCTTTTAAAACATTTCCATTATCAATAAGACAATAATCATCATTAGGACAATAATCATCAATAGGACAACAATCATCATTAGGACAATAATAATTATTAGGACAGGAATCATTTTTAGGACAATAATATTCAACATGACAATGGGAGAATAATCACCAACGGGACAATAAGAAAATAATCATCAATAGGACAATAATTATCAACAGGACCATGTGATATTATTTATCAACAGGACCACGGGACAAAAATCAACAGGACTATTTAGAGAAGGATATAGTGCAGTAATTATCTATAGCACAGAAATAATCAATAATAAGTAATCATTAAAATAGACTCCAATGTGTTGGCTAGGTGTGCGTACTTTGTAGAATCAGGTTAAGAATAACAATAACAAATAACAATTAATTGCTTATACATGTGAAAAAGGACGCATCTCAACAGTGTAAGTCACATGAGTTAGAAAAAAACAACCAATAACAACCCAGATCTTGATCTACTCGAGTGAATGTGACCAACCAAACTAAAACTAAAAGGAGAGAGAAAACGAAGGGGGTAGTTTATCTGCCTAAAATAGAGTCTACTACTATTACCGATACATTTACCCATAATTATTTCCACTTAATCCATCAAGAAAGTTTTCTTTTCACATTTTTTTTCTTCTCGCTACTATAACAATTTTTTTCCCTCAAGAGCTATTTTCACATTTTTTTTAAAAAAAGGCTATTTTCACATTTTCTTTTCAAAGACTTTCACAATGTTTCCTCGTCCACTTCCCCCTCCCTCCTTCCTGACCTCTCCCACCACACAGCAACATTCCTCCCGCACTTCCTGGAGACCAGGCTAATGGTCCCACACAATATTCTTCTGCCTTCAAAACCGTTCGGGCGTCAAATGTAGGGAGCGCCCCCCCCCCACCACCACAAGCCCCCATAGCAATAAAAGGATGCCGAGCTGTAATGTGGGTGGTGAGTGGCTCGGTGTGGTAGCAGTGGTTGAAATGTGGTAGTAGTTTGTATTTAACTGTTTCGTTCAAACGATATATATATATTAAACGCTAGATCTATTAGAGAGAGACGTTTGGAAACAAAAAAATTTAGTCTAAGGAGAGAAAAAAAAAATAAATAGGTCAGTGCGACAAAGTTTTGCTGATGGCGTGGGTGTGGGTTGGTGAATAGAAAGTGTGAATGTCGATAAGAAGAGAACTATAAACGATGGCGTAAATGAAAGATCACAATGTACAAGAGTGTCTAAAGGTTTGGAGGAATGGGGAATGGCAAGAAGGGGAGGGAATAAGTAGGGAGGGATAGACAAGAAAGAAGATTAAAATTAGACATTAAAATACACAAAGACAGAGTTAGAGAGAAAGAGAGAGAGAGAGAGAGAGAGAGAGAAATAATCAGAGAAAGAGAGAGAACGAGAGAGAGAGAGAGAGAGAAAGAGAGAGAAAGCAAGAATCAAGCCAGGAGAGTAAAAGAGAGTCAGAGAGAGAGAGAGAGAGACCATTGGAAAGAATTAGACGAAATGGCTAAGTAGAGAGATAGAAGGACAGTGGGAAACAGGCACGAGAATGTCGTAGAAAGAACAGAAAGAAAACAAAAATGTGAAACAAATCTAGCTAGTAAGAAAAGCACAGAAAACGGAAGGAATACTGGCTATGAGTATGTGTCTCTGTCCGTGTGTGTGTGTTTTTTGTGTCAGTTAGTATGAGATTTAAGTGTAAGAGTGAAGTTCTTTCCTCCTTAATTCAGTATTTTCAAAACAAGAAAAGAAAAACAAAATTCCAAAAAAAACTAGGGGGGGGGGGGCGGGTTTGAGGTCTAAGTGAGGAGAGAAAAGAGCGTGCAAAGGGGAAAAAAACGAACGTGTAGATCAACCCACTATCTGAAGCACGAGACGCCACAGGCGCCCCCCAATCAATGGGACACCCATTAGCGATGTACTCATCATAACCACAATTTCAGGGTTGTTTTTTTTTGGACTCGAGTTTTCAATACAGACCCAGATCGACTACTAGACTCCCTTATTATCCAATGGTATTTTTGTAGGCAAGATTTAGGAGCCTCAAATCATATCGATTCCATAAGCGCTGGCCAAGTTAAACGAATACGAACTACAACAGACTATTTGCAACGTGGTATGCGCTTTGGAAGACTGTCGTCTTTATGGCCCAGAGTTCGAACCCCACCAGTTGCTATCCCCAGTCGTCCTGTGGGAGGTTTGGGCCAGGATGTAACTACACGTGAAACACGCCAAGCAAAATAAACATCTCACTCAAATGTCCAAACATAACACACAACCACTGATTACCACACATCACACACAACACACTGACTTACCACACATAACGCACAACCCACTGACTTACCACACATAACGCACAACCCACTGACTTACCACAAATAACGCACAACCCACTGACTTACCACACATAACGCACAACCCACTGACTTACCACACATAACGCACAACCCACTGACTTACCACACATAACGCACAACCCACTGACTTACCACACATAACGCACAACCCGCTGACTTACCACACATAACACACAACATACTGACTTACCACACATAACACACAACATACTGACTTACCACACATAACGCACAACCCGCTGACTTACCACACATAACACACAACATACTGACTTACCACACATAACACACAACATACTGACTTACCACACATAACGCACAACCCACTGACTTACCACACAAAACACACTACCCACTGGCTCACCTCATATAACACACAACACACTGACTCGCCCCACTCTAAACACTATTTTACATTTGCAAAAACTTAGGGGGGGGGGGGGGATTTTAAAAAATACAATTTTTAATACGATATTTAAAACTTTTTTTAAGTGAGACAGAAGTAAAATAAATAGAGAGATACAAAGACAGAGATGAAGAGAGAGGTAAAGAGAGAAAGAAAGAGAGACAGACAGACAGACGGAGAGAGAAAGAGACAGACAGACAGACAGAGGAATAGAAAAAAAGTGTGAGAGAAAGAGAACAAGCTGGAAAGAAGTAACAAGAAACAGAAAGAGAAGAAAGAAACATCTGGGCAGTGCAAAAGAGAAACAGGAAACAGAGAAAAAAAAGGGGGAGGGGGGCAGCATAACAAAATCATTCTATTTTATCCCCAGGTTCAACTATACTGCAGATCAAATCACATTGATTTCATTTCAAAACATTGGCTTCTTTCTTTAAGAATTCGGGGAGTGACTTGGGATGAAAGGGAGAGATCAACTAAGATTACAAATACTAGAATCTATCCCACAAAAATGAACAACCAAACGAGACATATCTAGATCTACGTATTGTAATAAAAGTCAATTTCAGAGACAAACATGGAGCTTAATGGGAGTTAGTGTCAAACTAAATGTCGTAAGAAAACCAAAATCTTTTATATAATTTTCAATTTCTTGTCTGGTTCCGATTTCAGAATTAAGGGGAGATAATCATGGAACTTTTCTTCAATTTGCGCTTTTTTATAAACTAATAGTCCAAAATTTTCTTGATTTTTTCCAATGTTATTTATATCATGAAAGACCAAAAACGCAAAATACCTAGGTGTTACAATAAATGAAAAACTGTCATGGAATCCACATATTGATGAAACTATTTAAAAAATCCAAAAAAGCATTAGGTTTTATTAAAAGAAATTTCTATAAATCAAATAAGAACATAAAACTAAAATGTTATTCAACCTTGGTTAGGCCAATAATAGAATATGCATCCACCGTTTGGGACCCCTCAACTCAAGAAAACATTAAGAAGCTGGAACAAACACAAAATAGAGCAGTGAGATTCATAACAAACGAATATTCACATTTGACTAGAGTAACACCATTAGTAAAATCACTAAATTTAGAAAGCCTTCAGGACAGAAGACTCAAAAGTAAAGTAGCAATTATACATAAAACACTGAACCATAATCTTCCAATACAAAAACAAAATTTAATAAAATACTCTGAAAGACACAAAGATAAAGGCACATTCCTCGTCCCATATGCTAGGACAAATTTGTACAAATACTCCTTCTTCCCTAGTGCTATTAGAGCATGGAATGGGTTGCCTGAGCTAGCCAGGAAAACCAGTGACTTGGCAGAATTTAAGTCATTGGTTAATATGCATGACTAAATACATGACGCTTAGGACGTGATCATCTTCTTTTTTGAAGTAACGTCTGTATTATATCAGATAAGATAAGATTTCAATTTCATACTATGTGCATTGAGTAGGTATAGTATGTAGATATTATAAAATAATAAATACAGAAAGTATTAACTGTTAAAGACATATAGAAGCGCAAAAACAGATGTTAAGTTGTTGTTTTTTTAACAAAACATACAACTTTGCCACACTCTCAAACCATTGTATCTTCAATATTTCCTTTTCCAATATTGGAGACATTGCCATTTACGCGAGAACTTTTTACGGCGACAGCAGGGCGGTCTAGGACATAGGCAAACTAGACAGCCGCCTAGGGCATCCAATAGATGGGGGCCCTGCACAGGACTCGTAACTATTTTTTTTTAAGAGACGAATAGTGAGATTTCTGCCCATCGCAGCCCATGGTTACTTTTGGAGTACACTAGGCTTTAAATCAATTGAGTAATTTTATTTTTTTCACTGTTTTGTTAAATTTTTTCTACTTTATTTGAGCCCACCTAATTTAATTCGCCTAGGGCCTCCAATTTTCTTAGACCGGCCTTGGCTACATTCCATATATATAAATGCATATAGATAGCAAATAGAATGGATACGATTACGTATTATGCCGTCTTACGGTTTACTAATGAATAGGAATTACAAAGTTTATTTACAATACTCTTATGAACTGTTTACCTCCTTGTAACGTACAACACACCAGCTCAAAAAGAAGGAGTTTGAAACTCACGATGAAGATTCAAAAGATTAAATCCAACTAGCAGCAATATCCTAAGAATTAAAATAAAAAAAATAAAAAAAGCCAAAATGAGAAAAGAAAACAAATTTAAAATGAGAATATTGGGAGTTTTAGCACTTGCCCAATGGTCGCCTATTAAATCCAACTCAGTTTATTTTTTGGCTGCCATCAAAACCATTCCTAACGATGGCGAAAAAAATAATAATGATGCCACAATCTCTTTTGATAAAGAAACAAAGTACATTGTAAGGATTCCTCAAGCCCCACTTCTTCGTTCATATCAATTGCCCCCTTCCCCCCCCCCATCTACCCTTCCCTCCTATCTCGCCCGAATCCCTAATTCTGCAATCCCTAATTCCCGAGATTTTAACGAAGTCTGCGCCCTTTTATAAGAATGTCCAGATTTTTATGAGAGATATGCTTTTTTTTTTTTTCACTTGCCAGAAAATCTAATGATTCCTTTTCCGTTGTTCACACAAGGATTTAAGATCGCAAGCTGAACAGTGGATGAGGAAAGACGGGAGAGAGAGAGAGAGAGAGAGAAAGAGAGAGAGAGAGAGAGAGAGAGAGAGAGAAACGAGCATTGCTCGTAATAACTGAATCTAATGATGCTAGTTGCAGAAGGAAACTGCGAATTTCTGGGATAGTTAAAGATAATATGAAGTTTTTTCCCCTTATATTTTCTTTAGGAAAAGACATTGTCTTGGAGTCTTTATCTCATTGAAAACAGTTGATGGAAAAAAATATGTTCCTAGCTTTTAATAACGCACTAAGAACATATCTAATTAACGCAATGTTTTCCTATAAACATTCCGAGTTCAAGTGTGTTCGGAGAAATAAGTCTGGCGAAACTAAGTATTTATAAGATTAGTTTGAAAACAAGATTTCAAGATCAGTTTGTAGTTTATATGTTCGGACAGAGTTGAAGATTATTTCACGTGAATTCTCCCACTTCCCATTCAAGTTGAAACTTTGCACAATTATCCATTGTCCTTATCCAAACATGAAGCAATTAAAAAAAATTATCCAAGTAAAAATTAATTAGTGATAATTAATTAATTTTTTTTTGATGTAGTAAATGGAAATAATTTACAGTAGAGAGAGGAATGGTTGTAAATGTATAGTTCTTTCCTTTATATAAACTTTTAATTGCATGTTTTTTATTCTTGCATGTTCTCTCTCTGTCTGTCTGTCTCTTTGTCTGTCTGTCTCATTCTGTCTCTCTCTGTCTCTCCCTCTTTCTCTCTGTCTCTCTCTGTCCCTCTTTCTCTGTCTCCCTCTCACTCTGTCTATCTCTCAAACTAACATATCTGCTTGCTGTAAAAATATATGAATGGAATCAATTAGTATCGATCCAATGATTCTCCATGTTCGATATCTGGGTGCTAACGACGCTAATGATAGCAGGAAACTGGGGGGCGGACGGGTTCGGTCCTTAAAATATGTATAAGGTATTGATACAGACCGCGCGGCACAACCGATGCCAGTGTTATTATAGGTCATTAGCTTCAGGATTGCGGAGGGGCGTGGTGTGGGCGCCCTGGACTGGGGGATACTTATGAGGGGGGAGGGGGTAACGATGAAGGTCATTGACATAGATCTTTATACATCGCATGAAAAAATTAGCCTACATCAGTAAGCATTGACATCAAAGTTTGAAATGTAAAAATTCCGGTACTGTAAAATTCGAGATGGTCTAAAAATGTTCTTTAAAATAGGACGTTATAGCCAGAGACTAGCAGCTGGGAAAATGTGGCACTGGAGAGATCCACAAGGAGAGAGAGCATAAAGGAAGGGTCTCGGATTGCAGATGCCATACACAACAGCAGCAGAAAGAAGGGTGAAAATGCAAAGGGGCCTGGTGATCACATATGCCCAACCTGCGACCGCAGCTGTGTATCAAGGATTGGCCTCTTTAGTCACACAAGAAGTTGCAAAGTGAGAAGATCATCTCTCGAGACGTAGAATGCCACAGACAGAGTCTGAGAGGAATTCTTCTTTGAGTGAAGGTGGCCAACCAGAAAACTTCCTGGGACGTACTGATTGAGAGATAAAGGGAGATTACAGTTATAGAAGTCTTAGGTTTAAATTGAGGTCATTTGATTGCAGGGTCGGTGTTACGAATTGCGGGGCCCAATTTAATGGATGCTTGTGAGGGCCCCCTGTTGTAAGGTTGTTGTTTTTTAACAATAACAACTATTACTGTTTATTAGATTATTATATCAACATTTGCTATACAATATGCATAGGAAGCAACTCACAACAGGTGTCTGTGGGTCAATCCTACAATAAGCCTATAGTAAATATGTTAACCCTGTAAGTCCTTCATCACTAAAAAGCCTAAGAGCCATGACCTTTAGTGAAATTGCGGGGGCTGCTGCCAGGCGCGGGGCCCAATTGGAGCAATAGGTCAAATCAGCCTAACGCCCGAACTCAATATGACCAGAATTTCACTAAAAGAAATAATTAAATCGTTCAAATATTTTTATTTTTTTTTATTTTCTTAATAAAATAGTTACTTAGCATTTTAATATGTCTGTACAGATATCGTATTATTTCGTAATGTGTAGGAGCTACACATGTGTGAAGAGCTTGAATAGGAAAGATGTGATATAATGTATTACGTCATTGTTTCTTGAGCACTACTTGTCAGGAAGTGACGAAACGAAAAGAAAGTTTTAGTTTATGTTCCTGCCAAAAAAAACAAAACAAGTATGGCTGATGACTCGAGCGTGTTAACCCAAACATGAGTAATAAAAGAGCTTCATTCCTTATAAAAAATTTACAGAATTGACGGACAAACCTAAAAAATAGCTTTTTGGTGTATCCGGTGTACAAAAGAAAAAAAAAGTGTTGGTAAGCTAGGTTTTAAATAAAGTTACAAAATAAATTTTTGAGCGAAGTTTTGCATTGCTGGATCAAATTTTGAAGCTTGTGACTTTGTGATTTAGTTGGCTATTTCGAAGTTCAAGTTATGCGTCCTTGATATTGCTTAATTTGTGGAAATTTCCGATGACTTCGTGTTCTCTTTGGTGGCAGCCACATACTGTTCAGCGTCAACTGGTTTTCATTAACTGCAGCAAACTAAACTCCGCCTTAGCCCGGTTGAGAAAGGGGGAGGGTTGGGCTTAGGGCTAGAAAACCACTAGCTACAGAAACACCAAACAGCGAATCAACAGAAGTCACGGACCTGGGAGAGGACGTTCCTCCAGCTGGAAGGTTTATGACGCCATGTCGGGGAAGCCAAAGTCATCTGGAAGCTGACAGGCCAAAGACCATCATCTCTACCAGGACCACCACCACCATTGGTACATGGCCAAGCAGATGGGCAAGACGTGTGGACAGTTGGAGGGACTCGCCCAGAACCGAGATGCCTAGAGGAAGCTGGTTGGTGGCCTATGCCCCAGAAGGGACCACAGGCAGAGACACATAAAGAATACATAAAGATAATCTTACAAGATAAATTACTCTTTATATCTGATGAATGATATAACCGTAAATTATGGGCTTTGGTCCTTACGTAATATTATCAAGAGTGTTCTCAAACCGTGTTCAATAGGCGGATACATCTAGATCGCAATTTATAACTATACAAGAACCCTTGGGTCGGTTTTAACCGTGTGAAAAATTATTGAAACCCGAATAGGCAGCCGTTGCAGTTCCCACATCCTGCTAACATCTTTACATTTGAGTCGCGTGCCCAATACTCGGGCGCTTGGCATTGTCGTTGCGTCGCCGGTGCCGCGGCTCAATTAGCAGGCGTGCGGCGCTGTTATTGGGAACATTTTGTTGTTTCTTTTGGCGGGCAATTAAAACCGAGAAGCTTCATTAACGAGATGTCAACCTGGGTCAAGCATTTCCCACGGCGGCCCCTGGGAGTCGTTTAGGAAGTGTGCTACGTGTTGCTACGTGTGCTACGTGTTGCTACCGATCAATCAATGAAGTCTCTTTAGAGAGGAAAAATCTCTTTTCAAAAGAAAAATTCATTTAAAGACAGAAGGTTGGGTGCAGTGCGGAGAAAGAGAGTCACAGAGAGAATGAAAGAAATAAGACTCTTTATTAAGGGGAGGGTTCGGGGGTTGGGGGTGACGAGTTCAGTGAGGCTCGAATTTACGGGCCGTTCAAATTGAACATGATGCTCGAAGTTACGGGCCATTCAAATTGAACATGATGCTCGAAGTTACGGGCCGTTCAAATTTTACGTAATAGATACTAGAATTTGCGGTCCAAAGGAAAGTATCTGGGAGCGTATACTTGGGGGCCGTTCTATTATTTTTATAAGTTGAGGGGAAAAAAAGGGAGGGGTCCATGACAAAATAAACGTAGCATGAGGAGATGAATCAACTGGTGTGGAGTCTGTGGGTAATGCTAGTCATCGTATATTTATTGTTAACTTTTATTTCTGATGTCCGAGTTAATTAAAAATCGATGACAACCTTAAACCTTATGAAATCCATTAAAGGAAGACAACTCTTAGGTATTAAATTGTCAGGTACAAAGTTAATTCTAACAGAAAAAAATTGTATGACAATAATAATTAGAAGAAGAATGAGGATACATATTAATCAATGTAAAAGTACTTATTAGATTAAAAAAAAATTTTTGTTATTTATTTTAATATATTCCATTATTAGTACGGTATGTAATAATCTATTTACTTGTTAAGATATATGAATTATTTTTATAAATAAACAGTAAATATATGACTCCATTAGATATAGGAATAGAAAATAGATCAAAAGTATGGAAAGGGCACCTATTATTATTATCAATTTCTAACAATCAAAATTTGATGAACAAAACAAGAAGCTGCGTCATTGAATATGCGTGGCATTTGAAACTCGCGCCCAGAGAGCAGCGATAAGGCCGCCCATGGGCACACATCATGAGTATGAACAACTAAACGAATAAAAAAAATCACCTACCACAATTGATGGACAATGATTTCATCAAAGATCACAGTGCGATCAACCTTTAGTTTCGGTGGAAATAATCCAGTAATTCAATATCAATAAGAAAAATCACATGTTAACACTCGTTCTATGGAACACCACAATTCACATAGATCCAGGTCCAAACAGCTCAGTAGAACATTTGTGATACCAACGAAAGTCAAACATTTACTAAAGGCCAATGCACTACAGTATACTGACACTGCATCAGCCCAAACAATGTACAATCTGTGACTTACACACGCGTAATGACAATATTGAACAACACAGAACACGCGAGAGATAAGGGGGTCATAATGAAACCAATGCAATGCAGACACATATGCAAGACAGCGTCCAATCATGCTAAATAACTGCATCATGACTCATCCATTGTTCGAACTCAATAACCGAAGTGATGGTCGAGTGCTTGGTAGGGTCGTAAATACTCGACACTTGTCAAACAAAGTCACTGCAGTCTACATTCAAGAGCTGGATATATACTAAATATAGGCCATAACATTTATATACGATACAGTCCTCAAGAAAGAGAGAGAGAGAGAGGGAAAGTGAGAGAAAGAGAGAAAAGAAAGAGAGAAAGAGGAAAAACAGAGAGAAAAAGAGAAAGAGAAAAAGACATTTTTTAATAGGGGAGATACAAAATAGAGAATGAGTATGAGAAAAATGGAGAGAGAGAGAGAGAGAGAAGCAGTAAAAATGAGTCAGAGAGAAAGGAAGAGAAAAAAAAGGGGTACGAGTGATGAGAGATGAGAAATAAGAGAAATGCCACCAAAAAAGAAGAAGAATCGATATGGAAAAAGACTGGGGAAATGCGAGACCCAGAGACAGTGGTGGGTACAACTAGTGCATGGCTCAGATTACATCACAACTTTAAAAACCAATGTAGACTTCATGCAGTGTTAATCACGACAGCCTTCAACCTTCCTCAGGCCGGTTACATTCCACAACGTCTTCATCAGGAGGCCGTCTCTCCGATAGCTAAACTACCACAGGGCCTTTCGTTCCCTGCGACACTGGCAGGCCATGGACAGACCCAGGAAACACAAAACCAGGCCTCGAACTCAGGACCTGTGTTTGGCGGATGTAAGCACTAGCATAAGCAGATCCACATCTATTTCAACAAAAAAAACACAAACTGCATCAGAAACATTATTTACCTATCTGACATCGTGATGAAGATGACGCTAACAAGAAAGGAAAGAGGTGGGAAGCCATTAAAAAACTAGCAAGAGACAGTGGAGAGTGGCGTGTTTTTACTGAGACCCGATGTTCCACGAGGAACGCAAAGGAAAGGAGATGATGAAGACATCGTGAGCAGTGTCACATAAAGCCGACCAAGTATTTGTAGACCCCCCCTCCCTCACTATCTACCCCTCTTTCTTTCTCTTTCTCTATAGCTCTCTTTCTCTCTCACATACTCTCGCTATTCGCTCTACTCTCTAGATCTAAGACTATTCATTTCCAAACATCAGATTAAATGTCGTTAATGAAATAAAAACAAATGTCAGCAATATCACTGGAACTATTCCAATTTTTAAAACCAATACAAAAAAAATAATACAAAATGACCTTCACATTCACACTCACCAACTCACACACACACACACAAATACCACAATCGTTCACTAGTGACTTCTAGCGGAAGCAGGGCTTGTTAAACCGGTGACTATAATTATTGAGCGAACCACCCTACCCTCGTCTCATACACCCCCCCCCCCCTCTCTGTTTCCTCAGCCCTGTGGGTGACTTGAATCACCCTCTTCAAAATCCTCTTTCAAATCCAACACTCCCGAGGCGACTTAAGAGGATAAACTGGACGAGGAAGGACTGGATGCAAGAACTGGGGAGGGCCAAGGCTGAACGATAAACAGATAGTGTCGCAGGAAGTTATAGAAAAGTGGGCGCCCTCCCCCTCTCCCCTACAATAGCACCTAAAACAGTCTGGACTAATTAGATAGTGATGTTAAGAGTAAAGGGCCCGTGGGGAGAGAGAACCGTAAATCATGCCGCCCCTCCCTTTCACTAACTAGCCCCTTCCCCCAATCCCTGAAAATGATCGTCCCCCGCTGCATTTCAGAACGCAACTACTGTGAGACGAGTGAGTGACAAGATAGCAGCCAGGAGTTAGCGTTAGATTATGGGATAACGTGGCGCGATACTGCCTCTTATCTTAAAGAGACTTGCACAACGATAAGTGTCACATAGCATCAAACTAAACACCAGAGGTTCTCAACTTCTTCAAATTTGTTTTTAGCCCCATATATAATCACATTCGGACCTTCCTTCAAAAAAAAGATGGTGGGACATGTGGCTAAGAGGCCGGAACCGCTTGACAACGGCTTGGCTACCAAACAAGAGAGGTCGAGTACGGATCCCGACTCCAGCGCCTAAAGACAGAACTGAACTATTCTTACAGACACCTCCTTCCCTGATTCACAAAATAGATTGGATCATCGCGTACTGAGAATATTATAAGCATGAAAGATGGGTTGTTTTTTTTAAAAAGCAATTAAAAAAATATTTCCTCCTAGCTTGAACCTCCTGAAGGGGAAAGCAGCAGGAAGGATTTGAACTCGGGACCAACAGTCAGAAGCCCATACAACACACCAGGGTGCCTTCCGTTTACAGAGCTTGTAATTCATATTGGAGAACGTAAAAATATATTCGTGTAAATTCAAAGATTTCACCACAATGACTTTTACTAGAAGACCAGCTCACACAACAAAACTTTGAGATCACCCCACAGCAATCGGCATACCAGAGAGCACCAAAGAGAAGATAACTCCACAGAACGATCAGACGAGTAAAAAAAAAATAGAATTGTAATCGACCTCCAACTAACAACACATTTTAGTGAGTATAATAGAAACAGATAATATGGGTCACGTCTTTACACTAAAATTAAGCGATTTTCTCAAAGCTCAAAGGCTTTGCACCCATTACAAAGGGAAAAACACACTAACCAACCAACTGATTACCGAATACAACTGAATTCCATAAGAAACAAAATACAATTTCAGGAATTAAAGTATATCTATTTCTATTCAGAAATATGAAGGAAATAAAAAATTTAAAAGGAAAACTGAAGAAGGTCCAAACAGCATGTACATACACAAGTACGCAGACTCAAAACACACAAAACTGTGTAAATCAATCATTAAGATGGCATCATAGGAAGGGCTTTAACTCTGTTCTTTAAAAAAAAAAACGTATTGGCGATTATCTTTCCCTGTTTAACAATGCATGCAAACGAGAGTAAGCAGTAATAATGATCCAATAAAAAAAAAAAGGTCAAGTTAAAAATAGTTTCAGCATTGAGGACCATTACTTACAAAATTAAAAAAAAAAAATATATATATATTTGAAAACGGATATTATATTCTAGTCTCACATTTCATGCCTAATGCAGATGATACTGTATTCAACATCCCTTGTAGAAAGCGATAGTACTTATAAAGCACATGATCCTTAATCCTAGATACAGAAAGCATTAACAAAGTCTACACTTCTTGTGAGCTGGCGTTATAATCACATGGAACAGAGACCTAGGTTTCCAAAAACTTGTGCACATCTGCCCTGCCTCCCTGTGTTAGTCCAGTGTGAGTAAGCAGCACACCGAGTGAGTACTAGACATGCACGTGGGTGACAGAACGTGGGAACAAGCATGGAGGATGCTGCCAACATTCCAATGCCTCCCCTCCCGTCACAAACCACATTTTTTTCCCGTTCTACTTTATGTTCATTTCCTTAGTTTTTTGTTTTGTTTTGAAATCCAGGTGCCGTGGGAAAAACAAAATGTGTTGTACAGGTACGAGGGTATCTGATGCAACACGCTTTGTGTGTGAGTGTTTTTGAAATTGACGTCATCCTCGGCAGGTCTGACCAATCCATTTGAATCTTACGTTTTCCTTCAACTTGTGTGTGGAACAAGGCTGCTTTGTGGTTCGAGGCTTCTTTCTTTCAGCAATGTCTTTTTACTAGCATGATGGCTTCTTCATCTTACGCTCCATTTCTCAATCTCTTTATCCTTTAATCTCTCTCTTCTCTTTCATTTTTTCTCACTCTGTTTTATTCTCTTCTCTCTCACGCTCTATGGCAGTGCTTCCCAAAATGTGTTCCGCTGAACCTTAGTGTTCCGCTAGGCCTGAATATGTATTACTAGTAGGTTACCACATGAACTAATCTCTCTAAAAAAAAAAAAAAGCAAAGTTTTCGGCTAAATACTCATAATATGCAAAGTTTTCCATTAAGGAAAGTGTTTTGGAAACATGGTTTAAGTCTAAAGCACTATTTCTCCCGTCAGCTTTAGATCACTCCTCCTCTCTCCTCTTTCTATACTCTTTTTCGTTCTTATTCTTTCTCTATCATTCATTCTTTCTCCCCCTTCAATCTCCTATCCACGCCCTTCTACCATTCATTTTCCTCCCCGTTCCCTTTACCCCTAATCCTTTCCATCACTACAGACAGATCTAGTCCTCATGCCAGCTCCATCCATAAATGTATTCCTACGCTTGCCTCATACCAGCTCCATCTATAAATGTATTCCTACGCTTGCCTCTACCAATAACTGAGCCCTGCTGACAAATCGTTTCCGTCTGGAACTATCTAATTACGCATGCGGTTAACGTCTATTAAAAGAAAAACAGACAAACAGACAAAGAAAATAAAAAAGAAAAAAACAGAAAAAAAAAATAATAAAATAACACTGATCGATAAGCTGTATTTTGATTGGCTGACACCGGCATGACGGCATGTCACGTGACCAGCACATATTAATCTATTTCTGGAAACTCGTAGAATCATCTACAAATATAGATTTGCGTGAGAGGTCACGATGCGGGCGGTACCAGAGAGAAGATGGGTTGGATGCAATAAAACAGCGGTTCTCAAGGTATTAAAATAACATAGAACCGTCAATAAAATAATAATAAAATCCAATTAAACCAGCCGTTTGTAAATTTAAAATGCTCCTCACAACTTAAGGCTTCTAAATTATTTGTTAGCTCCTTTAAGCCTCCTTTAGTCGTAGATCGACTCTGGTCCATCCATTTCTTACTCCAAATGCTTGGACAGATTTGTGCAAGTGCTCCTTCTTCCCTAGTGCTATTAGAAAATGGAATGGGTTGCCTGAGTCAGCCAGGGAAACCCAACGACTTGGCAGAGTTTAAAAACATGGATTCACATGCATGACAAGATTGAACTGGGGACACGCGTAGGACGTAATCCTCTTCTCTTTGGAAGTAACGTCTGAAACTTATATTAGCTGTGGTCAGAATGTTGTCGCCCACACACTTAAAAGATACACGCGAATCAGGTTCGAGTCCTGATAGAGAAAATGATTTCTTTTTTAGCTTGGGCTGAAATATTTGAGAATGTAAACAGTTTTTTTTTTAAAAGTGATCGAATCATCTGAAGATCCACACACACACACACACGAACACACGCGCGCGCGCACAAACACACACACACATAATTCTTCATCTTTTTTTTTTCAAATACATTTCAAAATCAGGAATGATACACTAACCGAGCAAGAATCGGAATTAAAATCTGCAAACAGAATCAATATTATAATCCTGGAAAACATAAAGATAGATTTAAGGAAACTTTAATTAATCACCGAATGTATTACGCTAGCTTATCCCTGTGTTACAGAATCAGTGTTCTGATCTATAATTAACAGCGGGAATTCTTGGAGATTCTCAAACCTAGTCATTCCCCGTTATCTCCTCTTTGTTCGTATCTTGATTTTAAAGTTAATTCTACAGTTCTATAAAAGTGAAAAATTATTATTTCGTTTGAAAAATCAATAGCTTCCGAATTAAGTCGTCTTCCACAGGACATTCTGTATGGCAATATAACAGAAGGCAGGACAGCCACTGGTCGCCCACTTTTACGGTATACGGATGTATGCAAACGCGACATGAAGCTCTTCAAAATTGACACTAGCAGCTGGAAAAAAGTGGCACTGGAGAGCGAGCAAAAGGAAGGGTCACGGATTGCAGATGTCGTACACATCAGAAGCAGAAGGGTGAAAATGCAACGGCGTCTGGTGATTACATATGCCCAACCTGCGACCGCAGCTATGTATCACAAGAAGTTGCAAAGGGAAAAGATTGTCTCTCGGGCGTGAAATGCCACAGAGACAGGGATAGTGTATACACCTGTCACAGTCTCAGTTGACATTGCATGATTTTATGTTCACGTCATGTTAAGAGTTTAAAAGACACGTGAAATTCCTGATGTAGAAAACAGGAAGTAGAATGAATAAAGTTGACTTTGAGTTCAGTCAAGTCAAGTTAGTAAGGTCTTGCTCCCGGTCCTAGAAGGTTGGACGTTGCTTCATGGACTGGTGTATAATATATGTATATAGCATGAAAGTCGATGGACTGGTGATTGTTGATTAATAATATTTGAGAGTTGATTCCATTATGTGCTTATTGAATACTGAAGTATTATTCGTATTTCAAGGGATATCTATAGTTGGAGCTCCAGTGTCACTAGTAGTAATTATTCTTATTGTTACCCGCTGAGATGCGGACGTGATTTGTAACTAACATATATTGGATACATTTGATACCGCTGTTATGCGGATAGGATTGTTTATTATTTCTTGACTTGTAGCACTAACAAGGAGTGCAGTATTATTATTATGTTGTAAAATAAACTTCATATTTGTCTGCTGAAACGGACTTAAGTCAGTTTATAGTATTTGTCATGTCACGTGTCAAGAGTACTTCGGGAAGCAAGAACCCAGCATTACACGACATTCGCATTCATTCTTCAACATTACACTATTTAACCATCATTTACAACACCTAAAATCAGGATTTCTATGGATGCCTCCGTTTTATAAGTTAAGTACGTCACGCATTTGAGTAAAGGAAATGTTAGAGTATGAGAGAGAGAGAGAGAGTGACATATGTACATACACATACTCATACTTCCACAGACACACACATACACAAACACATAAAGTATTCGTACACACGTTGCTGCTAATGGTTGACGACTTACATCCACCAAACTCCTAGTAGACTAAACTAAACCGCCGTAAGCGGAATTATTATTTAACTTATGAAACTTGAAATAACTTTGTGAACAAATCTCAATATAACATATTTTTATTTTACCATATAGACAAACTTAACTTGAGATGAAATAAGCTGATTATTTAAACAATTCTAATGCACTATAAAAACACGTCTGTACACTCTGGCATACTGGAGTCGTCCTGCGTACTTAACACAGCTTACGACAGCGCCGCTTATCTTGCATCATTCTACAAGACTAACATTAAATTAATGCTCTCTCTCTCTCTTGACACAACTTATGATAAATATTCCCTTTCTTCATAATCACATTGGAAACACACAGCCAACAAAATAATATGCTTACGGCAGTTTAGTTTAATCTAGATAAGATAAGATAAGATAACGTTTTGTTGGTCCAACAAAATGGAAATTCAGTTTGAACACAAGTGACCACCTCAGTGTAACACCAGCAGTTTGGCGCTGTAAAACGGCAACCCACAACAATAATGTGTGTACGAATATTTTATTTGTTTGTGTATGTATAACTGCCTGGTCATGCGGTATGCGCGCTGGACTGTCGTTCGGACCCCTCAATGGTCGCAGGTTCATACACTGTCTGCTGCCATCCCCCGTCGTCCTGCGGGATATTTGGACAAGTAAATTATCTTCAACTGTGAAAGAACACCGGAAACGTGTAAAGCATTTTATATTTTAAAAAAAACTCCAAACAAAAACCAAAAAAACACACACCTAAATAACAACTATAAAGATAGGGTACTAGTTAATGCCATGCAGCTGATTCTAAGCATGTGTCCATATCCAAAAACACGTAAAACTAACGCCAAGCGATTAGTTGTATTGCGTTATTAATGTTTAATTTGGAATAAACATTAACAGACGTCTTTGAAAACAAACTTGTATATAATTGTTTTTGTAAATACATACAACTTGAAAGTAGGTAGAAATATCAATGAAATGATAATTGAAACAATATGTAACTCATTACGTCTTTTCTGTCTTATATGTCTTGGCAGTCTAATCAGTCTTCATCTTCCACATCAGAATTTATTTAAAACACGACAAGCCACCATGTGGTTTCATCAGAAACTCTTCAGTCAACACAACCAAAACATCCGAACACTTTTTTTTTTTCTCCTTATGGTTACACCAGAAACAGGTACATTCATTTCAAAACAACACTAAACTAGAAGATTTCCAAGCTAAGTTCTAAATAGTTTGATGTAACTGAGGTTTCCGTAGCAATAGTTTAGGGATGCGAGAATGCTAGCCACGCCATTTTTAGCTGGACCCGCAAGATTCCCCGCCGAAAATAGTGACTATCCGTGATTGAGTTAAAATAGAAAAATAGAATAACGAAAGTGCGAATTTTCCGAGTGACTTGACACAGTGACGTCACTAGGGGGGTGTGTGTGTGTGGGGGGGGGTGACACCCTAAGTTTACCGCATAGATTGACACAGACCCCAGTGACGCCACTGACTTCACAGTCTCAGCTGTGACTTCGTAAGCATGCTATGCACCATATAAAAGCAGAACTAGAGTACAATTAGTACTGACAGAAGGAGGTGAAGAAAATATATTTAAAAAAAACAACAAATAAACTTTAACGAGGACCTCTGACTTGGAAGCACCAACAAACAGGCCTTGGCTACACCCTAAATAGTCTTTAAAAGTCAGCGGAGTTTACATTTACAACCCGTGGTCACATGCATGACAACCACTCAGCTGTGACCGATAGCAGACCGTAGCTCGGATCCATCCTTTGCGGGTTCATTGTGCAGTGAATACACAGCTTTCTAATGTACGGATAGCAGCGAGCTATGGGCCGATGTGACCCGCCGGCCGTATGTTGGGTATCACTTCTGTGACACTTACATCTTTATTAATTTATAAGAACGATTTAAAACGTGACAATGTTAACAGTGCATGCCTGTTATTTGAAACTGGCGCATTATATGTGCAGAAGGAAGAATGTCGTATGTAGGTCACGTGAGCACACGGTACTAATAATCGCCTGTAAGTCAACAAAGAATTTTCCGACACGCTATGACCCAGATAGTCTAAGTTGACCTCACGAGAACCCTGACTCTTACGACTTTTGTCACGTGACGTGAGTCAGGCTCTGGTGGGGAAAGGGTGGGTTGGGCGGGTGTAACTGTGCGCAGCGCAACAAAGGCCACGACACCGGAAGTGAGGTAACAGTTTCCCAGGTAAGGGGGGGGGTGCCTAGCCAGAGCGCGTGCGCCGTGTGAGACCGTGAGTAACGGTGAGACTGTAATATGAGTGAGCCCCTCATCTCCCTCCCCCACACACACCGCCCCAGTCTCTCTGCCTCACCGTTACACGTCTGCTGCATGCAGTCTGGAAGCGTGCGCAATCATGCGTGAAGGAAACCCAGAATGATAAAACAAAAAGCAGAATCAAAACACAAACACACAGACACACACACACAGACACAGACACAAGATAAAATTTTCATGGTGATAGTTCGATAAGCCCAGAAGACTCCAGAAAATTACGTTAATTTCCAGATATTTCAAAATAAAAGCACAAACCTTTATTATCAATTTCAAAATGTTTTATACTTTGACAATTTTGGTTATGAATCAGTTTTCAAGAACGTTGGGGGGAGATGGGAGAGGGGGGGGGGGTGGCAGCGGGCAAGGTTTGAACCCGGCACCAACGAGACGACAGTTGTTTTTCATGCTTCAATCCAGGAAGAGATGTCTGGGGGTGGGGGGGGGAGGCATGATTGTTTACTTAAGAAACCATTCCTTTACGAAGAGACACACAACCCATAGGAAAAGGGCGGCGCCTGTTGCAAGCCGTCCCGACACGACCAACATACAATATTGGGTCTAAGAATATCTTATCTTATCTTGTATAATACAGACGTAACTTCAAAAAAAAAAATCCTTACGTCCTACGCGTCATGCATTTAGTCATGCATATTAACCAATGACTTAAATTCTGGCATAAAACAAAACACGTGATCTAGAAGCTAAAAATAGGGACCAGTGAAACTAGCCCTTGTGAAGCATCACCAGAGAATGTACTTGAGGCTCTATGGAGTAACCCTCAAAAGACACTGGCCCCAAAACATCTCTATAGAACACAAACTTTATGGAGCGGCTGACTGATCTGAAAAGCACTGCGTGGATAATCTCAAGATATCTGCAATTTTCTAGAATCATCTTCACTCTCGCTCTTGGCGTAGTTCAACTCAGATAGAGGATTACTCGTCTGAACCCTCCAACACAAAGACGAGAAGAAAGAAGAAGAAAACAGTCGCGCAGAGGCCGGACTGCAAATCGAGTGGTTCCCAATAGTGTCAGCGTCATCGACACCAAAAGCGCCATCCATGGACGCCAGAAAAGTCATTGAACATAATTCCCTCAGGGCATAATAACCTAGTTGATGTTTTTAGTTCACTATACATAGATCTGTTGATTACAAGGCAGGCCCTAAAACGCCAAAGGAAAGAGGAAGAGGGGACGGCCCAGGAATACATGGCGCCGCGATATGGAATCAGATGGACAAGACATGAGGACAGATGGAGAGACTCGCCCAGAACCGAGGAAAATGGTTGGTTGACCTATGATCCAGACCGGACGATAGATATATAGATCTCAGAACTCAGTGACATAATGCCTAATAAAGACGATGCGCCATTCGAAAAAAAAATATTTTTCCTGAGCAAAACAATATTCATTGAAAACCTGCATTCGAAAGAATGGGAGACGCGCTGGCTGAGCGGTAAAGCGCTTGGATTCCGAACAGTGGGTCCCGGGTTCGAATCCTGGTAAAGACTGGAATCCTTGGGCGCCCCTACCCAGCTGTAATTGGTACCTGACATTAGTTGGGAAAAAGTAAAGGCGGTTGGTCGTTGTGCTGGCCACATGACACCCTCGTTAACCGTAGGCCACGGAAACATGCCCTATAGACCCCAAGGTCTGAAAGGGGAACTTTACCTTTTATTAAAAAGAATGCATAATTTGAACATTATAATATTGATATATATTTTTGTCAAATAGTTCATGTTCGCATCCCCCCCACACACACACAATAACGGTAAACAAACTAGGACGTCTTAACATCAGTCTTCAAACTGTTATGGCGCATTTCGTCTCCATAGCAACGAAGAACTCCGAGATCGGAAATAGCATTTACTTAACTACCAGCGGCATCATCAGGTCGTTACAGTGATGGAGAAAGTAATTATTGTCAATATACTTAGAGAGTGCACTCAGGCGTATCCATTAATCTATGTCTCTCTGTGTAGTGTTGTGTTCTAGCTAGGCGCATGTCTAGTCCTGTGTTCTAAGCGCATGTCTAATCCTGTGTTCTAGGCGCATGCCTAGTCCTGTGTTCTATGCCCATGTATAGTGCTTTTTTTTTCAGGAGCATGTCTAGTCCTGTCTTATAAGCTAATGTCAAGTGCAGTGTTCTAGGCGCATGTCTAGTTTTGCGTTCTAGACCCACATCTAGTCCTGCTTTCTCCCGGGTACGCCGTTCTGCCTCATCGTGGCACCCGGGTGGAAACGGTCACTTGAGGGGGTATGTAGGCTAAATGAATGGCGAAACAGGATCCCCGTGGGGATGCCCACGGGTAGACGAGAGTCCACCTCTTGCACGGGCGGGGTTGCAAAAAAGTCCCCACAAACCTGTCACACATCCATGCGCTGTCCCTCAAGTGACCGTTACATTAAATGGCGAGTCCCCCACGGCTAGCTTGGTACAATGAAGGAAAATGGCAGAAGATCCCGGTGCCTTCGGCCGTGTCTAGCCCATGCGTTGAGGGCCAAATGCATCGGAAACAGCAATGCTTTACATAGGCATTGTCTAGGGTCTCTCCCAAACAGAACTGTGTTCTCACAGGTTTGTTTGTTTTTTACTGGTTGGCGTCAAAACAGTTTTTTTTTTAAACTTAGGGCTCGAAGAGCCTGTGGCTCAGCCCTTAAACGAACAATAAGTCCTGCGTTCTAGACCCACGTCTAGTCCTGGGTTCTAGGCGCACGTATAGTGTTGTGTTTTATGCGCATGTCTAGTATTGTGTTCTATGCGCATGTCTAGTGTTGTGTTCTATGTGATTGTAGGCCCTATAGTCCTGTGATCTAGGCGCTAATTGTGCTCATGTTGACCTAAGAAGGAGCTTATACACCTTGCAGTTGGTGAAGTTAAATAGTATGTAGAGTAAATTTATCCCTTTAAGAGCTTGCAACCTATAGGGCAGGGGGTCTGTAGGGTCTACGAGAACACAACCACCAACCGCCGTTGACCAACGCCAAGTACGTATTTTAAGTTGGACGGACTCAGGAAATCTTGAAAAATCTTGAAATTCAAATTCCTTCAATGAGATTTGAGCCCGGGACATCCCGGTTCGGAAATCAAGCGCTTCAATACTCAGCCACCTCGTCAAATTTAAGCTTTAGTGTTACCCTAAGCAAATACAAAAAAATGTGCAACCAGATTATCTAAACTTTTATTCAGAAAGATTAGAACCAATTAGAAAGCATGAAGTGAAGATCGTTTAGTTTCGACCGTTTGATTTAACGCAATGTGCACAGTAGCATTAGATTGATGGTAAATGTGCATGGACTTCAAGTCTGGACTTTTAAAGAGCTTGGTCAATTTCGCTTGTAAACTGAGCCTCGGGCAAAAGAGACTAAACGGGTGAGAAAAAAAGAAAAAAAGAAAGAAAGAAAGAAACAGAATGTTACAGACAGGTAATGAGCCATAAAGAGAACATTTAGAAAAATAAATCTGGGAAAATGTGGCGGAGGAACAGAAGAGCCACAGAGAAAGAAAAAGGAGAAAAATTACATATTTATACACACACACACACACACACACACACAGAGAGAGAGAGAGAGAGAGAAAGAGAGTACAAATCTGGAGAGATATGGTGAAGATGATGTGAAAGATTGTGGTCGAGAAACAAAAGAGAGAGAGAAAGGGAGAGAGGGAGAAAGATCGCATGAACTATTGAGTGATTATAGACTGCATAGCTGTAAATGCCGAAGAAACTATCAAAGAAAACTGCTGGACACCAAACAGAAAATCAGCTATGTCTGCAGCCTTAGGGTTAACTGAGCTGAGATCTCCACAGGGATCCTAACAATCTCATTGGCTCAGCTGCCAATGTCCTGGAGACCTGCCAAGTTTCACAAGCCTGTCCACTGGACGAATAAAGAAATATCTTAAACTAACGCTGTAGGCAAAGACCCTGCTTAAATCTCCCGCCTTTTTTTTTTTCGATTCAATCCGAAACATTATATTGGTCGATACCATAATACGTTATTACGTAAAAATGTTGTGCTTCTCTGTTTCCCAGAATGCATCGCCCAATCTTTTATATCGACATCATCATATCATTAACAATCTTTTTATTTTGGTGCATAGGTCTACGCAGGAACTGTGTTGGCATCACAACGCTCAATGTCATTTCGACCTCCGAAAAGTCCAGGCACGCTCTGGTTAATGAATCAAGTTCCACATATGCGTATAATTTTATTCAAAATTTCGCTATGGCATCCGCGACACGAACTCACACCATATGCCGAACGCTTCGATGCTCTTTCACGATGAAGATCCCATACCTATTATTAAATGCAAATCAAACTGACTGGAATATCAGTATTGCGGTGTACCCATTATGCTTATTAGGTCAAGGCAATTTAAATAATGAATGACATCTCAACACGCTTGCTTCTGTATGCCTTCCCTTTGCTGACAGCATTGAGCCAATCAGAAATAGCGTAGGGAATGAATGTAGAAGAAAGTAACTGTAATGGAGCACTTAGCCAGCTGTTAAAAACGTAACGATTGGTCGAAACTAAAAGCTGACGTAATCGTTCGCCCTGTTGTGTGCATTCCTTTTTTTTTCTTTTTTTTTATTGAAACAATTCTGTTGCGCTTTGTTGCACCTAATATAGTTGCACCGAGATAGCATTACTGTGTTGTAAGAAGAATTGGGCACGGAAGTAAACTTTACTGGGGAGAATATTTGTTCTGTGGGCAAATAAAGATGGATTGGATGTTTGTTTAAAGTTCTGAGGATACAGATAAACTTACAGATTAACTTCAATAAGAGTTGTTGTTGTTTTTTTTTTAAAGAAAATATGCTAGGGATAAAGTTCACGAGGTGAAAGGTCAATAACTTAGTGGAGTCTATAATGCTGTGAAGTAACACATGCGATGGTGGTTGGGTCATGTCAAGCTAAGAGAGTCCAGACTAAGTGAGTCCAGGTCTCATAATGAACACAACCCGGCCTCTTTTCTAGCGTGTTACTTATTGTCAGTGTGGCAAATACACAAATCGAGCATTCCACTCCATCCTAAAGAAATGAAGAAACTAACAGTGAATAGAATAAACGTGAAATGGACAAGCTCTCATCCGAATCACAAGATGAACGACGCCTACTACCAGCTTTGGCGACATGATCAACATCTACTTTTTCGCCTCACAACAGGCCACTGAATATCGTGACTAGAGAAATTTGTCCTTATGAAGTGTCACCAGATAATGCCGACCATGTTCTTCAAAACTGCATTCTGCAGCAAGAGGTCCAAACAAGACACTGACCTCATAACAAACTTACAGAAGAGAAACTAAATAAAGAGCCAGGAGAACTGGCTGGTCTGGAAACCACTGTGCAGTTCATCTTGGCTATTGGTCTAGTCATCTGAACCTGACCACATAGTCACGAGAACGAAGACGAACGAGTCGCAGGGGTGGGTGTGCGATAGAGACTTTTCACATTAGATGTTCTATTCGAAACAACGTCATGACGCCAAATTAAAAGGTCGTGACCTCCGTGTCGAAGGTGCCGAGCTAATCAACTCTTCAAATTTTCTGTATACCGGATACACCAAACTGCTAGCTATTTACAGCTTTCCTTCGTTTTCGAAAATCCCCAAATCTTTCGAACATCTTTACAATGTACAAAACTTTACGTACAAAAACAGTCTTTCAAAGGCCCCACCATAACTCTCCGTCTCACGGTGTGAGAATCGCTGGTACAAGAGTTTTTTTTTTCCCAGAGAATGGGTCCATTTCATCTGTCTTGTATGTTCTGCTAAATATCTACCCCATACCCTTTTCCCCCCTCGCTACCCCACCCCCCCTTCTTTCTGTTGTCTCAATAGCCCATTTAGGGAGTGGTAGTCAGACATTAGTAATCAACGAACACAAGACATCTGGATATACAATTCCTTCCCGTCGTCCCCTGGGTGCAGCCATGCATAGCAAAACGAAAGAAGAATATTCCCTGGGACAATTGAAGCGGGAAAAGGAAATTAGGGGACAATCTGACGCATGTACACTCAGGGACATTTCATTTGAGCAAGATGGTTGGTTTACGTGGGCAGTCTCAGGGTTAAGTTTTCGGCGGGTCTCAATACGACGGTTCTCACATAGTAGGAGAGAGCTAAACATAATGGTTTTCAATGTAATAATTTTAATAAGGTAAAAAAAACTTTTTAAAAAGTTTTAGCGAAGGGCTTAGTTCTCTGCTTGTTTCTCGGGCTGTGCGACATTGTTGTCAAGGGGTCGCCCACCGCCAATTTAGTGCATTTCTCATATGAGAATTAATTATTACGACTACATTGATTAACTAATTGGTTAATTTTCTGATTGAGTAATTGTGCCAATTTTCATTCGACTAGATCCGAGAATGAGAAGATAGAGATGACACGACGTGACCGCCCAGCTCTAATGAGTACCTGGCATATTTGGGGACAAGTAAAGGCGGTTGGTCGTTTTGCTGGCCACATGACACCCTCGTTAACCGGGTTCACAGAAACAGAGGACATCATCTGCCTTATAGACCGGAAGTTCTGAAATGGAAACATTTTAACTAATACAAACTCATTGTAACCCTAACCATTTAACATTTAACGACCAATCCTATAACAAAAGTTCGTCTTTTAAAATGTATAAACTTGTAAACATATTTTAATACAAAATGTGGATTGGCAAAACATTATTAACAAATAACTTTCAGAAAAAAAAATAAAAAATTAAGTAACAATAGAAAGCTTAAACTTTTTTAAAACTTATTTGATAATACATCCACTATGTAAATTAGTGAGCAATGGTCTATTTCTTAACAATATAGGAATGTAACATTTAAAAACATTTCAATAGTCCAATGTTAAGCATTTAGATCTAGACTTAGAAGGCGATGCGCACAATGTTCTTCAACAGTCATTTATAAAAACTCTTGAATCAATCAAGCGTTACATTCGGAAATTCTCGAACGCGATAGTGATTTCAATATCGCGATAGTCTTTTCAAAGCCATGTAGGTAAATTAAAGTTCCTCTTGCGATCTAAAGGGCAGATGGTGTTAAGGTCATCTGTTTCTTTGTCCAACGGTTAACGAGAAGGGTGTCATGTGACCAGCACAACGGCCAACAGCCTTTACTTTCCCAAACTTAAGTGAGGTACTCAATAGAGTTGGATGACGTGGCACATAAGAAAAATAGGAGAGTTTGATGATGAAATGAGAGAGAGCCAGAGAGAGAGGGAAAGAGAGAGAGGGAAAGAGACGGAGAGAGAGGGGGAGGAGACAGAGAGAGAGGGAGACATAGAGAGAGGGACAGAGAGCCATGGAGAGAAGGAGAGATATAGAGAGCCAGGGAGAGCCATAGAGAGAGGGAGAAAGAGTCAGTGAGATAGAGCCTGAGAGAGCGAGACAGAGAAATAGAGCCAGAGAGAGAGAGCCAAAGAAATAGAGCTAGAGAGAGCCAGAGAAATAGAGCCAAAGAGAGAGAGAGAGGAAAAAAGAGAACCAGAGAGAGAGGAAAAAAGAGAACCAGAGAGAGCCATAGAGAGTGGTAGAGATAAAGCCAGAGAGCGCTACGGAGAGAGGGAGAGAGATATTGCCCGAGAGAGAATAGGAGAAACAAGTAAAAGTCAGGAGACAGAAAGAATGTAATACCCGATCGTCTTTGTCAATACTAACTTCTACAAACGAACTAAAGATGTTTGGATCAAGAACAATGGTTTACTCTGTCTCTATTCCATCACGTGCCGATACAAAGACCAATCATCACCAACATGCTAGTGTCGACAGATAAGTTACGTCCCTTTGTTTACACAACATCCTAATGAGCCCGAGGACACGTCCGCTAATTGTTGTCATTAATGTTCCATTTGAGGTCAAGCTATCATCAGAAGCAACAATTAAAACAAGACCGCATAGAAGAACTAGGGGCTGCGGTTCTAGTTAACAGGCAAAAACCAAGTCAGTGAATCTCAAAATCGGTATATGGGGTGCGTCGTGAAAAATGTATAATTAATAACACCAATAACGTAATTTATATTGGGAAGTCATAGCCACGGACAGCGAGAAAACATGGGCCTCAGCTCTGGAAGAAAAGCGTGCCATACGTAAATGGCCGGCGAAAGCCACCTTGACCTGCAATATATGTGGACGGGAGTGCCTCTCCGAAAAAGGGCTCCACAGCCATATGAAAAAGTGTTCGAGATAAACCGTAGTCGTTCTACGACTGAAGGAGGCCAATATATTTGAGATTTCCATACATGGCGGGAAAAAAAACATAAAATAAAATGTTTTTTGGTGTATCCGGTGTAAATAAAAACAACAACTAAATGACGTGTCGACAAGTATACGATATTTTTTGGTGCGCTTTTTAGCATTCCAGAATCAATTGTTTGAACCGTCTCTCTTTGCAGCAAGAAGAATTTAGACTTTAACTCTATGAATTCAGACTTGCTAGAAAAACGAATGGTTAACTAAGAACGAGCGTGAATAAAGAAGTATCAGGTGTCACGCATGGGTTAACATTTTAGTTTCATTTTTTTGGCAACAGTGACATTCATTTAGCTTCCTTAGCATTGTTTAGTTAATCGTGAAAATGCCCAATAACGCTGTTATACGTAGGATCAAGTCACTACGAGAATACATCAGACATGAAGCTAATCTAAAAAAAGTTTTAAACAGATAGGCTTTAATGTTCTTCTTGAGTGTATTGTAGCATGTTTGTCTGAGATCAACCTGAAGTGAGTTCCAAGCCTTTGGTCCGTGAACTGAAAAAAACCCGCAAGACCTGTCCGCTAATTGTTGTCATTAATGTTTTGAGAAACTAGAAGCGTTGAGATTAAGGTGCGCAGGGCACTCCGGGGGACATATGGAGTGATCAACGGATAAGTTTTGTTGTCTTAGATGTTTGCGACTCTTCGAAACTTGATTTGATTCCATTGCTTGCTGTTTGTTTAAAGTTGCAACAGTATGTCAACCAAATGTCCATTCCAAGTCATAATAGCCTTTCCATATGTCATATCTAAGTCATTTGGTTTCTGATTGTTCACTTCCTTAATTGTTCATTCAAGGAGGCAGACAGAAACAGAGACAGAAAGAGAAAGGGGAAAGAGAGAACGAAAAAAGTGACAGAGCGATAGACAGAAAGAGAGAGGGAAAGAGAGAGATAAAAAAGAGAATGATGTAGAGAGGGGGACAAGGAAAAAAGTGTCAGAGAGAGAGAGATAAAAAAGGGGGGGGGGGGAAGTAAGGGAAAAGATAGTCAAAGGAAGAGAAGAGAGACAAAGAGAAGAGAGATGAAGAGAAGAGAGATGAAGAGAAGAGAGATGAAGAGAAGAGAGATGAAGAGAAGAGAGACAAAGAGAAGAGAGATGAAGAGAAGAGAGATGAAGAGAAGAGAGATGAAGAGAAGAGAGACGAAGAGAAGAGACAAAGAGAAGAGAGACGAAGAGAAGAGAGATGAAGAGAAGAGAGATGAAGAGAGAAGAGACAAAGAGAAGAGAGACAAAGAGAAGAGAGACGAAGAGAAGAGAGATGAAGAGAGAAGAGACAAAGAGAAGAGAGACAAAGAGAAGAGAGACGAAGAGAAGAGAGATGAAGAGAGAAGAGACAAAGAGAAGAGAGACGAAGAGAAGAGAGATGAAGAGAAGAGAGATGAAGAGAGAAGAGACAAAGAGAAGAGAGACAAAGAGAAGAGAGACGAAGAGAAGAGAGATGAAGAGAGAAGAGACAAAGAGAAGAGAGACGAAGAGAAGAGAGATGAAGAGAAGAGAGTTGAAGAGAGAAGAGACAAAGAGAAGAGAGACGAAGAGAAGAGAGATGAAGAGAAGAGAGATGAAGAGAGAAGAGACAAAGAGAAGAGAGACGAAGAGAAGAGAGATGAAGAGAGAAGAGACAAAGAGAAGAGAGACGAAGAGAAGAGAGATGAAGAGAGAAGAGACAAAGAGAAGAGAGACGAAGAGAAGAGAGACGAAGAGAAGAGAGACGAAGAGAGAAGAGACAAAGAGAAGAGAGACAAAGAGAAGAGAGATGAAAAAAAAGACGACAGTTATGATGAAAAGTGAGAGTAAATAAGAGTCAGGGAGAATGAGGGAGAGATAGAGAGTGATGGAGAGAGTGAAGAAGAGACAAAAAAAAGAGAAAGAAGAAGAAAATAAAGAAAAGAAAAATAAAAGAAACATTGATCTGTAATAAAATTCGTCAATTTTATATCCACTCGCAGGAGCCAATGCTCGATCGCTTATTTTTAGTTCGTTCCGTTTGATGGTTGAACTTTGACCTAAACATAACCATCCACGTTGTTTCTTTAAAAAAAAAAAAAAAACACTTAACGAATGAAACCATTTTCTTTATGAAACGAAATTTGAAAAGGTCCTTCTGAGCGGAGCCCCAGTAGTGGCAGTGTGTAGTGTTGGAGAGTACGAGACTAGCATTAGGACGTGGTCCAGCCTTTTTTATGTCAACTGTTTGATGCCGGAAATGGGCCCGAAAAAATGTCATGCGACTAAAATGCTGGGTTTTCAAAGTTGGTTTGAAAACTGGGGGGAAAGGGAAAAGAAAGGAGGGTGGGTGGGTGGGGAGAGTGCTATGGCTGCAATCAAGTTACAAGTCAACATTGTCGGGATAAATGACTGAAAGATTTTAATTCCATGAACACTGACGACTGATGTTAAAGAAGAGATTTTTATAATTTGTAACCACCCAACCATCTCCCCCCCCCCTCCTTTTTGACATGTTAGTTTCAGACGATCCTTTTAGAGAAAAAAAATTGTTAAGTCCAAGCCGTTACACCCTAGCATTATCCTCTTGCAGGGTGTTAAGAGATGTTAGGCGCAAGTGTTCGAGGCGACAGTACGTAATTCACGACCAGTCCTCCCTTTATACTTTTACGTTTGTGCCAGCGCTCTAGGCAACATCAGCTCCAGCTTATCCCCCCAAACCCGAAAGTGGCTCCAGTGGATATTTTTGGTTTGTGACCTTTTGTCGCGGCTGTTTTCGCGCGACACGTTTTGGCGCAAGCCGTTTTTTTTTCGCAGGGGACGTTTTGGGGCGAGATATTCTGACTATAATTTAAGAAACGCGTAGCCCGAACGCCTGCGTCGATACGATCATCGCGCCAAAACGGTTTCGCCCAAAAAATGGCTGTGCCAAAAAGTCCTGCTTCGTGGCATTTTCATTTTGAAGAAAAATGAAAGGAAATATTTCTTTTATTTTGATTACAAGGGGCTTCATGAAACAGCGTAGGGCCTTATCAAGTGCAAATCCGGCCCTAGTTTTTATGTTACTTTTCGCCCTAACTAATCGTACAACAATATGGTCAACTTCTCTGGGCTACTTCTAACGTTCGTCGCCCACTAGTCACAATCCTTGACCCAATGCTAATTTTCTCAGCAGTGGACGCTCATATAAAATACAAAATGGTACATTGTGTTGCCACGGAGATACAACTTACATACACCAACTTCCGGATGCGTCATTATGACAACAGCTTTCTTTAAGTAATACCCATTATTTAATCCATTGTAAACGTCCCTTGAATACAAGACGACAGTTTCGTCCTACGCGTACCCTAGTGTCTATCTACTGGAGTAGGCCCCATATTCAAGTAAACTGGGTCAAACCTTGGCCCTAACACGTGATCAGGATGAGAGGTTTAAACTGCAATGGAAAGTGTCAATAAAAAAAAAAAAATTCCTAACTGTACACTTCCAGTAAGATAACGTCACATAGTTCAAAGATAACCCACTTGTGTTGTCCTTTTCCAGGTCAGTGCTATTCTTTATCTGTATTGTTTGATGATCTTCTCATAGCATTGTCACTGAGGTGTTGTTACTTGACTGGAGGATTCTCAAATTTAATTAAATCGGGATATCACAAATAAGTAAGGTAGAATCAAACAGAATGAAAGAAACAAAGAAGCTAATAGGTACAAATGGCTGATAAAGGATAGAATTATAAGTTCAATAAATATAAACAGCACTTCTCAATCTTCGGACTCGACTGCAAGCCTTATTATATGTATGCTTTTTTTTTTACCTTTACCTATTCCTTAGTCTGTTTGGACCGTTTGGGCACCATGCAAGATTTGTCGACCGTCTTTCTCCATTCCTCCCTGTCTTTTGCCTTAGAAAGCCCCTCTTTCAATGGCAGACCCGTCCATTCTTTTATCCTGTCTTCCTATGGCTTTCTCTGTCTGCCTCTTCTTTTTTTTTCCTGGTACTGTTCGCTGAAAGAAGGTCTTTGCGAGACCCGAAGACCTTGTAATATGGACATAGATTTTTAGGTTGCGTTTTTTACGATAGTTAGCAGGTTATCGTGGGGTCCAATGGCTGCAGTAACCCTGTCTCTAATCTCTTGGTTTGTCATGCGGTCTTTAAATGTGATACCTAGGGTCCTTCTGTAGCATCTCAATTCCATTGCTAAGATCCTCCTCTCTAGCTCTGCAGTCAGGGTCCAAAACTCACAAACATATATATGTTAGGTAGTGTTAAAATGATCCCTCAAATTAATTAATGATTTAACGCAATCCAAAGCCATAATACAACAATAGAGACTGTTACAGCAAGGTGAATTCTAGTGATACTTGGCCCTGATATTTGCCGAGAATATCTTCATTTAATTATATAGTCAAGGGTTCGTGACTATAAATAACCAAACTTCTTTTATGTCTACATAAGTAGATCACGTCAATTACCCAAGAGGGGACACAATTCAAAAGTGGGTCATACTTTACGGGCCCCGACCCTTGCTAATTGTTTCCCCTTCTTTGCTCTTTAAAGATAAGTCATTAGTTATTAGAGATGACATCTTTTATGACAGGAAATCAGGAAGTGGTCAGCAAAGTTGATTGGCGCCGTGTAAATTACTTGTGGTGCTGACAGAGAATTTACTGGAGCTTTTAAACATCTAGGTCCATGAAATGGAATATTTTGTTATGTACCGTATACAGTGTCCTATATGGCGAAAGGTCGTTTATTTACTTACTGGATTTATTTAATTGGCTTAAATTCAATACATTCTATGGAACAAAAGAAGCTAAATCGGTACGATGTCATTGACGTCTGGTGTGGAGTACTCTTTTACATCAATAAAATCATATTTGTGAAGTTTAGTTTTTAGTTACTAGTTTAGTTTTTAGTTACTAGTCAAGTTTTTAGTTACTAGTTTAGTTTTTAGTTTTTAGTTACTAGTTTAGTTTTTAGTTTTTAGTTACTAGTTTAGTTTTTAGTTACTAGTTTAGTTTTTAGTTACTAGTTTAGTTTTTAGTTACTAGTTTAGTTTTTAGTTACTAGTTTAGTTTTTAGTTACTAGTTTAGTTTTTAGTTACTAGTTTAGTTTTTAGTTACTAGTTTAGTTTTTAGTTACTAGTTTAGTTTTTAGTTACTAGTTTAGTTTTTAGTTACTAGTTTAGTTTTTAGTTACTAGTTTAGTTTTTAGTTACTAGTTTAGTTTTTAGTTACTAGTTTAGTTTTTAGTTACTAGTTTAGTTTTTAGTTACTAGTTTAGTTTTTAGTTACTAGTTTAGTTTTTAGTTACTAGTTTAGTTTATAGTTACTAGTTTAGTTTTTAGTTAGTAGTTTAGTTTTTAGTTACTAGTTTAGTTTTTAGTTACTAGTTTAGTTTTTAGTTACTAGTTTAGTTTTTAGTTAGTAGTTTAGTTTTTAGTCACTAGTTTAGTTTTTAGTCACTAGTTTAGTTTTTAGTTACTAGTTTAGTTTTTAGTTACTAGTTTAGTTTTTAGTTACTAGTTTAGTTTTTAGTTACTAGTTTAGTTTTTAGTTACTAGTTTAGTTTTTAGTTACTAGTTTAGTTTTTAGTTACTAGTTTAGTTTTTAGTTACTAGTTTAGTTTTTAGTTACTAGTTTAGTTTTTAGTTACTAGTTTAGTTTTTAGTTACTAGTTTAGTTTTTAGTTACTAGTTTAGTTTTTAGTTACTAGTTTAGTTTTTAGTTACTAGTTTAGTTTTTAGTTACTAGTTTAGTTTTTAGTTACTAGTTTAGTTTTTAGTTACTAGTTTAGTTTTTAGTTACTAGTTTAGTTTTTAGTTACTAGTTTAGTTTTTAGTTACTAGTTTAGTTTTTAGTTACTAGTTTAGTTTTTAGTTACTAGTTTAGTTTTTAGTTACTAGTTTAGTTTTTAGTTACTAGTTTAGTTTTTAGTTACTAGTTTAGTTTTTAGTTACTAGTTTAGTTTTTAGTTACTAGTTTAGTTTTTAGTTACTAGTTTAGTTTATAGTTACTAGTTTAGTTTTTAGTTAGTAGTTTAGTTTTTAGTTACTAGTTTAGTTTTTAGTTACTAGTTTAGTTTTTAGTTACTAGTTTAGTTTTTAGTTAGTAGTTTAGTTTTTAATCACTAGTTTAGTTTTTAGTTACTAGTTTAGTTTTTAGTTACTAGTTTAGTTTTTAGTTACTAGTTTAGTTTTTAGTTACTAGTTTAGTTTTTAGTTACTAGTTTAGTTTTTAGTTACTAGTTTAGTTTTTAGTTACTAGTTTAGTTTTTAGTTACTAGTTTAGTTTTTAGTTACTAGTTTAGTTTTTAGTTACTAGTTTAGTTTTTAGTTACTAGTTTAGTTTTTAGTTACTAGTTTAGTTTTTAGTTACTAGTTTAGTTTTTAGTTACTAGTTTAGTTTTTAGTTACTAGTTTAGTTTTTAGTTACTAGTTTAGTTTTTAGTTACTAGTTTAGTTTTTAGTTACTAGTTTAGTTTTTAGTTACTAGTTTAGTTTTTAGTTACTAGTTTAGTTTTTAGTTACTAGTTTAGTTTTTAGTTACTAGTTTAGTTTT
>JASAOG010000308.1:0-62500 GCA_030265305.1 Biomphalaria pfeifferi | reverse complement strand
TGATGACGATGATAATGATGACAATGATAATGATGACAATGATAATGATGACAATGATAACGATGATAATGATGATAATGATGATAATGATGATAATGATGATAATGATGATAATGATGATAATGATGATAATGATGATAATAATAATGATGATGGTTAATGCTGATGTAGTAACGTGTTGAAGTACTGGAACTAGAAGCTAGTTGCAGTCGTGAATGCTTTAATTAAAGAGCAAAGTTCAAGGTCTTTTCCATATTAAAGTAAATGATTTAATTACCACTAGTTAATAGTTTGATTGATTTGTGTTTTGCTAGGAATAAGGGATAATTGCGATAAGTTTAAACTGTAAGGGAAATGAAGTATCTAAAATTTGAACCAGACAGAGTAAGTTGATATATGAACCAGACAGAGTAAGATAATATAAGCTTTGTACAAATATTTTATACATTGAACACAAAGCAAACGTCAAAGGGGTGAGGGAACCCCAAATCTGGGATAAAATAACCAGCTGTGGATACACTGCGCTATATTTACAAAACAAATGTCCATGTGTCAGTTCACAGCGGATTTGTTTACAGGGATGAAATTGTAAAGCCCCCTCCCCCTTCCGTATTACACTGATCTTTTTTCAGAGGTGTATACAACATGTGGAAAGTGTTTCACAACCTTTGTATGCGGGGTAGTCAGCGACTACTTTAGCCGCAAGCGTACTGCCATCACATGTGTTGGTCTCGAGTGCCCTCCATCGCCGCTGGCGCCAAGGGCGGGGGAGAAAGTTGGTGAGGGCGTTAAGGGGGCAACACATGACAAATGTTTACCCTTAAAGTGCAGACAAAAGTTTATTTAGGGCAGTTCATAGAATGCTAAGCAGCGACGTCAATAAAAACACTACTTCAAAGTGAACCAGTACCGGCGTACATAAGTACAGGGGCCTATGAGTGTGATGGCCGATCCCCACCGGGGTGGCCCATGATAGGAAGATTTATTTGTCATATGAGGCCTTGATGTGATTGTCTGTAAGGACGCCGAGTACCTACTGGGCACTTGACATTATCTGGGAAGAAGTAAGGGCAGTTGGTCGTTGTGCTGACCACATGACACCCTCGTTAACCGTCGGCCACGCAAACAGATGTTCTTTACATCATCATCTGAGTGCAAGGAGTGAAAGATATTTTTTCCCCTCCTTTTCTTTTAAATTAAAAAACAACAAGCCAACAAAACTAGAAATCGCCAGGACAAAAAAAAAATCTGAACCGATCGATGTAAAAGCATTAGAGAAGATGTGGTAGACATCAACTTTACATGTACACGTCTAAGCACTCTAGAGCAGCGTTTCTCAACCTGTGGGTAGCGACCCCTGTGGGGATCGATTGGCGATTTGCAAGGGGTCGCCTAAGACCCTCGAAAAAATGGATAGTTATTATCTACTCTTCTATTGCTGTGTGTGGGGGGGGGGGGGGGATTGTAAAAAGGGGTCGCAGAGACTAAAAGGTTGAGAACCGCTGCTCCAGAGGATACATCAGTACATCACGAAGAGTGCCAAATTGCTTTACAGCGCCCTGCCCTCCCCATGTAAACGAAGTTCTAGCCATGCCGAATGACCATCAGATATGACAGGTCCTCTGGCTGTGACTGACACAATCAGTAAAGTTCTTGATTTCAGGCCAGAGGAGCTGACAAGCGCGCTGACGACTTGACACAAGATGTGACTCAGGCCATGGGTGACGTTAAATATTAGCTACAGAAAGAGTTGAATAGAAGTAATGGTTGTGAAGTCTTGTATTGGAACACGTAGAAGTGTGTGTATGTTATCACTTGATATGTATAGACTAAAACAACAACATAACATAACATAACATAACATAACATAACATAACATAACATAACATAACATAACATAACATAACTTAACATAACATAACATAACATAACATAACATAACATATAAATAGCACAATAAGTATAACGAGAAGAAGATGGGACTTCGGAAACGGCGTGAATTTGAAGCTTCAGTGATAAATTGCTTTATAGATGCATGTGTTGTTGTTTTTTTTTTTTATGTTTACAGTCTTTAGAAGGGTTAGCATATGATATTTTTTCGGATTCCTTTTGATAAACTGGGTTGCCAAATCTCTAAAGTAATCTTGATTTTGTTTAAACGTTAGCTTAGATCTTTCTTATTCAAATTTAAAGGGAGGCCAGAGATTTAGAAATCGAGACAATAAAAAATTCATAAAACGAACCAAAAAAACATTAAAAAATAAAGCGCTTTAAAAATCTAAACTAGTTGTGGCATTGTTGGGGCCTCCTTCAGTCGCAGAACTGGTTCACCTCGTGGGCCCTTTTCAGGTGACTGTAGAGCCCTAGTTTGAAAAGACATTTCCGTAGCTCTGGTATTTTATATTTTGGTATATTATATATTTTTTGTATATTACATTTCGGTATATTATATTTTGGTATATAATCGTCTTCTTTGTTGAAGTAACGTCTGTAATTATATAAGATAAGATAAGATACGTGTCAACTGTTAATATTGATGCCAGTATGTAAGCATTGTTCAGACCAGGTCCAGCCAAATAGATATACTTAGTTCGTTAGCAGACGATTCAGAAATCTCAACCAACAATTGTGCTGAACAAGAGACTTCACGCTTAAGTTCAATAAATAACAATGAATGCCTCCCCCCCCCCCCCACCTAGCGCCGTCCCCACCTCCCCTTGACTTCCATTAACCCTGTTACCCCTAAAGTTGGCCCGCGTGTCTCTGACCATAGAGGTCGTTAATATAACAAGAGAGACATACAGAGATTGGGTCGACAATGGCTGGACAACGGGGGAAGGGAACATAATGGTGGGTTTTATCAATCTTAATTGACTGGCTACTCCTTCACCCATACCCCCCCCCCCCCCTAATTTCACCACGTTCCGATACGATAGAGAACAGGTTGAGACGAAATGTTTGCCTCCATTACATCTATCAGTGTCCCGGGTCCGTCCCGGGATTCCAGTTAGAAAAATCCGAAGTCTCTTTGATTGGATCTAAAAGTGTTTTGAACGGTCCCCTTTTGGGTCTAACAGTGTTTTGATCGGTACAATTTTACATAGAACAGTGGTAAATCATTACAGCACACCTACAGTGGTACATTATTGTAGCACCCAAACTTTGTACGAGTAGCTGTAGCACTAGTTAGTGCAACGTATTACCAGCATTTGCTTTCATTTTTTATTGTTTTACACTTGCTTAATTCCCTTTGCTACGAGCTATGATTAGATTCCTTAAAATTTATGATAATGTACAAACCGATAATGCAGAGAAACAAAATGTTATCCAAATGAATCTACATGATTTAGAAAGTGTACGTAGAGCATATTGAAATAAAACTGATCTTTAATAAAAAAAAATAGCTCTACGATTTGTAGATTAACATTCTAGTACTGGTATGAACACCAGAGTGTTTAGTGGCACCTTTGGTAATGTGATTCAAAATTGGTATGAAATGCTTTGAATAATCAGAAAATAATCGGAGAATAATTTGTAGACCTTTATAGATCATTTCACAAGCACCCTTGGTATCATTGTGTGCAATATTATTTAAGGAGAGTGAACTGACAATTAACTTTTTAAATTATACTAATTTAAAAGTTTATCTATATTAATGAGTGTTGGTGTGCATAGACTCTAGGTCAAAGGTCATGCCGATACCACAAGCATTATTGTGACGCGTGTCTCGGTAGATCCAAAACACGATTTTAAGTACTGACTCGCTATCTGCCCTCGGTAAACGCTGACAACCAAGATCGCAAGCTGACAGTACTGGCTGACAGTGACAAAGTTAAGTTGGCAAAGGTCGCGCTGCCAATCACAGCACGGGGGCGATAACCTTTACTACTGCCATCAGAGCCCCCCCCCCCCCCCGATTTTTCTTCCTTCTTACTCCCCCCCCCCCCCCCTTTTTCTTCTTACTTTATGAATATTCAGTAGATGACGAAGAGTGACATCCAAGAAAAGGCAACTCTCTGCATACTTTTCACTAAGGGAACCTGGTGACAGAACTTGTGCACATTATAATATACTATCACTGAAGTGACACCCTATCAAGACTATTGTTCTGTTGTTCTGTTTACCCGCCCACTAGAGCTTGGCATGAACTATACCAGCAGACGAGATGAAGGAATTATGGGTATCAATGACAAGGGAGCTCTAACCAGCTCCGAAGACGCCTTGCCCTCCCCCGTCAGTGAGAATAGTCAATTCAACGCCACGCTGACGATCTCCCGAGGGCGCCAACAGGCCAACGCCAACCCTCTTTATCCCTACGGACATCACGGTATCAGATGTCCATGTTGGGGGGATTAAGTCAACAGTGAGTACTAACGACTCACGCACAAGATGTCTCGCTATAAACAGACTGTCAGATGAGACTCACACCATCGCTGTCATGGTTAAGGCGATTATTGTGGTAGAGTGGCAGAGTAGTTTTTAAAAAAAACGCTTGATTGCCTTTTTGAAAGTTTTGGGTTAGCATCTCGATGGAGGTACCGGTATTCAAATCGGGATGCGTTGGGTTCTCAAACTGTTAAAAACTACAACAAATGAACCCCCCCCCCCCCCCGTTTCAGGCTGTCTTTCTTTCCCAAGAAGTTTCTAGTTTACATAGTCATAGAGGCTTGTCTAGTCCACATAGAGGCTTGTCTAGTCCACATAGAGGCTTGTCTAGTCCACGTAGAGGCTTGTCTAGTCCACGTAAAGGCTTGTCTAGTCCACGTAGAGGCTTGTCTAGTCCACATATAGGCTTGTCTAGTCCACATATAGGCTTGTCTAATCCACATAGAGGCTTGTCTAGTCCACGTAGAGGCTTGTCTAGTCCACATAGAGGCTTGTCTAGTCCACGTAGAGGCTGGTCTAGTCCACATAGATGCTTGTCTAGTCCACGTAGAGGCTGGTCTAGTCCACATAGATGCTTGTCTAGTCCACATAGAGACTCGTCTAGTCCACGTAGAGGCTTGTCTAATCCACATAGATGCTTGTCTAGTCCACATAGAGGCTGGTCTAGTCTACAAAGAGGCTGGTCTAGTCCACAAAGAGGCTTATAGAGGCTTGTCTAGTCCATATAGAGGCTTGTCTTGTCCACATAGAGGCTTCTCTAGCCCACATAGAGGCTGGTATAGTCCACTTAGTCTAGTCTTGTTCACATCAATTCTGAATGGCCTAGTGGGGATTTAGAAAAATTCGGAAGAAAATTGTAAAAATCTTGACCAAGATTCCAACTAGTTCTAAAACTTTATACTTTATCCCTCCCCCACATTAACGACCCAGTTTCTATGATTTTGTTATGAAACTTTAGGGAGAAGCCAAAACAAAAACACAAAATAAAGTTCTCTAGCGAAGTGCATTACTTTCTGGGTTTTAAACCACATCTGATAGGTTGAAAAGAGAATAGTTCTATTGATTCAAATGAATAAGGAAAACAGGGGATATTTAACTCTTTTTCTCCGTAATTATTTTTCACATTCTGCTGGAATCAACGCTGGTATCGTTAGATAGGAGAGAAAGAGTTAATTGAAGATTTTGATAAAATGAAAGCCAATTCATACGGAAATGTTGTTCAACCATATATTTTCAAATCCATATGATCATATGTATGCTTATTTTTAGCACTGCAAAATGGAATTAAAATGTAAACAAAAAGCGGATTCGAAGTTATCTAATCTGGTCGTGCGGTTTGCGCGCCGGAGTGTCGTTCAGATTTATCGATGGTCCCGGGTTCAAGCCCTGCCCGCTCCCATCCCCCTTCGTCGTGCGGGAGGTTTGGACTAGGAAGTAATTATCGTCAACTCTGAAGGAACATCCGAAACATGTAAAACATTGCACAAACATTTACAAAAGTTCTAGTTTTGTTCTTTCTCTCTGTGTGTTTCCAATTCCAATTAGCCGTTATTGTGTTTAGGTTGTTTGTCTCTTACTTTCTGTCCCGACCAAAAAAAAATTGGAAAAGTGCTCTGATTCCGCGATGACTTTCTTGAGGTGAGCTGCGCCTATATTTGGGGGCCTCAGAAAGAAATTCCTTTCTCTTTTACTATTAAGGTTTAAATTAGTGTGTACTCATACATCATTTTGAAGCCAAACAATCTATTTTGCTTTGATGCAATGGCATCAGAATGCCGAAATGCAGTGATCTTCTATGAAAGATTCATTTCTTGTTTGATTGTGCAATGTATATATATATTTAATGGACCTCATTCACCAATCGTCAACAGACAACATTTAGCCACGTGGTGCTCACAATCTCTTCTATATAATTTACGATCTCATGTTTAATTCATGATGGTTGTCACGTGACAATTTTTGTCGTTGTTTTATCAATAAGATCACGTGACTAAATGTTGTTTGTTTACGATTGGTGAATGAGGTCCATTTGTAGAACCAGACATCGACTTGCTTTATTGTTGTTGTTTTTAAAGAAAGAAAACAAAGAAATCATAGCATGTCAAACATACAGCCTCTGTACGGAAATGCTTCTGCTCTGAACTTTGCATTAACCTGACCTTGAACCTTGACTTTAAGCACACACGCACAATGATACTAATAAAGATGATTATCAAGTAACAGCAAGCAAGGGGAAAGGGGGAGTGGAAATGAATATTTCTGGGCGCCCTATAGATCACACTACCAATAAGATCTAAGGAGGCTCTCCCCCATATTGAATGTCGTTGAATATTCCCTGGGGGAGGGAGACCAAAACGGGAGGGGTGGAGAAGGAAATAAGAGTAAGTGCCCCCCCCCCCCGCCCCCAGTTTGTTTTTTTTTATCTGGTCTGGTATCTCCTAATCATCTCTGGAGAGGGTGTCAGTCAAATTAAGCAGATCACGAGAGTCCATTCTCGTTTACCACTGTCCTCTTCCCTTTAATGGTCTTTTAACTGATTTTCTGTTGACTCATGTTCAGGTTCTCTCTCTCTTGTTTATTCGACCTCTCTCTTCTTTCTTATCTCTTTCTTCTCTTTTCTCTATTTTTTCTCTCTTTCTTCTCTCTTTTCTCTCTTTCTTATCTCTTTCTTCTCTTTTCTCTATTTTTTCTCTCATTCTTCTCTCTTTTCTCTCTTTCTTATCTCTTTCTTCTCTTTTCTCTATTTTTTCTCTCTTTCTTCTCTCTTTTCTCTCTTTCTTCTCTCTTTTCTCTCTTTCTTCTCTCTTTTCTCTCTTTCTTCTCTCTTTTCTCTCTTTCTTCTCTCTTTTCTCTCTTTTCTCTCTTTTCTCTCTTTTCTCTCTTTCTTCTCTCTTTTCTCTTTTCTCTTTTTCTTCTCTCTTTTCTCTTTTCTCTTTTTCTTCTCTCTTTTCTCTCTTTTTTCTCTCTTTTCTCTCTTTCTTCTCTCTTTTCTCTCTTTCTTCTCTCTTTTCTCTCTTTCTTCTCTCTTTTATCTTTTTCTCTCTTTTCTCTCTTTCTTCTCTCTTTTCTCTCTTTCTTCTCTCTTTTATCTTTTTCTCTCTTTTCTCTCTTTTCTCTCTTTCTTCTCTCTTTCTTCTCTCTTTTCTCTATTTCTTCTCTCTTTTCTCTCTTTCTTCTCTCTTTTCTCTCTTTCTTCTCTCTTTTATCTTTTTCTCTCTTTTCTCTCTTTCTTCTCTCTTTTCTCTTTTTCTTCTCTCTTTTCTCTCTTTTTTCTCTCTTTTCTCTCTTTCTTCTCTCTTTTCTCTCTTTCTTCTCTCTTTTCTCTCTTTCTTCTCTCTTTTATCTTTTTCTCTCTTTTCTCTCTTTCTTCTCTCTTTCTTCTCTCTTTTCTCTCTTTCTTCTCTTTTCTCTCTTTCTTCTCTTTTCTTTCTTTCTTCTCTCTTTCTTCTCTCTTTCTTCTATTTTCTATTTTTTTCGTCTTCTGTATTTCTTATCTCTCTCTCTCTCTCTCTCTCTCTCTCTCTCTCTTATACTCTCCTCTAGTTCTTTCCACCATATTATTCTATCCATGCACCGCGTTTGGAAGCACGCAATAATTCTGTCAAGTTAAAGTCACTTCCTTAATTTTCCAGCCTGCCCCTTTTCATCAGCCTCGGCTCAAGGGATTTGAACCACCGTCAACGCGTTGCATGTGCCAGGACAAAAAGAGGACAGAGGAAGGACCTCGCTAAAACTAAGCAGGACAAATGTAACAAAGAACAGGAAGGAAGGAGGAAAAATTGTTTTGAACAGCCCCAGGGGTGGGCGCTGATCGTGTGTGTTCGGAATACAGTTTTGCATGGCCTTCAAACTTAGCATGCATGAAACACGAGCCATAATTAAGAACAAAAGGACATCGTAAAACGTACGTGCGTGCGTGTGTGCGCGCGCGCGTGTGTATGTGTGTGTCCATGTAAATTGTGTGTGCGCGCGCGTGTGTACGGACCTATTGTTTTTTTTTTTTGCTTTTCAACGGCGTAGAAGGTCTATCATTATTTTTAATGTATTCTAGTTATCTTTCACCTTTTTAATATCTTTTAAATATCATTTCAATTTGTATAATCCCCCTGACTTCAATAGTTCAGGCAACATCATTCATTTGTTTTCACATTCATATGTATCCCCCCCATTGTAGCGCCGCCTTTAGAAGAAAACATCGATATATAAAACATACTAACGCATATTTTGCGTCTATTTCAGAATATTCTGTAGTCCCTGGAGACAGAGCAAAAGAAAGACTGAATGCTTTGTTTGAGCCACATTATTTGGTGAGTTTTCTAGGGTCATCAAGAATGTGTGTATCTGTACACGATAGTGTGTGTGTGTGTGTGTGTGTGTAGTGTGTGTAGTGTGTGTGCGTGAGTGTTGCAATTACTCCTTTTATAGTTTTGTAAACAGTGCCGGTGATATAGTCATGGGCGTATTTACGCAACATTTTTTGTGATCCATCTGGTAAGTAAACACTGCTTTGCATTCATAGAAACTTCAAAGACGTATATTTAATCATTTTTTTAAACTAAGACTTCTAGGATCTAACGTATACCACAGTTGGACAAAGAGTACCCCTTTCAGGCCTTGCGATCTATAAAACAGGTAATGTTAAGATTATCTGTTTCTTTTGCCAACGGTTAACGAGTAAGGTGTCATGTGGCCAGTACGACGACCAAGCGCCTTTACTTTCCCCAACTTAAGTTTGATTTGATTTTGGTTTTAGGCACATCGGCACAATTTAGGCCATGTCGTGCCTGCCAACTTAAGTCAGGTCCCCATTAGAGTTGGGTGAACTCAAGAGCACCCTACAAATCTCGAAATCAAAATCCCCGAGATTCGAACCAGGACCTCAGGTTCGGAAGCCAATCACTTTTACCACTCGGTCACCACGCATGCCTTTTCAAATTTATATTACTTTTGGCAATACGTTTAATTGATGGCGTGCAAGAATATTTAAAACAAGGGACCGAAATCTCTAGAGGGCCCCCTCTAAACAGGAAGCATCACAGGGCCTGAAATCAAACCACGGACCTCTTTATGGTGTATTCCCCAACGCACTCCACGCTCGCAGCGATCTCTCTTAGCGACGGAGATAGCATCAAACACAGGGACGGGACTATGAATACGAATTAAGTTCTGAAAATAGCCCGGGAAATTTTTTTGGCACGCTAAGAAAGTCTGGCACAAGCGGACAGTGGGTCTTGTCAACATCCAAGTTTCTGGAGTCGTTACATATGTTGGAACGAGTTTATCGTTTGTGTGTGTTTGTGTGCGTGCGTGACCGCGCAGGAGATGCCTTCTTCAGTCGCGAATCTCCCCGCATGCTGGCAAGTAAATGTCTTTTTAAAATGAAAATGTTACGAAAGGCGAAAAAGTTGGAAGAAATAAAGAGAATGGAGGAGAGGAAGAAAGGAAAAAAAGAGAGCGAAGGACAGAAAGAGATAAAAAAGTAGAGAGAGGAAGAAACAAAGAAAGAAAAGAAGAGAGAAAGGAAGAAACAAAGAAAGAAAAGAAGAGAGAGAAAGGAAGAAACAAAGAAAGAAAAGAAGAGAGAGAAAGGAAGAAACAAAGAAAGAAAAGAAGAGAGAGAAAGGAAGAAACAAAGAAAGAAAAAAAGAGAGAAAGAGAGAAAGGAAGAAATGACGAAAAAGTGGATTGGAAACATACGGAGGAATCGTTATTACAAGTACACACACACACACACACGCGCGCGCGCGCACACACACACACACACGCACACACACTACAAGAGAAGACTATTAATAAGAACTTATCGAAAGAGGACTCACGATAATAATGGAAATGAAACATTTTTTTTGGTATTATCCTACGATTAAAACGATATCGTCATTTGCTAATGCAGACGACTTAATTTCAATAAACAAAAGATAATCAAAGTAGAAGATGTGAGTGAGAAGATTCGGGTTCCAATCCCTCATTGAAGTAAGATTTGTTTAAAATGTGTACAGTATTGCCATTTACTCATGAAAGTCATGACTCCATGCAAACGATTTATATTGCCTTCCTGTCGTCACAAATGAAGTAAATAAGGTTTTGAATATAAAGCAAAAAAACGACATTTCAAAGGCAAATGTTAGGGAAATCGAAATCGGGCGCGTGTATTTTAATCCACTTTGAATTTATGACAAACTCTTAATGAGTCATCAAACATAACTTACTGTGAGTACTTTAAAAATCACACACACACACACACACACCAGTCATAACTGTAATTGACAAGTGTAGAAGTTTTATGAAATATTTCGACATTGTGACGAGTCATGTTACGGACAAAGTGTGGCAGCGGATACTACAACAAAACAAAACACATTTTAAAGCACACATTGTGAAACCAATCTGATAACGTGCTTAAATAAATCGCTGTGATAAGGTTTTCGAACGAATCCATATGATAATATATCCGAATAATCTATACGATAAGATGTTTAAATGAATCTATATAATAATGTACTCGAATGTAGCTATGGTTTTCGAATGAATTAATGTGTGAGTGTTGAAATGGTTTAGAGATCAAAATTTATTTTAGTAAATATAAATACAGACAAGAACGACAATATGTTTCTTACTTACCGGCGTTTTAGAGTTATCCCGCTTGAGTCGTTGTATCTCTTTCTGTAACTTCCCGATGGTATTTTTAGAATAATGCCTCTCCTCGGCAAGGAGTTTCTTTAGCTCCTCTAATTTCCTTTTGTCCGAGCCTCCATCCTACAGAAGAGAAAGGGAAAAAAAAAACATTATCATGATTTAAAATGTCTTATTTATTTAGAATTTCTCTTATCAAGTTAAAGAAGTTCCTTCAAAAGAGAAGATAATTACGTCCTACACGAGTCCATGTGTTAATCCAGTTGTGCATGTTAATTAGAGATTATTGCTAAGTCATTGGTTTCATGGCTGACTGAGGCAACCCGTCCCATGCCTTAATCGCACTAGGGAAGAAGAAGCACTTGTACGAATTTGTCCTAGCATCTGGACTAAGAATTGGGACATTCTATTTACGTGTTTCTGATTATTTTATATTGGGTTCTTATAAGTTGTCTTATACACCACAGACGTTCCTTCTCATGGAAGGTAATTCACAATTCAGATTTTTCAAGTAATCAATTATCCATCTAGTTGATCATGTTAATGATTCAGGCAACCCGTTCCTCTTGGTTGGGCGGAGACCATGATTACAATGAAAGTGACGGGCATGTGCTAGTAAACTTCAAACAAATGAACATGAAATAATCAACATATGAATCATTAAGACACGCAGCTGAGGAAACGGAACTCCGCACTGGACACAAATAACTGATTGGAAATGATCCCTCTTGGAATTCCACAGACGGTTGATTTTCAAAAAGTTATCAATAGACATTTTAATTATAAAAACGCCTCAACGTTTTGGGCTTGGCTGTATTTATACAAGAGCATGGTGTATTAGTGTGACTTTCATTGAAATGGACAATGGATCGATATTTAAATAATAATTAAGGATTTATTTATGTATTTATTTATTTGCTATCGGATTTTAACATGATTGTTATCAATACAAATTCACACCTGTAGAGATACAAAAAAAGAGTATACGTACAATATGAAACACATTTTACGTAAAACTATGTTTCTAAGGCCTAGGGTTCACGAGGATTTCATGTGGCCAGCACAAAGGCCTATCGCCTTTACTTTCTCCAACTAATATTAGGTGAGGTGGGCGGACTTAAGGATTTCATAGGAACCCAAAAGTTGTACATCCCAGACTTCACCACGATTCGAGGTCTTACCCGTTAGTTTTGACATCAAGCGCTATATCCCTAGACCACCACATGCACGAATGGAACTACATCTTAAGATGACAAAACTAACTAAATTTTCTTTTCGCAGTCTAAATACTACTCATTATTAGTCACGTTTGAAGTCATCAAAACTTAGTATAATCATGAACAGGTTACGTTTGAACTACGCCAAATGGAAGAATTCCCAAAGACATCTTTTATACAAAGCTTGCCGAAGAAGGCTCAAGATCAATCTACAGACATGTCTGCAATCGGGATATCAGGACTACTGATAGAACTGAAAGTATATTGGAAGACATTGCCCGAGATCCCAGAAAATGGCGACAGACTGTGCGTACTGGTACTCATAATGACTAAAGCAACCTTAGACAAGAGAATGAAAAAGAAAGCTGCCCTATCCGCTAGTTTTGAAACAGACGTATTCACATGCACGAACTGTGTCCAAGTTTGCTGCTAAAGAATCGGCTCTTATCAGTCAAAGCAGATTCTGCCCTGAGTCAAGGAGAAGCAAACACCAGTAGTTCATCTGGGTACAATAATTGTCTTTGCAGACAGAAGGAGGCATAGAGTCTCGAGACATTGTAAACACAGTCGCAGAAGACGTTAAAAAAACTTTAATTGACCCCACTGGACAACCGTTTTGTTTGCATTAGTTGTGGGAAACTATGTAGGTCACAGTTGGGTCTGAGTAATCAAGTAAAACATTGCACTTATCATCAGTCTTCAGAATCGAAATGCCATTCATGTTAAGATTTATTCATGATAAGTTTTGTCCATGATAAGATTTGTTCATGTTAAGATTTTTTCATGATAAGTTTTGTTCATGATAAGATTTGTTCATGTTAAAATTCGTTCATGATAACTTTTGTTCATGATAGGTTTTGTTCATGTTAAGATTTGTTCATGATAAGTTTTGTTCATGTTAAGATTTGTTCATGATAAGTTTTGTTCATGTTAAGATTTGTTCATGATAAGTTTTGTTCATGATAAGATTTGTTCATATTAAGATTTGTTTATGATAAGTTTTGTTCATGTTAAGATTGTTGTATGGTAAGTTTTGTTCATTATAAGTTTTGTTCATATTAAGATTTGTTTATGATAAGTTTTGTTCATGATTAGCGTAGTTGTCAATATTGCTGTTTTCCAGTCTCTCTCCTTTCTCAAAAGAAAACTTATACGTAATTCGGTCTGTCTATAATGCTATGGCATGTGTGTATGTCCGTGTGTGTAGTCTGATGTAACCATGAGCAAAATTAAGGCGGATCATTTGTTTGTATAGATTCTGATGTAACTACGACAAAGTAAAGTAAATGTTCTAAATATGGCAATGAAAATTGAAGTGTGTGTGTGTGTGACAGATAGACGTTAATATAAACTGAGTTGTATTTAATTTCAATTGTTCAAGATATTACTGTTCACTTTGTTTTTCTACATTCATCTAGACCAGCGGTTCTCAGCCTTTTATGCTCGGCGACCCCTTTTTACAATCCCCCACTCTGCCGCGACCCCCCCCCCCCCACACACACACACATACACCAAAAGAAGAATGGACACAAAACAATCTATTTTTTCGATGGTCTTAGGCAACCCCTGGCAAATCATCAATCGACCCACAAGGGGGTCGCGACCCACAGGTTGAGAACCCCTGATCTAGACTGAAGTTGCACTCGTCATTAATATTCGGACTCGAAGACAAGCCTTATTATTATTATTAGATTTAAGTTGAAAGTCTGTGTATATCTGTAAATAAAAGGTATATATTCATTCTTGTGGTTTAAAAAAAAAAAGTGTTTTAAGTTTTATTGAAGTTGAGCATTAAGAAACCAATACACATACAATAGACTAGCTGGTCAGAGCTCTAAGCCAGCTACCGAAATTAATGTGTAAAACAGTAAAATTAAAACCTTCCAATTGATCATCAACAATTAATGTCAACAATTAATAGCAACAACTGTGTGTTATGTTGATTTTGCAGTTACATTTGAGAATCTACAAGCAATGCCGCTCCATTTGATCTGACCTGTCAATGGTCCTGAAATTTGAAATACATTGAAAGAACAAAAATGTCCAGGATTTTGTGTTGCATGCTACAAACTGGCACTAAATCAAGCGCGATTATTGTTTCCCGCCAAAGTTTTGCAGACGATAGCCGATCAAAATCTGACGCAACATTAAAGGGTGACTTTACACCCTGTGTTGAGTCGTGGGCTGGATGGGAGAGGGGGAGGGGTAGAATTTCTCACCCTTCCCTCAAGGGACACGTCGGCTGACTGCTGAAGGGGCGGTCGATAATGTCTTTACTTTAAGTGCATGTTCCAGCAAGCTGTTGATGTGATGGAAGAAAAAAAAACGCCCCTGTTAGCTGGAAGAGGGTTAATACCATCGATGACACGATGTTCCAGACTTTAAGCTCAAATAATCACCCCCCCCCCCCCCACACTTCACTCGCCTCCATTTGCTCTACGCCTATGTCTATAAAATCGATTCTGAGAAGAAAGAAAGACCTTGAGAACAAATGATTTTGTATTCCCATGGGATTATGACAGACACGAAACGACATTAAAAATAAATCCATTAAATATAGTCTGCGTAACCATGAAAGCTGATTGGAATCAACAGACAAGGCCGGATATTGAATTGATAAGGCCCCAAGTCAAAGTATTGTATGTCAGCTTCAAATATGTTCAGATCAGCGCTACTCCTGGACTAGAGAAGGCAGAAAAGGATGAAGACGTCTGAGTGTAGTCCTTAATGAACTGCTGTGTCTGCTCTATTTGAGTGAATGTTGTTTGTTTGAGAAGAGAGTCCTTGACCTTATCAATCAAGCAGTCCCGAGTCTTATACCTATATGGTTAACCATATAAAATAAAGAGTTTATCAAAGTTAAGTCATAACATGGACACAGAAGAGAACGCCAACATGTCTAGCATGGCGTCGCCTAAAATCTGTAACAGCCAACTGGGAAGAAATAGTCTGTGACAGGACTATGTGGAGAAAGAGCTTGCCGCCTTGGGCGCTTAACGTCACGGGACGCCCTAAGTCTGTTTAAGGCAGTGAAATATTACGCCTTGAATCATTATTATTTATTACAAACTCAGCCATATTTTTGAATGGCGCCAAGCTATGACTTGGGCTGACTATATGAAACTTTAAGCTGCACTGGACATGGCAGCTTACCGATACTCTTTTTAAATGAATCAAACGGTGTCTTGGTCATGTGCTATGCGCTTAAAGACTGTACTTGTAATCGAAGCACGACGTTTTGGCGCGATGGTCATTTTGGCGCGGTAAGTTTTGGCGTGAAATGAAGGGAAACTCCGATGGTTTTTTGAATTTGAGTTATTGACATATTTGAATTCTGTGCAAAAAGCTGTAATAGTAAACATTTAACAGGTTTTTTTAATATAATTTTTTAGGAAAAAAATTATTTAATAAATTATAGACAGCAAATTATTGACATAAAAAATATAAAAAATTGGTTCTTTGAGATTTGTTTTTAGGTTTGTCATACGTCACTTCCCTCAACAATACTGAAAGCGAATCTACATCTAACCAATCGTATCGCTTCATTCTTACAGTTTCTGTTCGGCTTAATGACGACCTAGCCCATCGCTATACAATGACTGATTCTAACAAACTGGTCAATGTAAGGCTAGCTTAGACTACGCGTAGTCAGTCATGGCAAGACAACCAAGCGATAGTGTTTGTTGTGTGTTGAGTGGTCAGGAGAGAAAATACACACTGTCGTGGTTGGTCAAGCATGTAGATCTACTCTTATTGTCTCTTAATACGTATTTTTTTTTCTTTGCTTACAAGATTTAGATCTAACTGCACAGACGAAGCTCTATTTCTTTTATGAGATTGTAACATTTTTTATTGTATGGTTATACAATAAGTCAATAGATTAAATTAATAGGTTAGTGTGACGTCACATAGAAACCCGGTAAAAATCTGACCATTTTGGATGCGATTAAAAATTATGTCAGAAAAACACCACTTATTATTTAAAATAACACACATTTGAGACCATAAGAACATCTGCAGCCGAGGACAGAAGCAGACGGCGAGAAGAAAATCTTAATTGACCACCGGCGGACAATTGTTATGCTTGGCCTTGTTAAGGCAAAATATGTAGGTCACAGCAGGGGTTGCGTAGCCACTGGAAATACTGCATTCCTCTTTAATCTTCAGACTCGAAGACAAGTCTTATTGATGGAAATAAAGCAACAAAAATAACATATAATTTTCTGTAAATCAAAACACGTATCAAAAATTGTCAAAACCATCGGAACTTCCTTTTAAGTCGCGTGTGTTCATTGCATTATATCAATGTTTTATATGCGTAGGACGTAATCATCCTCTGTTTTTGAAGTAACATCTATATTATATAAGAAATGCGCACCCAATTATTTGTATGCATTTTTTATGTAAAGAGCAATAGTTAATTTTGTTCCATTAGATTTGGAATTTAACTCTTTCTCTCCTAACTGACGATACCAGAGTTGATTCCACCAGAATGTGGTAAATAATTACGGAGAGAAAGAGTCAACTTTGTTGTGTAATTGTTGTAATAGAACTAACATTGAAATGTGTGTGTCGAGTCCGGAGTCATCCAGACGACATTCCCCAGGGTCACACCACACAGCTTGGCTATTCATATGTTCGCAATTTGAGTTCATTGAATAATCAAAATGGACGGGCCTGCCATTGATGGAGGTTCTGTCTAAGGTAAAAGACAGAGGGACGGTGAAAGAGAGTCGACAGATCTTGTGTGGTGCCCCAACAGAATCAGGGATAAGTAACACAAAATAAAAAATTCAATGAAAGTTTAGGGGAAGAGGAAAGAGGTTGCGCCAAAGCGTCGCGCAACCCTCCACAATAAACTAGTGATGTAATACTCTGTAGTAGAAAATAAAAATGAAGTAGTAAACTAATGCTTGACATTATTGATCTAAATCAAGTTATAAATCATCAGCATAAATGTAGCCAGATGTAGTGTGCATACACTACTGAGTGCTAATTAGGTAATTATAAGCTGGAAGCTCTAAATATTCAAATTATTTCATTACATTTATCAATAGACGGAAATATGGGAAAGTAAAGGGGCGTAATAAAGCCGTTGTTCTGTTTACGGTACCATTGATTGCCCTTGCTTCATACACAATTTCAGAGGCTCTTTTTTTAATAACTGCGTTGCCGTCAACATGTGTTGTAGGAGGAGGCGTTGTCGCTGTTGCTGCGCGGGTATCGCCACTGTAAATGTCGGCAAACACTAACGACATTATCTGAAGAAATCAAGCACTCATTTTATGGCAGTCATACACACACACACGCACCGACTTGCGTTAATGTTTCACAAAGAGACGATAAATCAGCCATAAATCAAAGCTAATTATATAGTGTTATCAATCAATCAAAAACCATTAGGTTTTAAAGGCTTTCAAATGAAACTGGCCATGATTTAGGCATACCAGTTCTACAAAAGTACAGCTCTACAGCTCTGTTGTTGGTCTTAGTAAAACCTAATTGCTGAAACCGTTGTGGACGGTCGTTGACTTGTAGCACAAAACTGTTAGTAGATAACTAAACCGCTTTAGGCGTAGGCTATATCTTAACTTATAAAACTTGAAACAATATAATATATAACTTTTATGATGATATAAATAAATTTAACTTGAGATCAAATGAAATTAATGTAGTAGACTTTCGTAATAATATAAAATGGCATTCTGAAGACAATGCCGTTTGTCTTGCATCATTGAAAAAAAAAAAGGGAGGTAAGATGGAAAGAAGGAGGTAAGATAGAAAGAGGGAGGTAAGATAGAAAGAGGGAGGTAAGATGGAAAGAGGGAGGTAAGATGGAAAGAGGGAGGTAAGATGGAAAGAGTGAGGTAAGATAGAAAGCGGGAGGTAAGATAGAAAGAGGGAGATAAGATGGAAAAAGGGAGGTAAGATAGAAAGAGGGAGGTAAGATGGAAAGAGGGAGGTAAGATGGAGAGAGGGAAGTAAGATACAAAAAGAGAGAGGTAAGATGGAAAGAGGGAGGTAAGATGGAGAGAGGGAAGTAAGATACAAAAAGAGAGAGGTAAGATGGAAAGAAGGAGGTAAGATGGAAAGAGGGAAGTAAGATAGAAAGAGAGAGGTAAGATGGAAAGAAGGAGGTAAGATGGAAAGAGGGAGGTAAGATAGAAAGAGGGAGGCAAGATGGAAAGAGAGAGGCAAGATAGAAAGAGGGAGGTAAGATAGAAAGAGGGAGGTAAGATGGAAAGAAGGAGGTAAGATGGAAAGAGGGAGATGGAGATAAAGAGAACATAAAATGAAAGAGGGAGGGAGAGAGAAACAAAAAAAAGGGGGGGGGGGGGAGAAATTAGTGATGAGTTAAAAAACATTACGAGTTATTTTAATAAAAAAATCTGAATTCAACTTTTTGCTTTAAAAAAAAATACGAAGATAGAAAGGAAAGAACATACAGACAAGTCAAGAGAGCAAACAACAAGGTTATAAACAGAGTTTGTGTGGAAACACAAACTCAAAATCGGCCTCCGAAGTTGTAGACTCAGGAAAGAATATCAGCAGTTATGAACTACAGACTATCAACAACTAGAAATAAGAGTGCGCGGGTCGAAAGCCCTTTCTGTTGTTTTGTTAGTTCGATCAACGGCAGGATACCACAGGATACGGAGATTTTTTTTTAAATATTAGTATTGCGCTGTTAGTGTTCATATTTGAACTGATAGTTTTGAAGATATAGTTCAATGTGAATCTGGCCTATTTGATGTCATTGAATGTTGTCTGATTCAATTGTTTTGTAAAGGGCCTTTCTTCAGGGGACAGTACCAGGAAAAGGAAGAAGAGGCAGACAGAGAAAGCGATGGGAAGACAACATAAAAGAATGGACGGACCTGCCATTGAAGGAGGCTCTGGCTAGGGCGAAGGACAGTGAGCAATGGAGAAGGTCGGTCGACGAATCTTGCGTGGTGCCCCAACGGCCAAACAGACTAAGGGACAGGTAAATGTAAAGGGCCAATCTTTCATCTAAGGCCTTTGGTTAACTGTTGTTTTTTTTTTGTGTGTTTTTTTTTTAAATATTGAATATTGCAATTCACACGTATAATATGCCACACAACTTATTAATTGTTGTTTTAAAGTACATTCGACTTATATGTATGATAAATAGATTCTTTTTAAACATAAGTAAACATTATATTAAAAAGGAAATAGCCAGTATGGCAGAAAATTCCTTGGTAATGCAAATTGAAAAAGGTTGGATAAATGTGTTGAAAATATGCTGAACTCCCAGCTTTATGCTGAATAGACTATCATGTTGTTGTTTTTTTCTACTTTAAATAGTGAAAAGTTTCAAAATGGTGTATTTTCATGAAACAAAAAAAAAATGCTTGCATAGTTAATTTTAAAAAATTAAACTTTTCGCTTTTATTTCAGGAACTAGTAGCCGTTGCAACAGAAGTTTCAAAGATCTAAAATATTATGAAAACGGATTTTCAATATCTGTTCTAGTCTTTGGGATCTAAACGGGACGGACGGAAAGACAGACAGACCACACAAATCTAATAACGGCTATTCCCCTTTCGGGTGCCACTAAAAATCAATCCCACATTTGAAAAGAAAACGCAGGCAAGTCAAAATACAAAACTAATGATTAATTTTGAGAGTTATATGCGATAAGAGATTGGATACAGAAATGGCAGATAGAAATGGCAGATAGAAATGGCAGATAGAAATGGCAGATAGAAATGGCAGATAGAAATGGCAGATAGAAATGGCAGATAGAAATGGCAGATAGAAATGGCAGATAGAAATGGCAGATAGAAATGGCAGATAAAATGGCAGATAGAAATGGCAGATAGAAATGGCAGATAGAATAAACAACAACAATGGATTGAAAAAGACTAAATGAAAGTAAAAATGCCAGAGAGATAGAAGCATGATAAACACAACGGACCTAATGCCGAAACAAAATGCTTTTACCCCCACCAGCCCAAAGCGAGACCCGCCCCTGTCAAAACGCATGTCCATCTGCCTGGGTGGGTGAGCACCCCGAGGTGAATCCTCGATCAAAGGCGTTCGACGTCAGATCAAGGGGTGGAGGGGGGGGGGCGCTCTGATTGGGAGAGGGGGGAACAGCAATAGAGGACTCCGCAATGATAAATGACGCCAATATTCGTTTTTACCCAGCGCGGCCAAGGGCCCGTAATCTGCTAACCAATATGTTATCTGCGATCTAGATCAAGATTGAAAAGGACAGGCCCAGGCCAAGAGATGCCGGAGGAAAGGCCTGAAATGATGGTGACAAAGATGGGCATCGATGGGCGATGGGGCGCCAGTTAATTAGCCCGCCCTAAGTGTACGGAGAGCAGGACAAATGTTGTCTACATGCATCAATAACAATACAACAAATAAACGCTGACACTGATTGCCTCCCCTAGATGGATAGGGGGCCACACTAGGAAACAGCGTTAGATTGGTTTTAAATACATTACATATAAATAGTTCTATGCTTAGGCCTATTGACCAATTTCCTTTCACTTTTATCAGTGTGCGCTCCGAGGCATGAGGCGGCAGGAAAGCTATAAAGGTCTCCCACTCTTCTTAGTATTCAGGCACATCATCGTATTTGCTTCCCTTTTGTAATGTAAGCGTAAATGTAATAGAACCGTTTGCTAGAAGATGACCCAAAATACTTTTGTAGACTGATGAAGATACGAATCATGTGATGACATTTTGGGACATTAGTTTATTTATCATTTGTGCGTGTGTATTTGTGTGTGTGTGTGAGAGAGAGAGAGTCTGTGTAGGCAGGGCAGGATTTAGGTATGGGGAGGCCTCGGGGCAGAATTTTTGTGGAGGCCCCTACAATTTTTTGAAAGCTTGAATAAAGATCCATTTATGAATGAAAATAGTCATATCTAAAAGCATTGAGAAAGAGATACAGAATTTATTGAGGTGAGGTGGTCAATTGTAGTTAAACTGAATTGCCATATGATTGGACCAATAACAATTATCTTAAGTTTAATCTCTTAAACAAAAAAAAATTTAATATGCATATTTTAGTTTTAAAAAGTATATATTTTTTAGTTGGTGCAGGGTAAGGCCCCGGGAAGACGCACTGTCAGTGGCGTAGCTAGGTTTGGGGAAGGAGGGGGAAGAATTTGAAAATCCCCCGGGCCCCCACTTGAGAGGAGCCCCTAAATGAGTGTTTTTTACATTAAAAATTAAATGCTATGGAAAATGCAGGGTCCCCCAAGGAGGTCAAGTCCCCCCACCCCCAAACGATGGAAATTTGCGCACTGTCGTTTAACCGGAGCTATATTTACTTATTCCGAGCTACATCATCGCGACGGCCAGCCGTAAAAATGCGAACAAATAATAATTTTTGTTTCTAACCCGTCAAAATTGGATAGATAATTTTTGCTCTTTTGTGGAGGCCCCTTTCTTGTGAAGTCCCTTAAATCCGGCCCTGTGCAAAGGTGCATGTGTTTACTTTTTGTTACGGGTTTAGATTTCATAAGCCTAAAAAAAATTTAAAAAAATTATATTTATTACTATATAACAGTCTCTCTCTCTGTCTCTCTCTGTTTTTTTCTCTCTCTCTGTCGATCTATGCCTCTCTATCTATGCCTCTCTCTGTTTCTATATCTGCCTTTCTCTGTGTCTCTCTCTATATGCCGCTCTCTCTGTCTCTCTCTGTCTACACACACACACACACAAACACCTTGAAGTTAACACAGTAAAGGTTTTGGTACAACGCTAATCTCATCGGCTCCATCCGCATCACTTGACGTATTCATTCGCGACCAATTTCCCCACCATGGCCCCCCATCTATCAGCGCCACACACATCCACACTGACAGCCCCCCCACTCTAGCGCCCTATCGCCAGGCCAACACCAAATTACATAACCATATTTCCTTCCCAGCATACCGCCGACCGACCGCGAGCCACTTAAACCACGGCTCACACGCTTGGAGTGGCACGCGTACCGCGAATGGACAAACCTTGTTGACGAGGGAGCGCAATACTTTGAAGGGGCGTCTTGCAATGACCCCCACCCCGTACCACCCCATGTTTCAGTGGAGGGAACCCCCCAAGTGACACGTAGGAGGGAAACAGGATTTATTACACCGTTTAAGCCACTTCACATAATATGCGTTCAGGGGCGATAATACAGTCATCAATACTGGATGTAGCTCCTAACAAACTAGGTAAAATAAAGAAAGTGAGTTTTTTTAAAAAATAAAAATTTATAGAAGCAGGAAAAAAATTAGCCAAAATATTTTTTGTTAGGTTATGGCAAGATTAGCAATTAATTATTTGTTTCGGAATTAGGGGAAGTTTTGACTGAGCGACAATGACGTGACTAGTAAAAACAAGAACAGGTTTTAGAGGTGGAACGAAATATCAGCCGACGTAGACTACTTCTAGGACAACGTAGAACTAAGGCGCATTTTACAAACGTCTAGAGTTAGCTGACATTTGATGGTTCCCTTCATAGCTATTAAACTTGTTCGACATTCAGTATCGGCGTCGACTGACTTGTATTAATAGTTCGGCCTTTCGCCGGTGTTGTTGGATTACAACTCCTTTTGGTTTATTTGTTACCTCCTTTTGGTTTAGTTACCTCCTTTTGGTTTTTTTGTTACCTCCTCTTGGTTTATTTGTTACCTCATCTTGGTTTATTTGTTACCTCCTCTTGGTTTATTTGTTACCTCCTTTTGGTTTATTTGTTACCTCAATTTGGTTTATTTGTTACCTCAATTTGGTTTATTTGCCTAACAGTTAAAAGGGGGAATGGGAAAGTAAAGCAAAGGAAATAAATAATTTTGTGCCGATTTTCAGGACTTGGTATGGATTGGTCTTAATAAAGCGGTGGTGCTGAATTTGATATAAGTAGGTCAGCAGGTTAAGCATAAGCAATACGTGTTAGGTCCGATAATCAATAAATTGTGTTCTATAAAATGTAGTACAATGCGATGGTACTTTAATCAAACATGTGAAAGCAAAGAGTACCCTCTTCAGACCTTGCGATCTAGTGGGCAGATGATATCAATGTCTACTGCTACTATGACCGACGGTTAACGAGGGCGCCATGTAGCCAGTACAACGACCAGCCACCTGTACATCTCAGGTACTGATTAGACTGGGTAGACTCAGGGGCGTTATAAAAAGTGTCCCAGTCTTTACTGAGATTTGAATCCGAGACCTAAGGCGCTCTACCACTCAGCCACCACGCGAATGTGGTCCTGTAAGCAATATATATATTGATCTTTAAGGTGTGGTGTGACCCTGTTAAATGTACCGTTGTGTTTGTTTGTTGTTGTTTTTGCATAGCTTATATCGACTGTCTGTATGGTAAAAAGTGTGTACATGTTATTTCCCCCATACCCATTCTGGGATCAAGTTGAAACTTTTAATAATAATATTTAATGTACCTAAGAAAACATGAACCAATTTAAAGAGTTAACTAATTTGTCAATTAATTAGTGGTAATTTATTATTTTGTCTGATATCGCGTAAGAGAAATAACTTCAACAATATTTAGAGATTTAATTGTAAGTGCGGGTTTAATAATTGTGTTTTATACTTCGCTATTTTGGACCTTTAGTATCTTTTTATGCACTATGTGGTGTCGGTGTTAATTTGAAGATCGAATGCTTCTATGAAAAAAATTGTTAGTTCTATATGTGGTAAAGTCTCAGCTAATAAGACACGCTTAATGCTCTTCGCTGCAACTGAACTATTATATCAGAGGGAGGAGCTCTACACTAAAGTACACACCAATATCACTAGTATAAAGTAGGTCAAACACACTTCAGTCGTCTGCTCTTGTCATTGCCCGCCATTCACTAAGCCACTCCATGAATGAAAGACTCGTGCCAGTTGATTTCTTTATTTTTTAAAATTTTGATTTGGTTCCCAAAAGTCTTGCAGTCATTGAACACGATATTTTTGTAACAAATGAACCGTGGAACAAAAAAAACGTAGTTCACGTCTGCTGAGAAATGTACTTTATCGATACTGTAGTAGCCTATTTGTAAGGATCGATTCTTGCTACTTGTTCAAGATAGAACACAAACTAACCTTTTCTTATTACGGACTTTTAAAAATAGAAATAATTTGTAGAACTCTACAACCCAGTGGCGTAGCTAGAGTGGGAGGGGGAGAATCAGAAAATCCCCTGGGGGGGGGGCAAATGAGTGTTCGAACATTTTCTTACATTAATATGAAATATTATGCAACATGCAGGGGCTCCCAAAGAGATCAACCCCCCCCCCCCACCGGGGTCCCGATAATGGAAAATTCCTAGCTACGCCACTGCTACGCCAATTGGTTAAGAGGCCAACTGCTTACCAATCGACCACTCGCCCCCTAGCTTACCGTTTTATGTTTTATCGCTAATTATCTTATTAAACTACTGTACTACAGTGTCTTTGAATTTATTGATTTTACTAAGAGTGCTTCTTTTGTAAAATGTAAAACATTTTTACTTGGGACAAACATTGCTAGTTTTGAGGAAGATACGGGCTGACTGAATATGGATCACAACAAAAGTGAGATTTCTTTGACTGAACACAGAGAAGAGGTGGAAGTCTTTGCTGCTGTTATGCATGTCTCCCAGAGCGCAAACACTGGGACATGAATGAAAGCAGCAGTGGTCAATACTGACTAGGTAGGCATTACGTTTGCATGCCTCAGTCTAAGTGTAAGAACGTCTATCTGAAGTAGCAAAGACTGTTAATCCTTTTGTCAATATTTAGAGAGGGGGCGATATTAAACTTGGATTTATTGGATTAACAGATTGGCTGGGGAAGGGGGGGGGGCTGCAGGTGGCGTCTGGGTTACATTTATAACCGCTGAGAAATAAGGCTGGGAATGCGGGACCATTCATTTTACATTTTTAAAGGTCAAGGTTGCTACGCAGAGCTGGGATTATGGGAACACTTGGTATTAACTAAATTTGTTTCAAAATTACACTTGGTTAAACAGATTTTGCATAATGCGAGAAGTTTATTACTATTTGCTTTCCTGCACTTAATAAGGAAGATTAAAACACTGTAGATATGATATTAGACTGGAGGATTAGTTTTTGGAAATATTTCTAAATCTAAAAACGTAGAGTGCGCTCCCATGTAGATGACAAATGTGAGTTTATTAAAAAAAAAAAGAAGACAATTAAAACAAACAAACATGTAACACGAGTCACGAGTGTATCTTATACTACGTTATAATCTTCATCCTCCTGTAACATGAGTGTATCTTATACTGACTTATCTTTACCGAATGTCTTTTCGATACCAAGAAAACCTGTAGCTGTGGATTATCCACTGGTGAACACATTCAACCAGTGGCGTATCAAAGTACCTGAGTTCAAGTAAAGGCTGGTTCTCCCTCCTTTACCCCCCCCCCCCCACCCTCCAGGCCTTCTAAAATAGGCCTACCTAAGATTGAGCTCGGTTTTAAAAAAAAAGACATCCTGTATTACATTTGGCAAAAAGACATTCAGTGTAGATTCTATGTACCGCATTTTGCAAGGAACAGAGCCCCAGTTTCTTGTGCGTCTTCTTCAAAGTAAAATAAGGTTTTTTTTTTGTTAATTGTTATGACATGATTAGGAATTAGTTATTTGTTTCGGAAATAAGGGGAAAGTTTTACTTAGCGACAAATGACGTGACAGATCTTTAAAAAACAAGAACGCTCTTAGTGACGCTAGAAAGAGGATGCTTTGTGTAGAGCAGTAGAATAGAGATACGAATGTACGGACATAGCTGACATCGGACGATTCCCTTCTTAGTTATTAAATGTATTTGTAAACAGCATCAGCGTCAACTACCTATTTTGATTGTTTCGGCTTTTCGCCGGTGTTACTGAAGTAGTTTTGAGTTCGATAGTACCTCCAGCCAGACGTAGATCTACACTAGATATATCTACAAGCATCACCACCGCGCGGAGGCCTGAACAACGTGGCGACCCCCGACTCGGAGCTTACTGGCAGCAACATCAAGAAGAATAGAAGCCCTCTGTTAGGAGGAGGCAGAAGATAACGTCATCGGCCTAGTCTGCAGCTAGACCCTGATTATACAGCCACGTCGGCGAAGGAAAGCCAGTGAGATCCTGGACTCGTAGAACTAGGAGGTAACGAAATATAGATCTAGATCTACAGTTGTGATTTGTAAATGCCCATACTTGTGGCATCGTATTGAAGCTTGTATCGAGAAGGCTACAGTTTGTGGAGGGAAGAAAACCGTCCTGTCGATTCCGTACTGAAGAGATATCGCCTGCCCGGCATAGTGAGAACGAACGTGAAGGTCACCTTCTGCAAGGCCAAGATCGACCGTTAGGGTCACGCCAAAGAACTTTTGACGTAGGAGACATCGTACTGCCTACGGCACTTAAGTACAGTAGTGCTAATTTGATCTACAGCTCGGCTGAATTCTGTGCTACACGTTAGATAGCCAGATAGCCGGTAGTTTAGCACTGGACTTTGACTTTGTCGCTGTATCAATAGTTGGACCGTTCCAGATTCACTTTGGACAGACGACCACCTGGAACCACCGTACCTGCGTCGGAACCAGCAGCCGGAACCAGACTCTACGCCACCGACGAACCGGAGCCAGACGACAGATCACCGTGAACACCAGAACCAGACGCCGTACCACCGAAGAACCGAAGCCATTGCAGACCAGTACCGAAGGACCTTGGAGAGCCGAAACGTTCGTTGTTCTTGTCTCACCGCTAGGGAAGACATCGCCGTGAGCCTTGCCGCCGGGACAGACATTAGCGTAGGAAGAGTGGACCCGAGACTGACTGTGGAGTTATCGCCGCTTCTTAGACAGATAAGTCAAGTGTTATTTAACTACTTTCTCCTTAGAATAATTAGAGTCTGTAGGGAAGTGACCACTCGCTAGATTATCACTACCAGGTTAAATCGTGGTGGATTGGGGATATCCTTAAAATTAGGTGTAATCTAGCAAGAGGTCCATATATATGTTTAGCTGTAATGCGTCCTGTATGTGAGTGTGAATCATTTAGTTAAGCATTTTTTTAGTAACGTCACGTATTAATTGTTTGCAATACTCCCGTCCTAAGTCTTACTGTCAGACGAAAGTCTCATTCATAGATCTATAGATCTATAGTTTGTTGTTTATCGTATTTAAGTTATATTTTCATATTTTAGTTGTATGAGTTGTAAGTTATATACACTCCTGGCTGTGAAAGCAGGTAAGAAGTAACTAAGATCTAGCGTAATCTAGACTAGATCTGGGGAGCAATCGAGGTGAAGCCTGATTGCCCATTGGTAATTTTAGTATTTGTAAATAGACAGGTTGGTCTATTTACCGGCCACTCGTGTTGAGTAACACGGTGTCGGTTGAGGGTGCGTGTGTCGCACATCGTATTCAGTCGGGTCAAAGTGTGGCCTACACACTTGTACCAAGGATACTAAGTGTATCTTGAGAAAGTGTAGAAGTGGTTATTAGTCTACGTTGGTAGTTAGACGCCAAGGGTTTTGTTTGTTGGTATAAGAGGTACCATAACGTAGGATAAAGTAACAAATAAGGAATATGGCAACTACTTCAGGTTACGACCTAGAAGAATTTAGAAAAAAGCTAATTCATGAAGCCAAGACAGAATTGGAACTGCGAGGCAAAGAACTAACGGCCTATGTGCAGCAGATGGTGGCGGCGGAAGCAGAGCGCTTGGAGAAGGAGAGAAGTAGGGAAGCAGAACGCTTGGAGAGAGAGAAAGCTAGAGGCAGAGAAAAGGAAAAAGAAGAAGCAGAACGCTTGGAGAGAGAGAAAGCTAGAGGCAGAGAAAAGGAAAAAGAAGAAGCAGATCGCATAGAGCGGGAAAAGGTTAGAGAGGCAGAAAAGTTGGAGAGGGAAAAGGTTAGAGAGGCGGAACGTGCAGAGAGGGAGAAGAAAGAAGAGGCGGACAGAAAAGTGAGAATTCAAGTTGAGCAGATGAGGATAGAGGCTGGTGTAAGTGTGCCCATCGAAGGGAACAGCAACAATAGCGCCAATATAGAAAGCCATTGTAGCGCCGCATGGATGAAAAAGAAAATACAACCTTTTGCGGAAAACAAGGACGACATCGGCGACTATCTGAAACGCTTTGAAATTAAACTAGCAAAGTTTAATGTCCATGAGAGGGAGTGGTCCGAAATCTTGTTGGACTTCGTACATGGGAAAGCCCTCACGATTTGCCAGAACCACGACCACTCGATGCAAAACAGCTATCAGGTGCTAAAGAAGGAACTGCTAAACGCATACGGGCACAACGCGGCAACATTCCGAAAGAAGTATTACGAAAACACTCCATCCAGCCAAGTTGATCCACAAACAACTATCAACGCAGAGAAGGACTTCTTCACTAAATGGCTCGGATTCGAGAATGTGGAGAACACCTACGAGGGGTTGAGGAACTTTATTCTGATTGACAATTTCATCAATAAGTGCGACCCTCAGCTACAGTCTTTTATAAAAGAAAGAAACCCTAAGATAATTGAAGACTTGGTAGAAATTATTAGGATCTTTAAGAATGCTTATCCAAACAACCTACTTTCAGTTAGAGACCACAAAAAAGTTATTGACCTGGTAAATTATGTAAAGGGAAATGATAGGTCCAGGGAACGTGGGAACATTGGTCGGGAAAGTTATGATAGGAGAATAGATAGACCTAGAGCGGGTGATAGAAACCTTAGGGAGGTTACATGTTTTAACTGTCAGGAAAAGGGACACATGGCATACCAGTGTAAGAAACATAGGGGGAATAGAGCTGGCAATATGAATACACAGGATAATAGTGGCACTAGTGATAGGAGAGGTAATCAAGGAAACCGTAGACAAGAGAGGGATAATCGGTCACCAGATAGGGTTAATTTTGTAAGGAGCATCCAAGACAGGGATCGTGATAGTAGGGATAGTGAACCAGATGAAGAAATTAACTACGTTGATTGTGGGGAAGATAGATTTAAATTATATCCGGGCATGATAAATAATAAACAGATAAGGGTGATCCGGGACACAGCTAGCAGTACACTCGCGGTTAGAGGGGGATTAGTTAAGTCCAATGATTATTTAGGCTATACCAAATCAGTCAGATTGGCAGACGGTGCAGTTAAGAGGTTCGAAGCGTGCAAAGTGTTCCTTCGATCTCCATTGTACACAGGGTATTGTGAAGGGGTAGCCATGCCGAGGTTATCTAGAGATGTTTTACTTGGAAATGTAGCAGGTGTCAGAGCCGCTTCTGATAAACAGGTTAGAAGTTGGAAAAGCAGATATGGCAACAGGAGGCGAAACAAACCTAGAAAGGACAGAATTTGTTTTAACTACCATAAACAGGGGCACATCGCTAAAGACTGTTGGAGTAGGGCAGAACAGTCTGAACAGAAGATTGCGAGTTCGGATAGGAGGCACAGGTCTATATCCGATGACTGTGGTAGCGGTAGTCGCAAGGCATACCAAGGTAGAAGGCCGCAAGCGGGCTATAGTGGTGTAAGAAGAGATGTTAACTCCAGTTGGAGAGAACAAATGTATGGGTCGTGTAGATAGCCTGTGAAACATAACACTATACAACCGTAGTGTGTAAATAAGGATTGGTTTGATATTTGAAGTGTTTATTCTTAATTAATTGACTTACCTAGTAGTCATAGCTAGGCAGTTATTATGTTGTTGTAGTATTAGTTAGTATTAGATTGACTCATGTTAGTTATTTATTATGTATGAATATGTATGAATTGTATGTATGGAGGTATGAATAGATAGGGCATTTATAAGGCGACGAGGTATTGATATCAAGGGAAAGTAAGTTTTATAAGTTATTCCTTGTTGTTGATCATGATCATACATCAGTAAGGAGTTAGGTCGCGCTGGGACAAGTAAGTGGAGAGAGGAAATAAAATACACTTGTAAATGCCCGAACGAACGTTAGGTGTATAGTGGGAGAACGATTATTGATAAATGTCAATTTGTCATATTAGGTAAAATGTCTGTCCTGACGTGTGAGGAAAAGTGGTGTAACATCTGGAACATGATGTGATAAAGTATAGCTAGACACCTATGTCTGCGGTCACCTATGGCACATCACATTGGACAGTATCACTTTGTGACATTTGAGGGAAATAGGTGTCCAGATCAACTTGAGTTTGGGACAATGATGAAGAAGTTGAAACCGAAATCAAGACTCAAGTTGTGTTGTCTTTTATGTTTCCCTACATTTTGGCCCTTGCACAATGTAAGACTAAGACAGTAGATAAAAAAATGACTGGCAATTTTTTTTAGCGGGAGGGGGAGGAGTTGTTATGACATGATTAGGAATTAGTTATTTGTTTCGGAAATAAGGGGAAAGTTTTACTTAGCGACAAATGACGTGACAGATCTTTAAAAAACAAGAACGCTCTTAGTGACGCTAGAAAGAGGATGCTTTGTGTAGAGCAGTAGAATAGAGATACGAATGTACGGACATAGCTGACATCGGACGATTCCCTTCTTAGTTATTAAATGTATTTGTAAACAGCATCAGCGTCAACTACCTATTTTGATTGTTTCGGCTTTTCGCCGGTGTTACTGAAGTAGTTTTGAGTTCGATAGTACCTCCAGCCAGACGTAGATCTACACTAGATATATCTACAAGCATCACCACCGCGCGGAGGCCTGAACATAATTCAGCGGCTTCTGTGGGCCCTTATTAATCACGTGACTCTCCTGAAATCACAAGGCTACCACAAGACCGCTGGTGAATTAACTAATGTCATACGATCCCGTTAATAAATTTCTGCCGGCAACAGCATTTTAAATAGCTGAGTGATGAGCCGCTGAAATTAGCATGATCAACGCCTTTTTAATAATTGACAGTCTTCCTCTGACTTGTTCAACTATTTTGTCATTGGAAGTTGTAACAATATATTGAACTTGAATTGTCTGGAAGATAAGGAAAGAGAAGACGCCGAGAAAGAAACCAATGCTGGCTTCAGAAGAGAAATACAAATACGAAGAGTTATACGTTTCTTATGCAATGAAGTCGTCTCAGACCCCTGACCTCATCTGACCGACTGACCTCCGGCAATCTGACACTTCACCTTCTGTGACCTCCTGACCTATGATCCCATCATCTTTTTATTTTTTCAAAACAACTAAACTAAATCTAGAGACGCGGTGGCTGAGTGGTAAAGCCTTGGCTTCCGAACCGAAGGGTCCCAGGTTCGAGTCCTGGTGGAGACTGGGATTTTTAAATTTCGGGATGTTTAGGGCGCCTCTTGAGTTCACCCAGATCTATTGGGTATCTGACATTAGTTGAGGAAAGATAAAGGCGGTTGTTGTGCTGGCCACTTGTTGTTGGCCTCCTTTCAGTCGTAGAACGGCTATGGGTCATCTCGTGAAACACCTTTTCATGTGACTGTGGAGTCCCATTTTGGCCACACCCTCGTTAACATCATCTGCCGTATAGACCGCATGGTCTGAAAGGGAAACTTAACTAACTAAACTAGATTCAGTCATCTAGATCAAACATAAATGTTTTCTTTAATTAAAATCCGAGTTACGCCAAGACTAATTACGAGAATTGCCGACTCGTCTAATTTCAAATAATTTCCGACCCCCCAAACTTTCCCAAATGCCCATATTTGAGACGCCCTTGTCGATATGATATTTAAAAAAAAAAAAAAAATCTTAGTCTTAGAACTAAATCTTTTAGAATCTAGAATTCTATATCAAAATCTACTTTTCACAGCATATTAATCTGTTACTTACCCAGAGAACACAAACATTGATGACGTAATAATCCCACGGCACAATATATCCAACGAATTAAAAAAGCACTGTGCTAATACTCTCCGTTAAAAAGCTCTTATTATAAAACTCCAGTAACACACGTCTTTTATTAGAATAACAGTAGATCTAGTATCACACAATTACTGTAACCGCTTTGAAGCGATCCCCGGCTGAAGAGAGACAAATTAAGTCTATCCCCCCCTTGTCAACCTAAAACTTCTTTTGTTACAAGTCTGTTCCCATACCTTCTTCATAAGCACGCTTTGACAGTGCGAAGAATACGCCCCCCTATTCCGCCCGAGTCTTTTTTTTTCCCTCGCTCGCCCTTCTCATGTTGGTGTAGGACATCCAGGTCAAACCTCGGACTAGTTAGAAGTTAATCATACACACACACATACATTTATATATACACACAGAGAAATTATAGACCATAGTTTTAAGTATGACATCAGAGCTAGATTTAATTTCAATCATTCATTCAGGACTTTTTCAATTAATGTTCTGTCTGTCTGTCTCTCAAATGGAAACTTCTATCTATCTATCTATCTATCTATCTCTATCTATCTATCTATCTATCTAGCTATCTATCTATCTATCTATCTATCTATCTATCTATCTATCTATCTATCTATCTATCTATCTATCTATCTATCTATCTATCTATCTATCTATCTCAAACAGGAAGATGATTACGTCCACTGCATGTGTCAATCTAGTCATGCATGTTAATTAGTGACTTAAACTCTGCTAAGTCGTTGGTTTTCCTGGCTGATTCAGGCAACCTATTTCATCAATCAATAAATCAATCAATCTCTCTCGCTCTCTCTTTCTCTCTCTCTCTCTCTCTCTCTCATTTCATCTAGAGACAAGGGCGTCTCAAATATGAGCATTTGGGAAAGTTTGGGGGGTCGGAAATTATTTGAAATTAGACGAGTCGGCAATTCTCGTAATTAGTCTTGGCGTAACTCGGATTTTAATTAAAGAAAACATTTATGTTTCTTTTATTTCCTCCGATTTCATTACTAGTTACTTACAATCTTTATATTTTACTAGATCTTTTAGTCTGTATGTCGACCACACAAACACGCGCACACACACACAAACACGTGCACACACACACAAGCACGCGCACACACACACAAACATTCTCTCTCTCTCTCCTTGCTTTTAGTTGTTTGAAAAGCTGTCCATACAAACTGAAATAGGTAAAAAAAAAACAACCTCTTCTCCTAAAGCCTGACTCTCTAGGAACTGGTTGTTTCCATTCAATAACTTGAACTATTGATAGACACACATGATATCTAGGAGTTCCTTCCGTCCTCAATGGTTCTCAATATATAGATCTAGGCCCAACAAAAGATTTCAACTTAAGTATTCACGTCACAACACATACATGTTTTGTTTAAGGACAGATGCAGAGGCGGCCCCCTGTTTTAAAGGGTAGGGTCTGAATTGATCTGATCTCTAAATAATGTTTAAAGTGTAAGGTTGTTTTTCTTCCAATTCATAACATTTTAGTTATGAAGTTTGTGTGTGTTTATATTAGTTGAGGATGGAACCACGAGTAAGACTGTCGCTGAGGAGTTTATAAAGGGGTGAACGAAGAATGAAAGAAGCCAAAGTAACAGACAGAAGGTCTTCTGTTTTTTTTTAGTTGAAAGGGGCCGTTGTATTAGGTCCCGGAGTCATTCCATATGCTATAATGACTAAACTAATGTCTATGTATAAATCTCAATGGGACCTTATTCACCAATCGTAAACAAACAACTATTAGTCACGTGATCTTATTGATAAAACAACGACAAAAAAAAAACTGTCACGTGACAACCATCATGAATTAAACATGAGATCGTTAATTATATAGAAGAGATAGGGCACCGCGTGGCTAAATGTTGTTTTGTTTACGATTGGTGAATGAGGTCCATTGGACTTGAAAGCTGCATATGGCAAAGTTCGTTAAAGCATTGATAAAATAATAAAAGGTTTCTTTAGACTAGTCTTTTGGAGCTACAACCTAGCTATTGATTTACTTGAACTAAATGTCTAGGCCTACAACCTAGCGATTAATTTACCTGAACTAAATGTCTAGACCTACAACCTAGCGATTGATTTACCTGAACTAAATGTCTAGACCTACAACCTAGCGATTGATTCACCTGAACTAAATGTCTAGACCTACAATCCAACCACAGTGTCACCACACTTTTCTGTGTTATTTAAAATTATAGTAAACCGCAAATGCAACTTACAACTTAAAATCACAACTAATAAATTTAAAACTACAACTTTCAATATACTCTACAACATTCACGAAGAACATTAAGACCTTTCTGTTCAAAAGTTTCTTGGATTAGTTTTGTCAATTTAACTTGCGTGTTTATCCTTGTAATATCACAGTATTTAGAACCGCTATATTTTGACGTCACTGCGCCATGTTTTACTACCTCCGCGTGGGTGTCCTCCCTGTCACCATCTGGCCACACGAGATTCATTCATTTACACTCCTACATTCGTAATCCAGTTATTTTTATTTTTTTTGCGCCATGCCCAACCTGGTGATAAATATATCGCAGTAGATGTAGCAGTGAATATCTTGATATTCCGAGAAGTAGGCCCTGTAGTCCAATGGAGTCAACTTGTGAATGGAGATCAGGTTTAGGGACCAGGTCAGGAGTGCGAGTGATACATTGTGATAAGAGAGCTTTAATGATACTTCCTGATAGTATCAAGATATATATATATATATATATATATATATATATATATATATATATATATATATATATATATATATATATATATATATATATATATATATAATTGTCTGTTTAGCATTGATTGAACACGAGACTTCAAAAAAGTGTTGGGTTATATTAATTGGATAATATCATTCTATTAAACTACTAATAAATAAAGAATCTAATTGTGAAAAGTACAAAAGTAATTGTAATTAAAAGACAACCACATTAATTCCCTACCTGCCGACCTGAATATCCCCATCTATCCATCCTTCAATCTTGGTATACATTGATATATCTATCTTATCTCATCTTTTCTTTTCTCATCTATCTATCTATCTGTCCATCTATCCATCCATCCATCCATCCATCCATCCATCCATCCATCCATCCATCTATCCATCTATCCATCTATCTACCTATCTACCTACCTAGCTACCTACCTACCTACCTACCTACCTACCTACCTACCTACCTATCTATCTATCTATCTATCTATCTATATATATATATATCTATCTATCTATCTAAACTAATATATATGAACTTCTGAAATATCATCCAATGTGTCGTGAGTCACAGAAGCTTGAAAATATATCATTTAAAAAAGCAAAATTTACAGTGAAAAATTACATTTTGTAAAAATACATCAGACTTTTGGACACTTTTGGTAGATCTATAGTTAGATAAGACTTAGATTTACGTAAGGTCAAAATTTCATTGCAAGAAAACTTCATTTTGCGCTCACGAAAAAAAAATGCATATCTAGTTCTAAGGGTGATGCACTGTCCGCTAAGTACTTCAAACACAATCAATGAAAATAACGTGCACTATGGGGTCATTGGAATATAATTGCGTGTTCGTTTCCTGTTGGGGAAATGTTATTACTAGATAGATAATACAACAAAACAGTTTAGTTACAATGTGTACATGTATGTTAGTATGTAAGTGTTTGTCCAAATGGTTGTCAGTGTTTGTCCGAATGTATGTCAGCGTTTATAAAAAACGGATGTCAGCGTTTGTCCAAATGGATGTCGGTGTTTGTCCAAATGGATGTCGGTGTTTTTCCCAATCGTGTATGTGAGACAGTGGATGTCGAGGGTTGGAAAGAAAGTCGTCATGACAATACGAAATTCTTGCCCCCAGGACTCTTTGGAACAGTGAAGCGTCACTAGCTCAGTCATTGACGCGTGTAGGTAAATATAGCCAGTAGTCAGGTAGTGAGTCGTAAGTCATTCCGTCAGTGACATCATGCCGTCTTACCTGACATGTGTAAAAAAAAAAGGGGGGGGGGTGACAAGGGAAGCAACTAACTGTGCATCCAATGAAGGGCAAATTATAAAGCAAAGCGTCTCACACTGTTCGCATCACCCTCCCCCCCCCCCCCCCCCCCCCACCTCCCAACCACCGGAGGCTACAAGATTCACAAACTATTTAAACACTTCCATCAACATTATGTTCTACAAGTGTGCCCATAGTTTAGAAGAGTAGCCTTCCCTTTGAACAGCAATGTAACATGTCTGTCTGTCTGTCACGTCAGTGTTGAATTAATTTTAAAAATTCAATGAAAAGACAAGAAGTAAAATGGACAACTTACGACTGTGTATTTACCTTCTCTCTCTCTCTCTCTATCTCTTTCATACATTTCTCTTTCTCTATCCTTCTTTATCTCTCGCTCCCCATATAATAATATAAATAATTTAATGTATGGCACGCTGTCAGCCAACATAACGTAGACTGAAGGCGCTGTGATAACAATACAAACATAATTATGACAGCTAAATGACAAACTAAGTTTTTAAAAGTTTTAAACAGATAAGACTTAATGTTCTTCTTGAATGTAGTGTAGCATGTTGTCTGTCTGAGATCAATGGGGAGTGAGTTCTAAACCTTTGATCTGTCTACTGTAAAAGCCCGCAATCAGTAACTTTTGAGGGAGAAACGTGGCACCACTAGAAGCGTTGAGTCCATGGAGTGACATCTTTCTCTGAATCATTCTCCTTCACACTCATCTTATCTTATCTTATCTTATCTTATATAATACAGTTAGTTCAAAAAAGAAGATGATTACGTCCTACGCGTCATGCATTTAGTCATGCATATTAACGAATGACTTAAATTCTACCAAGTCACTGGTTTTCCTGGCTAGCTCAGGCAACCCATTCCATGCTCTAATAGCGCTAGGGAAGAAGGAGTATTTACAGTCTCTCTCTCTCTTTCTCACTCTCTTTCTCTTTCATTATTTCTTTATCCATCTCTTTCTCTCCCTCTTTCAACTTCTCTTTATCACTCTCTCTCTCTCTTTCTCTTCCTCTTTCTTTCTTTCTCTCTCTCTCTTTCTACCTCTCTGGATCTTTTTCTATCTCTTATCCCCCCTCTCTCTCTCTCTCTATCGCGCGCGCTAAACATCGTGATGATAAAAGGTGTCCTTGCCCTTTCAACTATAAAAACAACAACAACAACGATGACTTTGACGTCGTCTATTATTTCACCGGACGGGAAGTATTGAAATGGAAAGTGGTCGCTGAATAGACTAAATTCAAAGTTATTAAACAGACTCAAGGTTTCAATCAAAGAATGTGCATTCAAGGGATCTACATGGGAAATCCATTTTCTCATCCTTGTGTACAGAGAAAAAGAGATTGTGCTGGTTTTGTCCCCTCTTTTCAATATATAAACAACTACAAAAGAATCCATTCATTACACGTGAGTCATCAGAACATACAGTTTACTTTCATTAAATGACTTCCCCCCCCGTCTGTGAACTTCATCAATAGACCCATGACTCTGTAAAACATTATCGTGAATTAGTCACCGATCAACATTGAACAAAGGTCTAAGCAGTGACTTTGGAGAATGACGTCAAGCAAATCAGACGATTGGAATCCCAGTGCTTACATCACTGGGGCAGACAAACATTTCGGAACGATGATTGGGTTGACATCACAACGCCTCGAACTAGGCATTACACAGTGTTTACTCGCTGACTCCGCGATGTTGAGTTGGTGGAGAAGATGATGGATGAAACCCAAAGCCGTGTTTCTAATGTATGGTTACTAATTGTCGCAGATCCATTCACGATATTTGTTATGACTATAGTAAATAAAATATGTCAAGTTTTAAAGGACAGTTGCTGTTATGGTCATCTGTTTCTTCGGCCAACGGTTAACGAGCAGGGTGTCATGTGGCCAGCACAACGACCAACAGCCTTTACTTTCCCCAATTAAAGCCAAGTACCCATTAGAGTTGGGTGGACACATGGACGCTCTAAAAATCCCGAAATTCAAAATCCAAGTCTTCACCGAGATTCGAACCTAAGACCTCAGTTTCGGAAGCCAAGCTCTTAACCATTCAGCCACCACGCCCTTAAATCAAATATTAATGGTACTTATACAAGTACTGCACGTTGCTGTTGAGATAAATGTCACTACGCCATAGACCCCCACACTACCAAAAATGTATTGCCCCATCGCCATAAACCCACAGTTACACAAACTGTATCGCCCCATGATTCATTTCAATGTTATAACCCCTCTCGCCCCTATACCCACCTAACCAGTGCTTTTTCGTTAAAAAAAATATGTACCGATACGCAGTGATGGATTGCCTAAATTTTAGCTACTAATAAATTAATAATAAATGTTAAAATATAAGAAAAGTAATTTTTTCCCTACATTGAAAAAGGTACCGGTACGCGTACCGGTGCGTACCGTCACAAAAAAAAAAGCACTGCACCTAACTATTGCAAGCCATGCTTTGAAGTTATGTGAGTCATGCTGATATTCTTGAGTGGGCAAACAGATGAAGCAAAGTTTTGAAAGAGTCCACAGTTATGCCTCAATATGTCTGTTGGGTGATGAACTCCTTCTCAATAGTTACAGGGTTCTTCGGGGCGGTTATCACACTAGCTTTTAATGCAGTGGTGCCAACAATTTTTCGGTCAAGGGGCCATTACATTTCTGAACTCTGGTTCAAGGGTCCATTACATTTCAGAACTCTGGTTCAAGGGTCCATTACATTTCCGAACTCTCTTTCAAGGGTCCATTACATTTCCGAATTCTGGTTCATGGATCCATTACATTTCCGAACTCTGGTTCAAGAGGCCATTACATTTCCGAACTCTGGTCAAGTGTCACGGGAGGCTCCACCGCAAAATATTGATCTCCTCTAATTCAACGGCGTCTATGAGGCTTCATTCTGTAATGTCTGCAGATGCCAAGAGGGCATCTGGTCCTCTGGACGTATAGGCTGTGCATCTTGACGTAAAAGACGTTATCCCAAGTCTGCGGGGACTTTGTCCTGAGCAGTATCCCTAGTGGTCTATGGATGTGTACCAAAGCGTGCTTAAGAGTTTGTTCCACAATATTACGAGCTACACACGTGTCAGCGTCTGCTGAGCTCAAGCATTGCTGCACGTGCCGCACCAGGGACGTGCTGACGTGTCAAGTTTGTGTCAAGAGCCATCAGTCACCTACTCCGGTCAACTTGACCTAACTGTAGGACACATATGATGTCAACAGCTAATTAAAACTAAAACGAGGAGTAAAGAAGACTGGAGGGGGGGCTTACATGTTGTCAATGGTTATGCTATGCATATCAAAATATATATAAAGTATTTATGTAGTTGTTATTTTTTAAATTTCAAATCATAATTTAAGAACAGTTTACTATAATTAGAGCGGGTCGACTCACCCAATAAGACAACATTGCACGCGACAGAGAGTAGCTTGTGATTTAAATAGAGACGGAATATGATGTATTTTTCGTCGCTGACACAATATAGTCACGGACAGATGTACCAGTTTCAATCATTGATGGTGTTAAAAATGTAGCTGAACTTAATAGACTGCTCTTATGCAAGCAATCTAGTTTTTTTCAATGTCCGAAATTTACTTGTACAAATACAGAACCTAATTAATAATATAAAAAGGTAAAAAGATAAAGGCAGTTTCCTTATTCCATATATATCACAAGTTCTCTTTTTTCCCCTCGTGGTATTATAGCATTTAACAGGTTGCCTGAATCAGACAGGAAAAAACATTGACCTAGTAGAATTTCAGTTTGTTATTAATAATTTAATATCCAAGACTAAATTGACCCATGGATAGGCGTAGACGTAATTATCTTCTATTAAGAAAGAAGACGTGTAATGTATAAGATAAGAAGATACAACATGTGTAACTTATAAGATAAGAGATGGAGCATGTGTAACTTATAAGATAAGATTTCTTGTAATGTTTTGTTGATCATTCGGAGGCGCGGTGACGGAGAAGTAAAGCGCTTGGCTTCCCAGCCGGGGGGGGGGGGGGGGGGGGGGGTTCCCAGGTTCGAATCCTGGAAGTTGCGACTTCGGGTTCTTACGAGCACCTCTGAGTCCACCCAGTTCGAATTAGTCGGGGAAAAAGTAAAAGCGGTTGGTCGTTGTGCTCGCCACATGGCACCCTCGTTAACCGTGGTCCACAGACACAGAACCGGATGTGGCAAAGACGAGACGATGTATATAGAACCAAACCATTTGATCTTAATAGCTTTCGGCTTTTTTTCTAGCCCACTCCACCAACATCCGTGATGCCCAGACTATGACCCGTGGGTCAGTTCCGGCCCGTTCTGTCCTTCTCGAAACTCCACATAATGATGTCACAAGAGTGTTTCATTTGACTCGAACATTCTTTTTGAAAGACGACGCGGGCGCGTGACTGGTGCGGGAAATTTAATGTGGACCCAAAGCCCAACAATATTTTCCACCTAAAATTAATCTATAATGCAATTTTCCAGTGTCAAAAACAGTTTGTGTTTAAGAATTTTTTATTTTTTTTTATTTTGTCTGAGAGTGCATTTAAAAAAAAATCCAACAATTTATTTCTAAAACACAAAACTGTTTTTGACACTGAAAAACTGCATTAACTAAGAGAAATGTAAAGATACCAATGGGCAATGCCGAGAGATGTACATCTATTTTTAGACGTAAAGTCCCCTGTCGCCCTGGCATCTCAGAATCTCATTCGCTGCCTCCGTATTGCAGACCGAGTGGGGAATTTCCATTGTGCAAGTGAAAAAAACAAAAATAGCACAGTTTACTAATAGGATGTGTGACATAATTAATCTGATTTGTCTTAAGCAAATATCTCAGCGGTTCTCAACCTTTAAAGCTCAGCGACCCCCTTTTAGAAACCCCCACTCGGCCGCGACCCCCCTCTCCCCACACACAGCAAACGAAGAATAGACAAAACAATCCATATTTTCGATGGTCTTAGGCGACCCCTGGCAAATCGTCAATCGACCCCCCCCCCCCAAGGGGGGTCGCGATCCACAGGTTGAGAACCCCTGAAATATCTTGACGCTGTGCGTGAAATGATTTCAATTGGCTGACGACAGAACGAAGCAAGATCACCTTGAACAGTTTGAGGAAAGATTATTTTCAACTCAAATATCGCAAGTGAACGGGTTTTCATGTTGAGTTATGTTATAATCAAGATCTTATAGACACGATCTACAATATTGTCAAGGTTAGATACAATCTAGATCTAGACTGTAGAACTAGAATCTAGATTAATAATCTATTATAGTCTAGATCTAGCCTAATTTGTCGAGATGTAGTCTATTATAATTATATAATTTAGCATAGTTCCCGTTTCAGGCCTTGCGATCTAGATCTATAGGGCAGATGACATATAGATCTAGAATCTAGATCTATATATCATGTATTCATTTATTTATTTATTTACATTAGAAGGTCATCTGTTTCTGTGGTCCTCGGTCAACGAGGGTGTGATATGGCCAGCACAATGGCCAGGGCCGGTCCTAACTGTTGCGGGGCCCTATGCGAAATTGATTGCGTGGGGCCTAGTCTTGGTGGGAATAAAGATAATACCCAGTGAAAATTAAGATTTTGTATTAGAAAAAAAATCGACTTTCTTTACTAAGTCTAAGAACAAAATGGCGATCAAATTAACTTTACTTTACGAACCTTGCAAACTATGACATATTTAATGCCAGTGACTATAAAAGAAATAAAGTATTGAAACTTCCGATTAAGGTGAAAATTCGCCCGATTATTACATTTTATTACATGAAAGCTGACAATGATTTTTTTTCTTTTATCGATTGGCATTTTCCGCAATGAATAAAACCCACAAATGACAATTTAGTCTATTTTTCAGGAGATTTTTTGAGTTTTCATATTTTTATAAATTCAGGAGATTTCCAGGAATTTTCGTATATATTTTGCAATTTAATGATTACACCTAGAATTAGCGCGGGGCCTATGAAAGCGCGGGGCCCACTTGCGACCGCATAGGTAGCAGTGGCCTAAGACCGGCCCTGACAATGGCCAATGGTCTTTGCATATATATTTTTTTAGTCTGTTGAACCGTTGGGGCACCACACAAGATCTTGTAACAAGCCAAATCCTGCTATAGAATCTTATATTGTCATTTTAACGTAGAACTTGTATTAAATTAATGACATCATTATTCTTATATTGTGTGTTGCTATGTTGATGGCTTGGATTGGAATTGGGCGCTAGATAACCATTACACTGTTTGAGAATCACGTGATCTGATAGTTGTTCATTATCATCGTTATAATTATAATTTATATTACCAAGCTCATTATTATTACTTTTTTTTTCTCCTTGGTTATGTGTATATTGTTATTATTTGTAAATCTGACTGTCTTTGTAGCGCTTGTGCTTTGTGGCAAAATAAATAAAAGTGTTATATTGTTAATTTGTAGACCGTCTCTCTCCATTCCTGTCCCTTCTTTTATGTTGTCTTCCCATCGCTTTCTCTGTCTGCCTCTTCTTTTTCCTGGTACTGTTCCCTGAAGGAAGGTCTTTGCGAGCCCTGAAGACCCTGCTATGTGGCTATGGACTTTAAGTTTGCTTTTTTTTTTTAACAGTACTTAGCAGGTCTATACATATATTGATCTAGATCTAGGTTTAATTCTTAAATATAGATGTATAATAGGTCTAGCCAAGTGTAAAACGTAATCTAATCTAGTCAGTCTAGTGTAGATCATGATTCAGATATAATTTATGACTAGACTCTAGTTTACTATAGATATATAGATCATGATTCAGATATAATTTATGATTAGATTCTAGATTTACTATATCTATCTATCTATGTAATGCAGAGAGTAAGGTATGTATGAGTACGTATGTGTGTATGTATGTATTTATGTATGTATGTATGTATGTATGTGACCGCTTCTGTGTATCAATGATTGGCCTCTTCAGTCAGTAAGAAGTTGCAAAGGGAAAAGATCGTTCTTTGAGACTTAAAGTGCCACTGAGTCTCATTAAGTAGGAAGTAGAGTCTAGATCTAATAACAAATAGAGAATTTTGTAAAAGTGTATAGTGTGAGCTGTAACATGGATAACCACTGACCTAAGTTAAGTTTTTTTCTTTCGAAACATAGAGAATCAAAGACCTAAGTGTTTTTCTTTCGAAACATTGAGAATCACTGACCAAAATTCTTGAAACAATTTTTTTTTAAAGTTTCTTCTCCCTTTCAATAACAACAGCACACGAGTACGCTATAAACAAAATGGCGTCACAGGAGCAGACGCAAAAAGTGAACCAGACGAAGAGCAGAAGGCTTCTGGCGCCCCGATAGTAAAACAAGTGGGTTTTACTTAGTCAATTGTCACCTTTCTCGTCCATTTTCTCCACTTTTCCCCGAAGGCGCCCACACACAAGTCTTGGCAGAAAACAAAAATAGTCGGGCAGACATTTGATTAGGTATTTAGTCTCGACTAACACCTGTTGAGTGAAAATGGCGGGAATGTTTCCAGGCGGGTGCCATCAACGGTGCAGACGACTCAACTTCAGGTATGGCGCTTTCAGGAAGTTCTTAACATGTCCCTCTCCCCTTCCCTCCCTTGATCGTTTACACCTTGCGACCTTTGACCTTTTTACTTCCCTCACCCCATCCTTTTGTTTTATTTTCCTGTTTTAGTGTAAATGTTGCGAAGATCTACTTGACGTTCGAGGAGGAGCCACGGTGGAGCCTCTGGGCCACTCACTACTGTGCAAGGGTAGATAAACTCAGACATAATAGTGGTGATAGCTACACGTAGGGGCGGCAATCTATTAATTGCACCGCCCTATATATCAATAATGGCGGCGTGTTACCCCACGCCGCTCCCAGAACACCCCCCCCCCCCCAATCTTAGATCTTTACTTCGAGCTCATGTAAACTTGCGGGTGGACATGAGACCACATGAAAGCTCTTGTATCGCCACCTACTCCAATGAGTCGCAGACGTTTATTTTACAATCATAATATGGACTAGCCGCATGCCAGATTTTACCGATTTATTAAAAGTTCCGCTCTTTAATAGAGATTAAATTAGGTATTTTCTTTCATTTTTAGCCCTCTGAGTGGGGGAGGGGGCATTGAACAAATAAATGCACATTCCTTGTTCCATTTGCTAGGACAAATTTGTACAAATGCTCCTTCTTACCTGGCGCTATTAGAGCATGGAATGGGTTGCCTGAGCTAGCCAGAAAAAAACAGTGATTTATCAGAATTTATACCATTGGTTAACATGCATGACTAAATGCATGACGCGTAAGGCGTAATTATCTTTTTTTTTAAAGTAATGTCCGTATTATATAATATTAAGAAGAACATACACTACGGTCTCTGCCATGATCCAAGGACCATTTATGCTAAGTTTTATTAAGATTGGTCAAAAGGTTTTGATTTCTATGAGGGACATACATACATATTTACATACATACATACGCCTTACATTCTGCTTTATATATTAGATACTTACTTGGTATTATGACTGTTTTGTAAAGATGATGCGTAATAGCGAAATCCATTTAGCGAAGCTTTTAGCTTACTAGTGATAATTGCTTTTAATATTGTCAGATGCTATTGTTTGTAAATAATGTTTTAAATTGTTTTTTTTTTAATTGATTGTTGAAGTTTGGAGACAACATTCTATGCTTGTTTTATATATTTAGGATTATCATTATCATCACTCCTTTGAGTTCCTTCTGGAACATAGGACCTCGACAAAAACACGCCACTCTCCACAGTCTCTTGCTAGTTTTTTAATGGTGTCCCAGCTCTTCCCGGTCTTCTCTGCTTCTTCATGTACACTGCGTCGCCATGTTCTTTTTTGGTTTTCCTCTGCGTCTTGTTCCCTGGGGAGTTCCACTCTAAGGCCTGCCTAGCTCTGTCGCTGGTATCTTTTCTAAGGGTGATATATTTAGGATGATCCTTCTTAATTGAAGAATAGAAAATCTTTGCCCAGTCTTCCCGCATGACGGTGCGGGGGATGGCGACGGGCAAGGTTCGAACCCGTACCATCGAGACGTCATCCCTAAGCGCATAATGGCAGTTGTTATTGTTAGTTAATATTTGCGTTGTTTTGTTTGTTGATAATGTTCTAAGCCATAGATTGTTAATGATGTTCGTTGATATCCTCTGCTGATACTGTCTATGGATGTTAGCTGTTGTTTTATGTAGCTCAATTTTTTTTTTTTTTACTATGTTAAGGCTACTGTCGTCATTGTTCAAGTATTCATACCTTAGGGCAATTTTTGGATTATTTTTTAGGAGGCAATAATATCAGATAAAAACTATTCTTTTTTTTTTTTTTTTGTTACTTTTCGGTACTGTAAGTCTCAGTGAAGCCCAAAAGGTCAGACACCTGTTAGTGACGGTCTGGTGTAAGGCAAGCGATGACGTGGTCTACGTAAAGTCCAAATGCAGACAGGTTATTATGTAACATTTCTGATAAGCAGCACGATAGCATTCCAGGGGTCTCAGCGGGACTCATCAAGGGAGCCATATACTCCCTGATTGCAGGTATTATCTGGAAAGGTCTTCTTTCATCATTGGCTATGTACTAAAACATTATTCTGTGGCGCTAGGTTTTTCTCGGGAGATACTCTCTTAAAGATATAATAAGCTTATCACGCTGGAGAAGCGTCTGTCAGCGTTTTATTGCAAACACAGTTCTTTTACAGTAGTTGTTTTTTTTAAGACGCTGATTCTCCACTTGAAGCAAATCTACAATATATTTTTAAGTTACCACTCATTGATTCATTGATCACGAGATCTCTTACACTGCCGTACGTATCCGCATGAAATTTCGTACTCAGGTTCCTTTTACCTCCTAGATGATTACTAAGAACAGTTTTTTATAGAATCGTAACTTTGGGACCGCTGTATTCGTGAAAAACCGCAAGCTATCTATCAAACCTTTGTATTTTATTTTCGATATTTCCAAAAAAGGTTACATTCTACATAGATATATAGCATAAAAAAACAACAACAACAAATTCCGTATTTTAAATCATTTTTTCCCCACTAAGTCTACATATTTTTTTTATATGTAGTACTTCATTTCCACTTCCTGTTTAAAAATAGACTCAAAAACACTGCATGCATTCTGTCCTATACTGTTAAGCGAGCAATTCTTCTATATATAGATATTTACATATAAATTTTATTTCGAAAACGGCTCTAACGATTTTCTTTAAAATTTCAAGGTATTAATGAGAAAAAAAATTTCAACTCATTAGCCACATCGGAAAAACCGTTATATTGGTTTGAAAATGTCTCATTATCAAAAAATTAATTTTGGCTAGAATGTTTTATGAATGAAGTTTTTCCCATTACATCTAAGGGGAAAAAAAAACTTGACACCGCTTACGTCACTAGGCTCACAGCAGTACACTAAGACATTTCTTCGCAAACAAGAACAAGTTTTAATGCTTTATTGCTTCTGTTTCTTATATACCTCATGTTGCAATACATGAACATTTTCTAGGTTTCGTACAACTGGAGAAGGACTTAATGACTTCGTAATAGAAAAAAAAAATACAAAGTTAAAATTAAACTAGAAATAAAACATCACAGAGGGCATGAAGGATATGACAACAGTGCGAATATGAACGGGAAAAAAAGGAATAATCTACAAAAATGGTACATGGTCCAGCTCTGTCATAATAATTTTTGTTTCTAGAAAAAAAAACAATGAAGGGGGCGGCATTTTTTAATTTCGCACACAGGCGGCCACAACCCTAGCGGCGGCCCTGAAAATATATATATATATACTGGTAAGAAAGGATAGGGGAATGGTTGAAGATGTAAATCAGTATTAATTTTTCCACAGATTTAACAATGCTAAGAACCAAAGCTGCACCCATGCTAAGAATCAAAGATGTACTAATGCCTGGAACCAAAGCTTTTACAATACGAAGAACCAAGGTTGTATCCATAATAAAGACAAAAGCTGCTACCATGCTAAGAACCAAAGATGTATTCATGATAAAAATAAAAGCTGATAACTTGCTAAGAATCGAAACTGCAATCATAAGGACAATGAAGAGTTTAGCCATTTCAGGAATCACTTTTAAAGCCATACTAAAAACCACAGCTTCAACTTTGTTGATAACCTCGTTTGTAACTATGCTGAAACATATAATTATAGACATTCTGAGAAAACAAACACCCACAGTTTGTAGCTTTACTATAATTACAAAGGCTAATTCACAGATATCTATACTTGGAAACATGGTAGCACTCACAGAAAAAATGCAATGCAAGAACTATTTATAAGATAGTTTAATAAATAAATGGAACACGTGGGCAATACATAACTGTAAACATAGCGCTAATCAGTGTGAGAACCAAGCAAAGAATGCCTGTTGGAAAAAGGCATACTAGTGGTCATGCTGACCACGATAGTTTCAAGTCTGCTGACAAACACAGCAACAACCATGCTTGACCTCAGCTGACAGCGTCCTAAGAGTAACACCTGATCCTATGCAGAAAATGAGAGCTGAAAAAACACAAGACTTTGTTTCTTTACGTTGGGGTATTTTTTAATGTACCCCTAACGTCACGCATCACATACTGTTGATTGAAACAAACTGTTGGAGGGAGGGACTAGTTCAAATCGACATTAGGGTTTTGTTGTGGGGAAAAACCAACTGAGAAAGATATCGGTATTGTAAAAGAGAAGTTAGCTTTACATTCATTTTGACTATAAACAACAGTCACTTTGTTTTATTTGACTTAAACAATAGTCACTTTGTTTTATTTAATTTAACAATAGTCCCTTTGTTTTATTTGACTTTAAAAAACAGTCACTTTGTGATTATTGGTTTGTCAAGTGTGTAACTTTGAAATATTACTTAAAGCTTTTTAAAATTAGGCCTACTGACTTTTGTCATTAAAAAAAACGCGACATATTGTGAAACTGTAGCTGTTTATCCGTCCTTAAAGGTTCTTAATCTCTCTCATTTAACTAATTACTCTCATCTCTCATTTATCTTTATTTACTCTCATTTATCTCTATTTACTCTCATCTCTCATTTATCTCTATTTACTCTCATTTATCTCTATTTACTCTCATTTATCTCTATTTACTATCCTCTCTCATTTATCTCTATTTATCTCTATTTACTCTCATTTATCTCTATTTACTCTCATTTATCTCTATTTACTCTCATTTATCTCTATTTACTCTCATTTATCTCTATTTACTCTCATTTATCTCTATTTACTCTCATTTATCTCTATTTACTCTCATTTATCTCTATTTACTCTCATGTATCTCTATTTACTCTCGTGTATCTCTATTTACTCTCATTTATCTCTATTTACTCTCATTTATCTCTATTTACTCTCATTTATCTCTATTTACTCTCATTTATCTCTATTTACTCTCATCTCTCGTTTATCTCTATTTATCTCTATTTACTCTCATCTCTCGTTTATCTCTATTTATCTCTATTTACTTTCATCTCTCATGTATCTCTATTTACTTTCAGCTATCTCTATTTACTCTCAGTTATCTCTATTTACTCTCATGTATCTCTATTTACTCTTATGTATCTCTATTTACTCTCATTTATCTTTATTTACTGTCATCTCTCATTTATCTCTATTTACGCTCATCTCTCATATATCTCTATTTACTCTCATCTCTCATGTATCTCTATTTACTCTCATCTCTCATTTATCTCTATTTACTCTCATCTCTCATGTATCTCTATTTATCTCTATTTACTTTCATCTCTCATTTATCTCTATTTACTCTCATCTCTCATGTATCACTATTTACTCTCATCTGTCATGTATCTCTATTTACTCTCATTTATCTCTATTTACTTTCATCTCTCATTTATCTCTATTTACTTTCATCTCTCTACTTCTCTATTTTTCACATTTCCCTTCCATGCTTATCACTATCTCTAATTGAACTATGTAGTCTAAGTACAACGTTTCTGGTGAGAGTTTGATTTTTTTTTTCCAATTCCTTTTCTAAAGCGCATCCTTCATGCTTACAGCATTGCTCACTACTCTATGGTCCAATTTCCTTTGTCGACCAGTGCAAGGGCTTTTAAGTGGAAACAGATTCTGTCTTTGGGAAAATTTTCAGTTCTGCTTTTAGGCTCTCAGCAAACAACTCAGATCGAGTCTGGATTTGAACTCTGGCCCCTTTATTAGCTAGCCAAGCCGTAGCCCAGTGTGATGAATTATAAATAAATAATTTCACACATATATATATATAATGAATATGGAGGCACGGTGGCTGAATGGTAAAGCGCTTGGCTTCCGAAACGGGGGTACGGGGCTCGCTTATTGGAGAAGACTGGGATTTTTAATTTAGGGATCTTTGGGCGCCTTCGGAAGTCAACCGTGAGGACAAATCCGCTGACCCTTCGATATCTTGCAGCACACCTCTGATACCAAACTACATTGTTCTGACCATAGCTAATGTCCAAGCATTCATCTTATTTTTAGGAGCAGATCCAAAGTCGCTTCGCAACCGAAGAAGGCCATAGAAAAACGTTTCACGTGCCCACTGGTCGCCTTAACATATTTTCAGATGTTGAATGTTACACCAAATATAATCCATTAAATATGATCCACCAAATATAATCCATCAAATATAATCCATCAAATATAATCCATTAAATATAAAGTAAAGTAATTTTCCCCATTCAGACCTTGTGGTCTATAGGGCAGATGATGTAAAGGTCATCTGTTTCTGTGGCCTACGGTTAACAAGGGTGTCAAGTGGCCAGCACAACGACCAACCGCCTTTACTTTTCCCTAACTAATGTCAGGTACCCATTAGAGCTGGGTGGACTCAGAGGCGCCCGAAGATCCCGAAATTAAAAATCCCAGGATTCGAACCCCGGTCCCAGGTTCGGAAGCCTAGCGCTTTACCACTCAGCCATCACGCCTCCAATTCATTAAATATGATCCACCAAATATGATCCACCATATATAATCCATCAAATATAATCCATCAAATATGATCCATTAAATATGATCCATTAAATATTATCTACCAAATATAATCCATGAAATATAATCCATTAAATATGATCCACCAAATATAATCCATCAAATATCCATTAAATATGATCCACCAAATATAATCCATCAAATATCCATTAAATATGATCCACCAAATATGATCCACCAAATATGATCCACCAAATAGAATCCATCAAATATAATCAATTAAATATGATCCATTAAATATGATCCACCAAATATAATCCATGAAATATAATCCATAAAATATGATCCACCAAATATAATTCATTAAATATGATCCACCAAATATAATCCACCAAATATAATCCATCAAATATAATTTATTAAATATAATCTATCAAATATGATATAACTAATGTCAGGTACCCATTAGAGCTGGGTGGACTCAGAGGCGCCCGAAGATCCCGAAATTAAAAATCCCAGGATTCGAACACCGGTCCCCTGTTCGAAAGCCAAGCGCTTTACCACTCAGCCATCGCGCCTCCAATCCATTAAATATGATCCACCAAATATAATCCACCAAATATGATCCACCATATAGAATCCATCAAATATAATCCATTAAATATGATCCATTAAATATGATCCACCAAATATTATCCATGAAATATAATCCATTAAATATGATCCACCAAATATAATCCATCAAATATCCATTAAATATGATCCACCAAATATAATCCATCAAATATCCATTAAATATGATCCACCAAATATAATCCATCAAATATCCATTAAATATGATCCACCAAATATAATCCACCAAATATGATCCACCAAATATAATCCATCAAATATTTTCCATTAAATATGATCCATTAAATATGATCCACCAAATATGATCCATCAAATATAATCCATTAAATATGATCCACCAAATATACTCCATCAAATATACTCCATCAAATATAATCCATCAAATATAATCCATTAAATATGATCCACCAAATATAATCCATCAAATATTTATCAAATATAATCCACCAAATATAATCCATCAAATATAATCTATTCAATATGATCTATCAAATATGATCCACTCTGAACTCAGTAGCATTAAAGAAATAAAAGTGTTACAAAGTTATTGTAAATCTTTTTGCACTGTCTCAGAGTCCTAAGGCTTCAAGAAGTGTATGCAATGTACTGATTCCGGTGGGTCTGGCGTCTTTTTTTTTTTTTTTTTTTATGAAAGAGAGGACTTTCTGGTCTTTGACGTAGGTCCTTACATGTCGTCAGTAAATTAATAAACTATTTCATCTGCAAATACGTCCAGCAAATAGGTATTCATAGTGTAACCCCCCCACCATCAAATACAAATTTAAAAAAGTAAGTTCCCTTTTCAGACCTTGTGGTCTATAGGGCAGATGATGCAAAGGTCAACTGTTTCTTTGGCCAGCACAACGACCAACTGCCTTTACTTTTCCACAACTAATGTCTGGTACCCATTTGAGCTGGGTGGACACAAAGGCGCCTGAATATCCCGAAATTAAAAATCCCAGGATTCGAAGCCCGGTTCGGAATCCAAGCGCCTCCACCATCAACTACGTAGTGCTCTTATTTATTCTAGTTTGGTGTTCTCACGGCCATATCAAAGGATTGTGAGAACCACCGTCTGGTTGGCAATTTTATTGTTCAATATTTAAGGTGTAACAAGTTGAAGAGTTTGTTATTTATCTACAATTATGCTTACGTAGCAAAAAAAAAAAAAAAAAGTACTGTTAGAAATAAAGATGTTACTGAATGAACGAAAAGACTTCAATGGCACATAGCCCATTGCAGAAAGGATGAAGACAAATCTTTCCCCAAATAGACATTGTCTCACCGCAGTAGTCTTTGCCTTGAAAGGCTCACGTCTGCTCTATTAGCCCGGGGTGTTTATCCACGAGTTCAAAGATGGATTAACTGTCTGCCCAAAGGGACCAACACTTCAAAGGGAGGTGATGCAGGAAGTTTTACCAAGGCGAGTGACTTGGTGCAGTTGAAAGAAATTTTGCGCGTTCAGACATTGAGGTAAGTTGTAAGTAGGTTTTTACCAAGAAACTTCGCCTGGATGTCATAATAACATGTTTGTGTTGCATGTGTTTATACATATATACTTTTGGTTATTCATTTTTGTTTTACACTGAGTATCCATTAATTAGGAAAGTTGGCTACTTTTGTGTTTACATCAAGATAGTCAACGATTCTTAAATTATATTACAAGATTATAGATCTCTATTGAGTCCAACACAGATTCTTCCAAATTATTAAATAACAATAGGGTACCAGAATAAACACTCTAGTAATGATGTATGGAAAAAAATATACTAAATATACACCTTTAGCAAATATTTACAGAGAGGAGATAACAAAGTAAATTGGCAATTAAACAAAACACTGAACCAATCCAATAAATGTTCAGAAAGATAAAGGCACATTTCTTATTCAATATGATGAGGGTGGCTGCCTGGTCGTGCGGTTTGCGCTCTGGACTGTCGTTTGGATTTACAGATGGTCCCGGGTTCAAGCCCTGCCCGCTCCCATCTCTCGTCGTCCTGGGGAATGTTTGGACAAGAAAATAAATTATCTTCAACTCTGAAGGAACACCCGAAACATGGAAAACATTTGACAAACATTGCTGGGACAAATCTTCAGCCGTAGACCCATTAGAAAGCCAAACGAGTTGCCTGAAACCAGGACCAATGACTTAACAGAGTTTGAGTCTCTAATTCAAATGCATGACTAGATTTAGCACATGGAAAGACGCAGGCCGCAAGTCTCCCATCATTTAAATGAACTATGTCATTTGTAAGACACATGTAATCATAACGTTAAATAACTTCTATGCTTTAAATGCTGAATATGACATTGTCTGCTTTAAAAAATTGCGTCTCATAAATTTCAAAACTATAAAGCTTGTCTTCGAGTCCGTATTTCATGTGGCTGCGCAGTCCCGGCTGTGACCTACATATTTTGCCACATCTAGCACATCTCCCGGAGGTCGGTTTAGGTTTTCTTTCCGCCGCCTTCATTTGTTATTGGCTGTATTTTTTTTTTTTTTTTTTTGGTTTCATATGTGTATACCGCGGCGTTTGTAGTAAATTTCCAGCTGCCTCTTTGTCAGTTAAAGGTGCCAAGATGTTCTTTAAAGCGTTTTCAGGGAGCACCTCTGTTACGCCGACCGCCTTTCAGCGCACCAAAAAGCACCGCCCTTGGCATATGATCGTCTTCCATATGGAATATGTGCCCTACCCAGCGTAACTATCGAACTAGTAACATTTTGTGCGGTTTTCAATCTCATAGAAAGTAACCAGAAGCGTACTTTTAACTGTAATCGTGTCAATTTGAAGTCAATGCGTAAAATATGAAAGATTCGGTTTACATTAACATAGAAAATAATTTGTACTGCGTTGGCTGCACACTACTAAAGCCAGACCAGTTTTGAGACTGAATGCTGGAAAAATAAATGATTCTCAAGAAATAATGTACCATGAATACTGAATTTTTTAATTTTTTTTTCTGGCCCCATGGATGTAGTCAATTTTAGGGTCCTAATTGAACAGTGATTGAGTCCAAATGCGTACCATATGGTACTGAATGCGGCTAGACTGTCCTAGAAAACAACAGTAATTTAGACCGAACCGAATGTTGGGGTAACCTACAATGCTGGCTCTAAATCTGTTATAATTGTATACACAATATCTTGAATTGATAAAGATAAAGGTAGAGGACTTCATTTTGTTTTTTCAGTCTCTGGCACACCTCTTTCTTATTCTTCCTCCTCTCTCTTTCTCTTCTTATTTCCGATTGCCCTTCCTCCCGCATACTCTCTCCCCCTTCACGCTTCTTCGTTATTTCTCCCTCTCTCTCTCTCTCGTCCTCTCTCTTTTCCCCCTTAACCTCTCTTTCTTTCTCCATCTCTCTTCAACCATCTCTCATTTCCTTCTCCTCTTTCTCCCTCCCTACCTTCCTCTCTCACTCCCCATTCTCATTCCCCACTTTTTCCTGCCTCTCTTTCACAACTACTGTATATATTTTATAAAGAAAACAAAACAGTTACACCCATGGGATAAATGCTTCAGTGACCTATAAATTCTTGTCAAATACTTAAGACCTTCTCTATAAAATAAATAAAACTCGGTCGCTTGAGTTATTGGATTCATTCAATGACTTCCACAAGACTGAGCTCTGATAAGACTTTGACGAAGTATTTCCCTCTAAGTGTCGAGCTTGTGGATGAGGTCCGTGCACAGAACGTTCTCTCTCAGGATTGAGTTTAAGCGCAAATTAAACTCTTGTTATCAGTCCGGGTTTTTATTAGCTAAGTCGATACCGGTGATCCCCATGCGACTCTCAAAGAGGTATCAATGGCCTTAATATTTGTTCTTTATTAGACCTACTTTTTTTAAAGCCCCTATGACATTTTGACCTACTTTGGTGCAGTAGAACAGTAATTAGAACACCTGATGCCCTGAAGATATAAGTCTCACTGGCAAGTGTGTAGAGTCATTCCGGAATGCTTGTAAAATATTCGAAATGAGATTATTATTTTTTTTTAGATTGCTATTTACTTGTTCTTGCCATTCCACGTTTTAGAACTAAGCCATTCACTAAAATACAGTTTGGACTAAGGACGTAGAAATACGTCAGGCGTAGCCTGACGTTAGATGTGTATCGTATTGTTACCACTCGAAGGCGTAGGAGTTTTGAGACTTTTCAGGCGTAAATATTTAGCAGCGGACGGGAGTTGCGTACCACGTCTAGAGACCACCCTTTCATGTTTAGCGTTCCAGATCAAGTCTTGTCTACAACTGACTAGAGAACCAATGTATGGCATTCCTTTTATAAGATGCAATTCATTTTCTTTAAAAAAAAACCTGTGCCTTTTTCACCAAAAAAATAACAATAACTAGGATATACTCTACACAGTTCAGGCAACACGCAGAATTATAGAAATAAGAAATATACAAAGTAAAGGGAAATTAATCTCTTTGAACCTGGTGAACAAAGGTTGATTTCTAGAAACAATACTTTGGTTGGATTGAAGGCTTAACATTTATATTCTTTTGATATGAATGTCACATCGGGAAAGATTTAGTTTTCGAGATTATGAAACTTAGTTTCATGTTGGCTTTAAAGTGTCTGATTCCTTCTTACTAGATGTCACCTTGTAATAATATAAACTTGAATGTAATGTGATATGCTGTATGGTCGTGTGGTATGCGCTCTGGACTATCGTGTTGATAGTACTGAGTTTGAACCCTGCCCAAAGTCATCCCATGCCGTCCTGTGGAACGTTTGGGCTAGGTTGTAGTAATCTTCAATTCTTATGGAACATCGAAAATATGCAGAAAAAACAAACAAAACAACAACAAACAAACGTGACCTATACATTTTACCACTTTTATTGTAGGGGAAGATTTTTTTTTTACATATATTTTAACTCTTTCTCTCCTTATTGACAATGCCAACTTTGATTTGACTCCCATTAAACTAAATTAATTTGCCTTGTGTAAAAAGATCATGCATCATCCTATAATTCAAGACCAAATGTAAAATTTTCTGATAACAAGCCAAAAAAGTTATTGAAGCTTAATTATAACAAGATAGAGAAAAACGATAGACCAAAACGAATAATACTATCGGAATGAAAAAAAAATTACCGAGGGAAAGAGTTAACGTTTTCGTTGAGCATAGAATGCGGCTTGTCTGAATGTTACGCGACTCGGCGTTCGTACTAAATTCTATGGCACTAAGACCCAAGACTAGTTTTATGAATTCCATTGCGCGTTGAAGTAAATGTTTTTTTTCTATTTCAGCGTGAATATACTGCTAAAAAGAACGGTTAGCTTAATTAGAATAATTTGATTAACTTTAAAAAAAAATCCTCTCAATGTTTTAAAAGTGGGAGCGGCATTTCCATAGCGTGGCCTGAGACCTCCGTCAACAAACGCCTCTTTTTAGAGGCTTCCCAGAGGTGGGGGAGAGAGAAGGGTGTACCCCGTACTCGCTAGCAATTAAATCTAGATCAAGGAAACTGAGAACTTGGCGACTCACGTCCGGTCAATATTTGAGATCCATCCACAGTGTGACCTTCGGAGTCTATACGGGACTCTTTCCGCCTAAGTTTGTGTGTGTCTGTGTGTGTCTTAGTTTGCCTGTCTGAGCATAAGAAATAAATATAGTTCTTATTATGGCTCCTGTCTTTCTTTCTTTTCTCCCTTCTCGAGTAAGTTGATCTAGGTTGATCTAGGTTGATTTAAGTTGATCTAGGTTGATCTAGGTTGATTTAAGTTATCTAGGTTGGTCTAGGTTGATTTAAGTTGATCTAGGTTGGTCTAGGTTGATTTAAGTTGATCTAGGTTGAACTATGTTGATCTAGATTGATTTATATTGATATATAGGTTGATCTAGGTTTGTCTATATTCTGGCACTTTCAAACCTCTCCATTTGCAATCATCAAAAAAAAAAAGCATTGCGCGCGTGTGTGTGTGAAACATCTGGTGGAAGGGAGGGCGCTGGACTGCGAGGAGCGGGAGGAACAGGGAGGAGGCCGTCGGGTGATGAGGTTGACCGAGAGTGGACCAATGTTTGAAGAGCCGGGAAATTAACGCCGGACACGACAAATTGGACTCACGTGTTTCGTCTGAAACGGGACAAGCGTGTGAAATTGAGTACGGGAAATTTCTCGGGAAAAAAAACAACAAATGTACGGGAATGTGTGCCTAAGTGGGGCGGGAACACCAAAAGTCCAGGTAGTGAAGTTTTATCTAGTTAGACAAATGTGGACTCTTTGGAACAGATATTTGACGATGAAAGCGGTGGCGGAGTACGACCGGGAAAGTGTGTGTGTGTGTGTGGGGGGGGGCGACTCGTAAGAGACTGGGTCTTGAAACAAAAGGGCGGCTTGGCGCCCTTCTAGTGTGCAAGCAACGAAAACATTATATCTTACCATGATGCTGTTATCGGAAATGTCGCACTGTGTAGATGTCACAAGCAAAATATTTGCTAAAATCATTTTTTTAAACAAAGTTTATATAAGGGGAAGAACTCCGCACTTACAACTATATATCTCAATAATGTAGAAGTATTTTCTTTTATTCGATATCAAACAAAATGATTAATTACCAGTAATTAATTGACTAGATTCCTTTTTTTTTTCATTGAAGAATGTCTAGTCTATGCTAAAAAATAATGATGCAAAGTTTCAACTTGATCCGAGAATGGATGTTGGTGAAATAACGTGTACAACTTTTTAGCAGACAGACAGAGTTGATGTAAGCCTTGCAAAAAGTTTCCGTTTCAGACCTTGCGATAACTAGAGCAGATGTTATAAACCTCATCTGCTTCTGCTGCCCTTGGTTAACAAGAATGTAATGTGACCAGCACAACGACCAATCGCCTTTACTTTAACCCCAATACTAATGTTGTATACTTATTAGAGCTAGGATGACTCAGAGGCGCCCTTATATACCAAAATTAAATATCCTAGTTGAACCCTGGTCCCCTAGGTTCGGAAGTCAATCGCTTCACCCCTCTGCCACATCGCTTCCGTTTGGATATACGAAGAGATATATACAGGTATATATGATGTAACTTTATCACTAGAAGTTTATGTACTAAATATATTTAAAATAATCAAAGCAAATCGACCAGTTGAAAGTTGGGTAATGGAGTGGTAAAATAGTATACCAGCCAAAACTAATAGGCAATCGATTCAAAGATTACAATGGATTGATAATGCAGAGGCGGATGTACACACTTTGAGTTCGGAGGGATGAAAATCTCAGGAGAGATAAGAATGTGTTAGAAGCATGCCAGGGTCATCCATGGACTGTAGCGCCACTGTCTTGGATGGGTGGATTTCAATTACTTAACCTTATCGATTGTAATTGTTCAGTTATCAAATCCTCTTTTTTTTTTTCAACCGGAAGTACGTACGCCATTAAAGTACGGTTTAGCTATGTACGAGATATCTTTCCTGATCGAGATAAAAAAAGAGCCCTCCCATCAGTGGCGTATCTAGGGTGTGGGGGGGGGGGGGAGGGAGGAGGGAAGACTTTGAAACTCCTCCCGGGCACCCACTTGAGGGGGGGTTCCAAATGAGTGTTTTTTACATTAAAAATTAAATACTACGCAAAATGCAGGGGCCCCCAAAGAGGAAAATTCCTAGCTACGCCCCTGACTACCATGATGCATATTAACTAAAATATATATATATATATTTATAACAAGATATGACTGTATACTATAATTATTATCCAATTACCTTGATGAAAACTTAGTCGCAGATTAGACATTATCAAGTATCGAAGACATTGAATTTGTAAATATCCAAGTCCAAAGACGAATGGGAATGAGCTACGCAGCACATATAGATTGAAGAGTTAAGCGTAATCCTGTCTATTCATTCTATATGTCATACAAAGACAAGAGTTCTCTGTTTATTCACTACACACTGAAGACTTAGGGAGTCACTGGAGGACAGTTCATGTGACAGTATATTACGAGGCGGCCTGAATGCGCATTCATATAAAACACAGACATGTCTATCTACACACGCACGCACACAAACGAAGTAGTACATATACACACACGGACACTATTCACATGCACTTGTGACAAAGCAAGTCTTTCCAGGGGTGTTGCCAATCTTTTTTAACAGTTGGTAATGGGAGTACCCTCAATTCAAGTGTATGGAGTAAATAACAGATTTGAATTTATATTTCACTGCCAATCGCCTTCTGCTTTTACCCGGGAGACGTCGAGAGGAAGCGTGAAAGACCTTCATGTGTTAGTTTCGTGATTAAGTAAAATATTCTAAAGTAAAGAGCGCCCTTTTTAGGCCTTCCCATCTATAGATGTAAAGGTTACTAGTTTTTATGCCAACTGTTCACGAGTGTCTCATGAGACCCTGACAATGACCAACCGCCTTCAATTTTCCCCAACTAATGACTGGTACTCTTTACATTAGGGTGGACACAGGGGCACCCTAAAGGTACCGTAATCCTAGTTTTCACAAAAAAAAAAAAAGACAAGCGCTGACTCGGCCACAGCGCCCCCACCCACACCGTGATGTCACTATCTGTGACGTAGCAAGCTGCCCAGATCTGCGACGTCGCAGGTCAATGTCCAGGCCGTCTCGGTTAAAGAGAGCTAACTGCTAATGACTGAGGAACCACAGAGGAAATTTTATTTTTTAAACCTTTGGGATTTTCTGTATCTTTTGTTTCTTTCTGCACTGAGACCTACAGCCTGTTTATAATTTGCTTATAAAAATCATTGTTTTTGTTTGTTTCAAGAAAAGAATATAGAACTGTATTCAAATATCTTCCTCTAGTTAATTAAATACACATACAAATGTATGTGCCACTGTGTTCCATTAGCTGTCTGGAGTTACGCCACGACTTTACTTGTCCATATTCCATATTCTATCCCTATCTGCCCCAAAGAACGGGTGACGCCCCCTGAATATGCTTCTTATCATTTTACTTCACCTGGATTCGGTTCAATGCTCTTGAACGTTTCTTCCAAGTCAAAGACGAAGTCAATCAGTCCCCTGGTCCTCCTATTCACAGATACATTAGTTACGTGTTATCCCCCCCCCCCCCCAACTGTATTTTTACTATTGTAGAGTTACACTAGAACCTTATGAGGATGTACACTAATAAAACAAAGCAAAAGTCTCAACACAGAATAGGAGCGAAACAAATTTTCAGAATGTATTCGTGTTCATAAGGGATACAAGTGTTTGTTCTTTTCATATATCCTCTGATATTTTTTAGGAGGCGATGAGGCTGGGTGGTTAAAGGCTCGGCTTCCGAAGCCAGGAGACCTGGTTCGAATCCTGTGGAAGACCGGGATTTTTATATTTAAGATCCAACGAGATCTAATAGTTACCTAACACATGCAGGCCACTAGTAACCTTTGTTAACCGTGGGCCAAAAAAAATAGATGACCTTAACATCATATGCTACAGATCTGAAAGTGGTGCTTTAATCTTTTTCCTTTCCAATAAGGCTAACGCTATTTTTTTCTTCACTTTTTGTAATTTATTGAGACGTTATTTTCAGACTATTAGGCCTTAATATCTCCATGACCTCCATATCAAAGATGTCGGCTCAGCTCGAGGCAGGAGATGGCAGTGGGAAAGGTTCAAACCCCGGGACCATCGTAAAGACAAAGAGTGAAGCTCATACCACACGACTGACCATAACAAGACAACCTCAGTGAGGCAGAAAAATAAAGTCTTATAAACCTGCAATTTCTCCACTTAACAGAAAAAGTTTGACTCGTACATTTGATCGTGTAACAGAACAAGAAAACAAAATTCTATAAAATTAGTTTAAATTTATATTACTGTTATGGAGTATGTGTGTGTGTGTGTCTATGGTGGGAAGAGGTTAACGATTGGCTGTGAATGATGCAACATAGGTGGCATTGTCGTCATTTGATCATGTTTGTAAAATGTTTGTTGTACATGTTTCGGATGCTCCTTCAGAGTTGAAGATAGTTTACTTCCTAGTCCAAACCTCCCACTGGACGACGGGGGATGGGAGCGGGCAGGGCTTGAACCCTGGACCATCGATAAATCCAAACGACAGTCCAGCGCGCAAACGCACGACCAGGCCGCCATCCCGACCAGGAGAGACGACTCCAGAACGTTAGACTAAAAGGTTATGTTATCATAGTGAGATTTTGTTAAAATATAGTTTTACTATAGTCTAGTTACACTAGTACATTTATTTCATTTCATTATGTGTTGATTTTGACAGTACTATAAGTATAGAGTTATTTAGTGTTCACAAAAGGAAGTTATTCACTTTATTAAGAGATTTTATTGGTTAGGATATACGAGCCGACCCGCAGCGTAGCATACACCCCACCCCCTTTCTCTTTTTTTTCTGAGCCTCGCTCGCTGTCACCGCGAAAATTACGTGGGGTAACTCTAGTCCGAATTGCAGAAATAAAAGCGTTATCTTTCCATGACTTCTTCATCGTGGTGTCCGGCATGGTTGAGTAACGAAGAGAATTATACATAGAGATTACGCCTACAATGGTTTTAATTGTCTATCAGCAGTTTGGTGCCATATGTCAACTACCGGTAACAACACATACCAGCATATGTAAAATCATTGTTTCAACAAAAAATAATTGTGTAAATATTTATTATATGGGTTAATTACTTTCTCTAAGAATACAAGTTCTAACTCAGTGGTGGTTTCTAAACATTTTTGTCTCGTAGACCCCTGGGGGTCTATATAGACCACTTTGGGAATCACTGAATTCTTAATGTGAGGGTATAAAGATTTAGGTGGACGTTTACTTGCGCCATGACATCTTCAGCGCAGATCGTTTGAGGACTCCTGTTTTACTGGATGACTGCTAACTGTTCGCATTCATCCCGCTTTAAATTGCTCGACAGAAATCCGATCTTCCAGAAATATGTTTGCCTTCAAAGCCGCCCTGGTTTCAGATGATTGCATGCGAAGAATCAAGTAGATAGAGTCAAGGGTTCACCCACAAGATATAGTTGGGGGGGGGGGGGGGAGGACAAGGGTGGCGAAGGGTGGAGGTGGTGGTGGGCATTCAGGAGAGTAGAAGTCATGTCGCAGGATTAGATCCGTCACGCTTGACTTGAGAGATAAGATCACTGGACTGTATTTGTCTAACTGAACATTTTTTTTTTAGTGTAACTTTCATGTATCGAATTGAAAATAAGCGGCGAATTTCCGTCAATTGAATATGTGGTCATTTTATGATGTGGTCATTCTTTAATGTAATTTCTACGACAAGACAGAAAAATCAACCAAGGATCAAAAATTCATGTTCACCAATGGGCTGAGCTAACTTTCAAAATAATGTAGTGCTAGGCTCTTAGCTCAATAATCCATATTAATCAAAGAAAAACTTTTGATTAATCTTGTATATAAAAGTTTCATTTGCATTTGCGATGTAAAAAAACAAATGTACGATTTTATTTGGGTAATAACAGAAAGAGAAATTTAATCGACCCCAGGTGAAACAATGACTTTGTGGGCGTGAGTCGCGTGGCAAAATATGTATGTCACTTCTGGAACTGCGCAGGCACGTCTAACACTGCTTGTATCTTTAATTTAAAATGCACATTTCTTATTCCTTATGCTAGGACTAATTCGTAAACATGCTTTTCTTCCCTAGTGCAATTAGAGAATTGAATGGGTTGCCTGAATCAGCCATGGAAACAAGTTACTTAGCAGAGATTAAGTCACTGATTAACATGCGTGACTAGATTGACACATTAAATGAGTAAGACGTAATTATCTTCTTTTTTAAAGTAACGTCTGTAATTTATAAGATAAGATCTTGGTGTTTAAAGACAAGCCTTATTATAATGTACACAACTGTGTATATTTTTTTCTAACAAAAAATATAACAAATTAATAAAGAAGTCTGGGTCTTTAAAATAAAGCTAGATAGCG